>WARS01000102.1:0-559274 GCA_008933995.1 Datnioides undecimradiatus | reverse complement strand
GGTCACTGCAGCTCACACCATGTTGACCCAGAGCACTATTATTATTACAAGGTTCAACTCTGAACCATGTCTACATTAAACTGTATGCAGCATGGCATTTCACTGGGTGTGATGGGTTTATATTCCTTTTGTCATTTAGAAACATGTCGGATAATTAATAAAACACGTAACAATGTAAATACTTCAAGTGCTGCAGGTTCAGTAAGACTTTCTGATATCACAGGACAATGATACACAGGAGGATGTTCAAGCTGTTGCCTGGTGCGGCTCAGTGAAGGCAACAACCTGTTGAATATGTTTCATTTCCACTGGTGGAAAAACAAAGCTTTTATCTAAAAGTAACCGTGCATTAATGGATTAATATTAGATTAACTAATGTTTGCACCCCTTTAATGTTGCAGCAGGAACATGTGGAGCTGTTTGATTAGACACTGCTGGAGCTTCTTACTGTGTAATATCACATAACAATGTATTTATCAAGTTTGTATTAATGTGAAAAGGCTGTGTTTACTTGATCTGTGCTGTTGCATTGACGGGTGTGATTGATGCTCATTGCTCCTGGTTGACCGTGGAGGACACACAAACACAAGTGTTTAAGAGGATTTCTTCATGGAAACCAGATAATAAAGGAGCAGGGATGAAGCTGTTGTCACACATAAATAAATTGTTGTTGACCATGTGTGTTGTTCTGCAGGTAGTGGAGTTCTGGGCTTGAGGCTGTCAGTGGAGGTTCAGGTTGTAGCTTTCAAATTTCATCTGCAGATGTTAGTGGGAGTAGAGCTGGTTGAACAGACAGAAGTGGTTTGAGTTGGAGCATTTCATGTCCATCTTGTTACACTGAAGCAGTGGAGAATCAACTGGCAGCTCAGCAGGTTTGATGGTGGGCTTGGGACCAAATTCACCAACCCAATGTCAGCAGCTGAGGTTGAAGGTGGAGAAGTACAAACCTGGTTCAACAGATTCAGAAGGATGGGCCTCAGAGGTCTGTTTCCTCCTCTGGGGACGGCCAGCAACACGAGAAGATTAAAGGCCAAAGTAAACATTTTCAGATGCAGTACAGAGCACAAATTTTGTCAAATTATATATATTATATTTATATATGTATATTGTAAGACCCTTTACATATTCTGCCATTGAATTTTAGAGAAACCACTTTTATGTTAAACTTGGCTACCAGATCAAATGATACATAAAATAGAATCGAATATGAAATTTAAAAGTTGGACATCAGCAACCGGCCCGTGCTTTGTCCAAAAATATTAAACTCACTGTAGTTAATTACATTGTGAATGAGATAATACTTTACAGTATTCACAAAACAGTCTGCCGTGTGTTTGCCCTGTTGTTAATTCATTAATTCAAATTTTCTAGTAGTTTAAGTTTTAAATTCATTTGTTACATAAAATAAGCAAATCAAATGTCTCACCTGGTCGTCTCTGCAGTGTGGACACGCTGTGGAGGCTCCTTATTTATGGATTTTCTGTTGGCTTAATGATGATATATTAAGAAACCACAACCACAACAAGCAGAAATGTACACATGATAATGGTCATATATTTTATTCTATTAATATTGTTTTTGATAAAGACAAACAGTCATGCAAGATTTTGGATAAAACATCACCTAACAAAAACACAGCACAGACGTCCCTCTGAATATGATACTTGCTTTTAGATCATGTTGGCCAGTTGATGTGGTAATGTCCAGATTAGAGTTACTACAAAACGTCATTTGACACTGGAAATACAGCATGAATTTGATCTTTGGTAAAGATGAGGAACTCCAGGAAAAATATCAAAACCATAAAAAACATACGATCAACTGAGTCAGATGTGCAAAGAAACTCTGAATAAGAGGAAATGACATCATTAAATTTAAAGGAGGTCTAATAATGAATGAGGCAGTCTCTTCAATACAAACAAACGAATGAAGGTGCATTAATTGCTGGAGGTCCATTGCTTCTTGTTATCAATATGCAATTCCCTCTAAGGCACCCTTCCCTTTGATGGAAAGACATTTCCCTATAAATTGAATATAAACAAATACTGACAGTTTGCTGTTGATACTTCAAAAAGCAGCAAAAACTCACAACTCACTTGCCAACACAATCATGATATCAAAACCCATTTTCTGCTAACATCAATGTCTTTTAAAACTTTCAAGCATCATTTCATCTGCAGCAGGGCTCTCTAATACATCTCAGAAATGGATTCATCCTATACTCTTTATGACTGGGATCGATCTTTATAATAGCCTGGATTTTCTTTAAAAAAAACAAAAAAACAAGGATGAATTTATTAGTGTAACCTGCTCTGTAACTATCTCCCTCTGCCACTTACAAATCCTTCATTCCCCAGAGTCATCCTGTAAACACAAACACACAGTGATTTAAAACATAAATAAATGCTCTAATGTCGTCCCTTAACAGAAGGTACTCACAACATGGAAAGCAAAGCCTCGCACATTTAAACTGGGCTTCAAAAAGAGGAACAGCAGGGCTTATAACATAATGAGAGACAGGTACTAAAACTCCTTAAATGACTTATTCTGTGTTTGAAATGAGCCCACTAAGACATAAAAGTTGAATAAATTACCCAGCATGCAGCTGCTGCAAATTTGGAGCTAAATGTAAGGTTCGTCTCTAAAGAAAAACTAAACATTCCTCGATGACAAACGGTAATGTAAAATGTAATTTACACAAGTCATCCTGGACAGTCATCTATTCACAAGGAGATTTAGTGAAAAGAAATAACCTCAACTGAAATATTTTAAAGACCCCATGAAATGTTACTCTGACTAAACGGAAAACAACAGTGACATGACCAAACAGCAACAGTGACTGCGGAGGAGGCAGTGTCAGGATGAAGACCTGTTTGCGTACTGTGACGTCCTATCAGCCGCTGCCTGTCCACTGACTTCTCTTTGGTAATAACACGAGACCCATAAGACTAGTGTAAGAAGTATGATGTTGGGTTGTATGTTTACAGTCTCCATCAGCTCTGTTATCTTACTAGCAAATGTTTATTGTGTCCTATGAGCTTTATTTCATGGGGTCTTACAATGTTATTAACGATCAATCACACACTTTGTACAAACTACTCTACTTTCATTTAAACACTTTAAAAACAGAATCCACACACTTGTTAAAAACACTTTACAATGACACTCTGAATCTTCTTCCAACCAAAATTAAACACAGACATTAGGGCAGCTCTTTACAAACTGGTGCAGAAAGTGCTGTGTGGGGGCTTGTATGAGGATCCGTACGGCTACATGCTTTCACACAAACATGCTCGCTTCAAATAATAAGTAAAACATCTTTAGCTGGAGGGACAGAATACAGTTGTACTCTGTGAATCCCCTGAGGGCAGTCTTCTTTTTCTCTTCGCTGTCTGCCATACAGGGGTCAGCAGAACATGTGGGGCTGCCTTAAATCTGGGTTTACCAGATGAATGACAGTCTCCAAGTTCACTCATGCCATCTTGCTGCCCTGAATGTAAATGATATGCTACGTCCACGCAGTCAGGTTAGAAGGAATGTTGATTTTTGAGCTGAACTTTAACATCTGTCGAATTTTAGCTCATCAGAATCACCAGGAGAGTGTGTGTGTGTCTTTTAAGTTTAAACATATCCATCTCTATAGCTTCTTAATCGCCATTAGCATTCTTCGTTGAAACTGAACTAATAAAAAAAAGAAACATGTCTGATGAGAAGAGAAGCATTCATAATTCTATAAATTCAGTAAGATCTCAAATATCAAGGAATCGGTTTTATGCTAATTCTTGTGGACTGATTATGACCGCGTTGATTTCGTAGAGCAACAGTGCAAAGGCTTATAGAACAAGTACAAGTCACAGTAACAGAGCAAGCTAACTGGCAGTCTTTTTTTTAAGGGAGCGTGGCTGGAAATGTAAGGCACTACAGTCTCATTAGGAGCATCTCCGCTCTGCTTGGGGAGAAACTGGTGGTGGAGCTGAGATGGAGGGCCGCCTATTTTCACCCTAAAACTCCCAGAACTCCCAGGAAGTTTTGGTGATCCGTTCATGACCATCCTCACGTTCATAATATGCATAATGAGATCATCTCTGAATGAAAGACTCCGCCCAGACGTGACAGGCAAGATACAATTAAAGGCTCGGCTCGCTGGCGTGTGCTACTCTTCACGTGGAGTTAGGGAGTGAGGACAGGGAATTAAGAAGCTTCTAGTAAGGAGGAGACAAGGTGAATACTGGTGTGCTTACAGTCGAGTGAAAGGGCCCACATGAAGAGGCCCTCTCAGTTTGGGAGAGGAGCAGGAGTTAGTGGTAAACATGGAGGATGGAGAGGAGGAATAAGGAGAAGAGGAAGCAGATGAAGAGTCGCTGCCGCTGTTCAGGGTGAAGACACTAGAAATGGCCACATCCACGATACCTTGACATAGCTCTGGATATAGTTTCCTGTTGGAGGGAGGGATAAAGCGTCAACATTACCTCACTTTGACTGACTTCATGAATTCAAAAGTCTATAGGAAACACTCAGATATCACTAGTGGCTCATTTAATATCTAGCAAGAAAAATGTATTCACGAGGCTTTGACATACAACAATTTCAATATAGAAAGTACATGAGCAGGAGACAGAGTACAAGCCTGTATGATTCATGAATGGAAAAAAATATTTGTAAAGGGCAAATAAAACTGAAAGAGATGCTAAAAAGGAAGCATTTTAGTGTTTAGTGTGAATGATCAGCTGAATAATACTGACTGTGCACAGGCTGGAGCTCCATTGATCTCAATGAGCCACACTTTGAAGCTCTCGTCCACCATGAAATCAAATCCAAAGAGCTGGAAGCTCTGGTAGGACAGGTGCTTCGTGCTGATTGTCGGCTCAATGCATGTCAGACAGCTCCTGTGAAAACAGGCCACACAGTCATTTCCAGTTATCTGACCGTTAATAACAAAACATGGACACAGCTTCATGCCACGTGCACACACTAATTCATTTGGAATATTTCAAGCTTGAGGTAACCGCTGACCTTTACAAGCCTCCACTGCCACTTAAAAAGGGAATACACAACACTAAAGCCTTGTGCACAGGTCAAACCTTTTCCTTTAAGTGACGGCAACTGGTATTCGATAGTCACATTTTCACAGTAGGAACACATCAGGGAGCTTATTAGATTGGAGATTTGACTTAAATGTCTAACTAAGAAGTATTACGCCACAATCACCAACATTAAATATTAGATGTGTACTAATAACACTGCTCTATGGTTTGCATTTAGACTAATGGTCCACAGAAATGCTTGCATATAGCTGCAGATTAGCTAAATGCACTCATGAGCATGCTGCCATGCTTTCTATGATGAAGCTAGTAGGTTGTTTTACATCTTAACAGTCCTTAGCATGCTAGCATTTGCTAATAAACGCTTAACATGAGGTTCAGCTGATGTTGTTCATGTATTTGGTCAAAAACCAATGTGACTGTGGTGCTTAATGAAAAGATAGGGGATCATTATAGAATTTATCCCTGAAAGACTCTGAACATTGTAGCCAATGTTATGGCATTTCATCTAAAAGTTGCTGAGATCATTCATTCTGATCTACAAATTTCCGTGTGGTGGTGTTAAGAGGAAAAGTCAGGAGATCTGTCCTCAGGGAACTATGAATACCTATATAAAGTGGTAAAACAACCAGCTGATCAACAATACTATCCCAAGAGCCATGCTGCTAGCATGGCTAAAAGCACACATATGTGCCTCCACATACGAATTTAAAAGCAAGAGCCCCTGACAAGCACTTGCAAATTGATATAGTGTTTTTGTTTTTCAGTCAGCAATGCTATCAGTGTTCCCCAAAGATAATGTGATTTAATGCTGTGGAGCATCATTTGTCTAATGCATTTACAGGGTTGAAATCAAAGGCTTTTCAATGAAAATCAAAGATAGAAACAGCAGCAAAAACAAGGAGCTTACTTTATGATCTGCTTGATCTGAGGTAATATGGTGGTCTCCAGGGTGACATTGTGTGTGTTCAGCAGGTACAGCCTGAACTCATCAAAGAACATCTCGTTCCCCTCCTCATATCGTCCGTAGTTCTGGGAGTGCTCCTTTTGGATGCAGTGGTTGGTCAGGTGGCTGGTCATGTCTTGGAGGTCAGAGCTGTTGTAAGGCTCTGAGGAAGTCCGTAGCACACCCTCCCGATATAAATAGATGTTGTACTGATGGTCCACTAGCACCCAGCTCCTGCAAATAGAATAATATAACCCATTAAAGTCCAGACAGGCGAGCACAATCTATGTAGGTCTGAGTTACACATAAAAGACTTACCTGATGTCAAACTTCCGATGTCCAGGCTCCAGTAGCAGAGGTTTCTCCAGGTACTTCTGTATAACATGAACCTGTCCCTGATTATCAATGTACTCCAGCAGCTGATTAGCATCATGGGATATCAAAATACCAGCACCTGTTGCAATGGAACCAAATATGTTAATGTGTCATACACAATTTACTACATTCTCAATTCAAAACGGCAAATAATACAAGCAGCAGATTACATAAAAGTGTGTTTATTAAAAAAAAAAAAGATTCAAGTTAATGCAACTTAAGAGGTCACTGTGGGAAAAATGACTAAGTCTGACTAAAACGTGGATAATAGATTTTACCTTTAGCTCCAGCAGAAGACTTGGCTATCCACACTGTGCCCTCCCCACTTTCTTTTTTAGAATTATAGGACGCCAAGAAAACTTCCCGCTCATCCGTCTTCGGGTTGTTCTTCAGATGGCTAATGCCATTTGTAGCTGGAGCCACAGGAGTGTTGAGGTTAGTGGGATAGATGATGTAGGACTCTGGGAACCAGTTACAGGAGTCGGACAGCTCTGGGCTGGTCTTTATTAGCCTAATGGAGAAGATGCATAAATGGTCAGCCAGTGGCCACTCATTTGAATAATTAATTTGCAGAAAAGTGCATAAGTAACATGAATGATGCAAGACAAAAGATACAGATGTTTCGATTTATAAAGACAGATACACACTTGACCAAAGATGCCTTCCTGCAAAGTTTGTCTGCTCCTCTGTAGTAATTCACCAGCTGCACCAGTCCAGGTTCATGACCTGTAAAGTCCAAGATAGGACATTTTAGAAAGCACTGAGACACCCACATGTGCACGAGTGCGCCCTTAATATCTGAATGAATGGAGCAAGCTGCTCTGCACAGTCACGGCAGCTGTCTCATCCTGAGTGGGTGTACACCAAATACGGAACGACCGTGCTAATCTGTCAGCTGTCTGCATCATGTGAAATAAAACAGAAAATCCATTACCTAGACGCCCAAAGGGAAGTCTGTTCCGTTCACCGAGCATCAAGTTGAATCTGGGATTGTCTCTTTTCAGCCTCTTCCATTGTCCAGTTGAGACGAGGATCTTGGAAACTTCTGCATAAACGGAGCTGTTGTCATCGCGGGAGACAAAGGTGTACATCGGGGAATTCATAATGCCACGTTGAGTACGAGGGGTAGTAGAGAATAGAAACAACTGGGTGTGTTAATAACTTAGCTGTCTAGGGACTTATGAGGCTATCTGGTTGGCACTGCAGCAGACAGACCGTTCAGGGTTATCTCCTCTGTCGGTGCCATAATGATGAGTCAGTCATATCCTCTCCACACTTCCCACTTGACTCACACTATTTTAATAAATGTCCAATTCAGATGTCTGGGGCAGAATGTATATAAAACATAACATAACATGTGAAGGACAGGGGTTTAATGTTGCCCAGCAGACTGAGACAGGGTCCTTCAGTCAACCCCCCAGACAAGGGTGTGACTGACTGCTGCTACCGGCTCCTGGGGCTGGTCCCGTCTGGATTCAGTTACATCCCGTCTCCGCTTTAGCTCCAGCTAACGGACTGCGGCCGCCGCGAACAGCTATCCGGAAAACTTATCCGGTATTCCTCCTCAAAGTGAAAGCATTTAATATGGATGGACAGGGTGAAACAATAACTAACTCCCTATTTGGCTGCACAATACAACAAACGCAGCCTATTTTCCCACCGGCGCCGTATGCTTGATCCTGTGAAGCTCTGCAGCCGCTGTCATCCACTGTCGACAGCATAAACAAAAAGCTCCGCGGTTGTGGTTACTGTAGTTTACGAGTGCACCAACATCACGTCTAGTTGCCCCTTGAGTCTTTCTGATACATAGTTAAAGTAAATTAACTAAACAACTGATGCGACTTATTTATAAGTATATATTTTTTAAATGTTGGTTATTTCAAAATTCAGTGCCAGATTGAATTTCAACACCATTGGCACTACATTTCCCAGAACACAACACGATAAAGCGACGTCTAGTCATTAAATCTGTTTAGCGTGTTTGCAGCCACGTGATGGCGTCGTAGACCGCATCACAAGTTAGTGATAAAACCCTAGTGACCCAGAGTCCAGAGAATATGAGTTTAAAGGTAGATAAATACCATTACTTCATGTAAGACTGCGTCGTAGTTTCTAATCTATTTCATTTTTAAAAGAAGCGTTTACGTGCAAATTGACAGAGCGGCATAATAGCACAAACACAACAACTGGAAGGACCTGGAGGATAAATGAAGCGCTTCCTTGCTGTGACAAGTTTTGGGTCCCGTCCTAATACTTTCAAGAAGTTGTTTGCTTCATTTTAACTCTATACTGTTGCTCTGTTATCACATTAAATCAGCGTCTTGTCAATTAAACTACGATAAAGTGTGATGCGTTTGGCTTGGTTTCTATATCCGCAGAAACCGTTGCTCATAGATGCATTTAGCTGTTAGATAGAACGAATTGGAACTCGGCCGGAAGTCGTACCACTGAAGAAAAAACTGGTGGCGGGAACATCTACGCAGGGAGTCAAAGTTATGTTATAGGTGCTTTCAACAAGTAAACGTGATCAAACTTGCGTCTCTGGTTTAGCTCTTCGTCTGTTTTTGCTATACATAGGTCATAGGAAGATATCACCAATAGTAAGTGACGTCGGTCATTCTCAGTATTTTGGCCTGTTGTCTGATGCGGGGGTTATTTTCAATGAACTCTTATTTCCTGTATCCTGTAGTAGGTCCTGTTTATAGGTTGTTTATAGCTGCATGTCATGGAGGCTCAGCTAGGTATTCCTGTAAAGTTAGAGGAGTGTTGCAGCTTTGAACCTCCACCCAGTGCAGTCAAATGTCCGTCTAATTTGGCATTTGTGGTAAAAGTGGGTTCCAGTATTTTTGAAACTTGACCCAATTTATTGATGAAATGTCAGGATATAACAGCCTCTGGTGCCCGGTTTCAACCATGTCTGCATTATACATATTGTAGAGTTTAATGCAATGAGAATAACTTTTTATTTGTATGGGTCAGGGGTAATGTGTGCCTTGGCTTTTACTGAAATCATGTATTTTTAATAACTTTTGTCCCCTCTCCTTCACCAGACTGGAGCAGGCCAGGCATGAGTGGCGCACACCTGGACGAATGGCAGAGGAGGTCCTTTGACATTTCATCTGGCAACTGTACACCTGAACAGACGGCCGATGCCTACCGGGCCCACATCCTCTCCATTCAGTATGCATGGGCAAGCTCCCAGCTCTCTCAGGCCGGCATGGCCAGCCTGCTCAGGACCTACTCGGAGCGCTATGCAGCAGTGCTGGACTCGGATGACCCCCGCACGGGGCTAAACAACTATGCAGACAGTGCACTGCATCTGGCCCGCAGTCAGAGGAACTACAGTGACAAATGGGAGTCGTCCCTGACTTTGGAGAGTGTGCTGGAGCTGCCCTGTGTGCAGAAGATGTTTCAAGCAGGAGCAGGTGGAGGAGGCTCCCAGGTGGCACCAGAAGATGTTAACATATGTGTGGGGCAAGAGAGCAGAGGCAGCTCAGTGTCTGCTGCCTTAACTGGAGTCAGGTCAGAGGCCCACTTGTTTAAATCTACAGGACAGCCACAGTCTAAAACAGACAACTCTGCCAGTAATCCTCTTACTAATATCCAGACAGAGAGGTCCAGAGGCTGTGAGGGGATCTCAGGTAATCAGAATTCATTGTTCAGACCTGCAGTCCGACCTCAGTCTGTGTTTAATCATCCCTCTTCAGTCCCTCCACAGGGAAACCCTGGGCCTGCAGGGGGCACGCAAAACTACCAGTCCTCCCTCTTTTCCACCTCCAACCCATCTAAGCGTAAGAATTTTTATAACACAGATGCAGGTGATGGTAGCAGGGGGCAACAAGGTGGGGGGGGTCAAGCAGGCAATGAACCGCGAACTGGAGGCAGCTTCAGAACAGCTCGTGAGCAGTTTATTGTTGATCAACAGAAAAAACATTCCCATCAGCCCCAAAGAGGTCAGGCTGCTGGGATGGCAGCAACTGTGAAGAAATCTCTGGGTGCCAACAGGCCCCGAGGTGCATTTTCTAAATTTGTGTCCCCTATTCCAAGACAGGAGGAGGAAGAAGGTGTGACCAGTCATAACTCCAACCAGGAACCTCAGATCCTGGATGAGCGTCTTAAAAACTTTGAGCCAAAGATAATTGAGCTCATCATGAGTGAGATCATGGACCACGGGCCTCCTGTTGCCTGGGACGACATAGCAGGCTTAGAGTTTGCCAAGACCACCATAAAGGAGATTGTGGTTTGGCCGATGCTGCGACCTGACATCTTTACTGGCCTCCGTGGTCCACCCAAAGGCATCTTGTTGTTTGGACCCCCTGGGACAGGAAAAACTCTAATCGGAAAATGCATAGCCTGCCAGTCGGGTGCCACCTTCTTTAGCATAAGTGCTTCATCGCTTACTTCCAAGTGGGTGGGTGAAGGAGAAAAAATGGTGCGAGCCCTGTTTGCCATTGCCCGCTGCCACCAGCCGGCTGTCATTTTCATTGATGAAATTGACTCACTGTTGTCCCAGCGCACAGACGGGGAGCATGACTCATCACGTCGGATAAAGACAGAGTTCTTGGTTCAGCTTGATGGGGCAGCTTCAGCAGCTGAGGATCGCATACTTGTGGTGGGCGCCACCAACCGGCCTCAAGAGATTGATGAGGCTGCCCGGCGACGCCTGGCAAAAAGGCTATACATCCCCCTGCCAGAAGCTATCGCCCGACGGCAGATAGTGACTAACCTCATGTCTCGAGAGAAGAACCAGCTGAGAGAGCAAGAGCTGCACAGCGTGGTCACAGCCACAGAGGGCTTCTCGGGGGCTGATATGACTCAGCTGTGTAAAGAAGCAGCGCTGGGGCCGATCCGCAGCATCCAGCTCAGTGACATCGCCACTATCTCTGCTGATCAGGTGCGACCAATTCTCTACAGTGACTTCCAGGAGGCCTTGAGGACGGTACGACCCAGTGTCTCATCTAAAGACTTGGAGCTTTATGAAGAGTGGAATAAGACTTTTGGATGTGGACGTTAAACCTGGTTCTTCAACGTGATTATCCTCTACCTCTGTTAAAGTTAGGGATGCTCTTTTGAATTGATTTAAAATAAACAGTACAGCTCTGGAGCTTAAGTAATGTCCTTATCACACTCAAAGCACACAGAGTGAGAGGAAAAATAAAAGAAACACCTGTGTGTGTTAGATGGCATGATACTTAGCAGGTGTTTCTGTTATTTTGTCCAACCCCTGGGTGTCCATCGGGACGTTTTAGTCGACAACCAGACTGATCCCTACGTGGACCAAAAATATACACATATCAGCTAAAACAAGGGAACAGTGTTTTATCATAGTTTGTAGAATATCTGAAAAGCAGCTGTGTCTGTGTTATTGTTATCCTTACTCAGTCTATTCAAATCTTTGTGGTGAGAGAATCAAAGACTTTTCTGTGTTGAGGAATTGCTGTGCAAACTGTCCCCAGCAGGTTTAGATTTGCATTGATATCACTTTCAGGAGTGTGTAATGGCCCGACTGTTTGGTTTAGATCAAAATTTTACCGCTCCATTGTGGTTTGTTGTGAGCGTTAGACACTATGATTTGTATGTGAACTGCATTGTAGAGAAAGCAATGATCCATGTTCATTTTAGAGAGTAATTAGCATTTTTTTTTTGTTGTATTTTGAGGACAAAGATTTAGTACATGTAGCATTTATTCCCAAAAATATTCTCTACAGCTATACCACACACAATGTTAACTGTTTGCATTCCCAAAATTGCATTTTGTTTTCTAATAAAATGAAAATTTGCTGATCTCCATGGTTGATATTTCAATTCTGAGACGTGAACAAACATGAAGTGTCCACCTATATGATCCTCTTCCCCATCTAATCCACAGAGGGCAGTGTGATCACTGTAAGAGCTTTAGTTGCACATCTCTATCACATTTTGCTTGAAGTGCCACTGTCCTGAAATGTTCCTGAGACTGGATTTGTTAATCATATTTGTGGAAGTTGGGCAACACCAAGTATCCAAAAAAAAAAACCAAAACCCAACAACTGAACTCCTGAAGACTTTGTTTGCCTCCCTTCCTGTCGGTGATTAAGACAGCAGAGGACTCAGCATGAAAGTCTGTTACTGCAATACATCCCTTTTTATTTGGAAAATAAAGCATGAGCTCTCTGATTTTCATTTTTGGATTGTCTGATCCACAAGCTTCATGAATGGTGTAAAAGTACATACTTCAAACTATTTGTCCAACTGTAGTATCAGCACGTATGGCAGCTGCTTGCTCTCTACACATCACCAAGTGGTGCTTGTTTAACAGAGGTTCTTGTTGATGTTGCTGGTGTTTTTTGAGTTGAACGCCTCACTGGTCATCCGTCCACGGCTATTGAAGAGGACCATTATAGATTGTGCACGCATTAAATGAAATTCTCATGCAAATTTAATGAAACAATCTTTGAAAATTTGGAAGACCATGAAAAAAGACTTTCATTTATTTTTCATCTTTTTGTCAAGTCCCTGATAAATATTTCAGACGGGTGGTTGGCCACTGTATTGAAACTTTGTTGAATTAGCCAGCAGTGAAAGTAGTCACACACGCACACACTACTCCCATCCCCGGCACCCCCCTCAGCATCTCTGTACATGGGGACTCCTCACAGCTGGACTGGGACAGATGCACAGAATTCCTCTGGTGCTGGTGGGATCCATAGAGTATGGGCTGAAAACGGTGCCATATGCTGTAGACTTGTAGCTCAATTTGACCGTGGCTGTGCAGCAGTGGTCACATCTGGGGTTATGCTGTCACAAACACACACATTACAAAGTATGCTTGTTGAACCAAATGAACAAAACGTAACGTAAATTTTACTGCCTCTGTGTCATTCAAATTGTGAATAGCGACAGTTGAAATTGAGGTGGCAAAGTGTTAGACCTGAGGTTTTTCACAAATCTGCTGATTGTGATGAGATTTTCAGAAGTGCTTTATATTTGGAATATTATATGCTGTTGCCAGAGATCAATTATAGACAGTATTAGACAGTAAACACTCACACCCTTTATATAGAAGTATCAGCAATGTATGCTCGGCAATGTAAAAGCACTGCTGCAGTCGTGTTCAAAAATGTACCTGTGAAATTAAGTATTTTTCAGCAAAATGTATATGTAAAGGTATAAATTAAATAGGGCATGGGAAACATGCAGCATGTAATCTGTAATTCACACAAGCCCTCACGTCATGCGCAGCATTAAATCAGATTGTGTTTGCAATAATTATCGACAAATGTGTAAATAAACACACCCGTAGGTCCTGCGCTGTATGTGCAACAGTGTTTTCAGTCGTTTTAAAGCACATTTGAAAATTTAAGGGTTATAAGCCTCAAAGGTAAACACAATTGATTTATTCTACTCTTACATATTACATGAGCTGTCAGTGCTGATGACTCAGGGCAGAAGTAGTATTTTTAGTGTCGGAGCTGGTTTGAATTGCAACTAGCAATAACTACTTGTTATGTAGTTTAGTACAGTGGTTCCACATGGGAAAGGGAGAGGCTGTGGGATAGTTTGTTGAAGAGGAATAAAGAAAAATAGAGTCCTGCAACACAACTTTCAGTCTTTTTTTAAACTATTAAATTAAACTATATAAAACTTTAGAGGGGAACTGTCTCTTTAGTTGAAGATTCACATCTGATGTGTGACAAGGGGCCCCTAGTAGACACTGTGTTTTTATTGTCAGACAAGGTTGGAAACCACTGATTGAATCTATAATAAACTATTCTAATACAGCTGTTAATTGGTAGTAGAGTTAAAAGCACAACATTTCTCTGGAGTAGAAGTATAAAGTAGCATAATATATGAAGATTCCAGTGCAATACCTCAAAATTGTACCTAACGGCAGCCCAGAGTAAGTGTATTGTGTTGCTTTCCAACAATGCAAAGTGACCTTGACTTGCTGCACAAAGTCATGTATACAGTACGGCCCTTGTTTTCATTATCCATTACCAAACAGACATCCAGTCATGTGAAGAAAAGTCAAGAGGGACAATCAAACATTCAATTGTGCCTTAATTGTGCAGTCAGTCCCAAATGCTGAGAAACACTGGTTGAGATGGTGACCAAGTTCACAAAGCGTTAACGGTGAATTCTCTATTAATAGGACGCAGTCATGTTAAGTGTGAAAACCTACTAACATCTTGTTGGATCCTGTTATCAGCACAATTGGAAGTGGTTAAGTCTGATTCATAAAGGAGTATTTCAGTCAGCTGGCTGAAAGGGGAAGTGAGATTTGGGATTCTGGCAGGCCCAGAGTTGGTTGGCCAGATTATCCCTCTCATGCAAATGCCCTCCCTCCCCTGCTGGGTCCCAGTCAAGCGTTGGGAGGGTGTGTGTGTGTGGGGAGGGGGGCTCATCGCTGGCCACAGCTGCTTCCCGTTTCTGCTAAATCACACAGCAGCCATCTGGACGAGGCTGTCGCCGCACAACGCCGCTGAGCTCCTCTGCCGGCCTCGGCTGAGCCTCTCCTGACAGGCCTGGCCCTCAGAGCCCCGGCCCCTGCCTTCTGCTCCAGTGCCTGATCCTCTCTGTCCCAGCTCTCTGCTGCTGCCGCTCCGCAGAGGACCAGTGGGACTCTTCAGGTCCTGCACACAGCACATGTCGACATGCTGGTGTGTGTGTGTAAGCATATACCTTTATATGTGTGCTGCGTATGTCACCAGTGCTCCCTTGATGTCACAGTTTTAACACAAGGGTCTCTGTGCAGACAAATGCCGCCATAACGCCTCAGCCTGCTATATAAATTTTAAAATAAGCCGAAGAAACAGTTTAAGTTGGAAATTATGGAAACGATGCTTTATAGACACAAAAGAAAAGCGGAATATTTTTAGAACAAAATAACCCTGTTCAGCAAATAAAATACTGTACTTTGCAACCTCACACGCTAATTGTCCCGCTGGCAGAGAAGTGTTTATTTATTCACCTCTCACTGTAAATGTTCTTACAGTGTGTTTGGCGTTTTTCTAGTTTATACTCAAATGCCAGTCATTCAGTCTTTCTGGGCTCTTCCCTGACAGGTAGGAGTGAGCAGCATCTTGAATGACATCTCAACTTAATTATTTCAGAAGGTTTCAGAGTGTGAAATGAAATCTCCATATTTGTGAAGACGGTAAAATGCAAAAGTGAAACTCAAAGAAACTTTGCATTCACACGAGGAATCATTTCCCTGAGTGGGACCCTCACTTAAGGTAGACTTGGAGCAGTTTCATGTGGATATTCCTATATTCTTTGACAAGTAGTTAATATAGTCTATTATAGTATAGCTAATAAACCTATATTTGACAGTTTCATCGAGTATAAATTCTGCTACACTCATTCACTGGAGAAAAAAAAGACACATCCCCATGCTTTGTGCATATATAAAATATCCTTTATTGATATTTTGCAAGCATAAAGCTCCTTCAGGCCTCAAATGGCTCGTTTTCATTTTGTGATTGAAGCAATCTGTTGCCATTAGGTGTGAAACAAAAAGGCCAGGACAATGTTCTTTTTTGATAAAACTAAAAAATAGCTTCCAGCAGCAGTCATGTTTTCACCTCAAACACATTTAAGTACAATTGGACAGAAAGAGATGCAGCTTTTATTAACTAGTCTACAGACAAACATCGATCACTGTAATAAATACAAAAACAGACAGGTGTGTAAATGTGATATAAATAATATGTAGGTTGGTACAAAAACAAGAACAGGTGGAAACCTTGGAAGGAAATGGGAGTTTATCTACATTGATTGTTAAGTTTTTGTTGATTGTATTTAATACCGACGTTTAAATGGGTTTTCCTGCACTGAAAACAACTGCAGAAGAGAATATTCAATCGACACATCAGACACTTCACTACAGAGCTTTTTAAATGTGGATGGAAATATTTTCTATTTTAAATTAAGGGAAAAGTTGCTGCCTGGTTTTCCAAACGAAAAGACACTTTTATACATTTTATACATTTAGAATGTAACTACATGTTTGAAACCTATGCCGGACGTGGCACAGTAACTCTGCTTCACTGAACATTGTTTTGTTTCTTTCACTTGGACTCGTCTTCCTTATGAATATGTTTTTTGAAATGTAAGTAATTGCATTTTTGAACAGTTGTGTCTGACAAACGTGCATACTTTGTATAAAAAAGCCTTCATACATTAACAGTGTATGTTACATTTTGTATTTGATGCATTTATTTCAGGTGCTTGTTTATGAGACGTGGCGTTTTTTTTTCCATATGTACACTTGCTTGTCTGTGTGAAAGTGATGTGTTCTCTGGTCAACAGGGCTCAGTAGCGATGCTCCCCTCGTGTTATGTGGGAGGAGAACTCGTATCGGTCTTGACTCCGGTGACCACAGAGGTTGCACTCGAAGGGGTCTCTGAAGCCATGGCAGCCCATGTGAATGGTGTACATGACGTGGTCCAGGAAGAGAACGCGGCAGTGTTCGCACCGGTACGCTCTCACCTGCTCCCCGTCAGCCGTCACCACTTTGAAGCCCTCAGAGGCCATCTCCATGCTGGCTCGGATGGCCTCGTACTGCCTCTGCTGCTCCTCCTTCACCAGAGGGAGCACGCCATTTCTCACTCCAGATGTGATGTGGTTGGTCAGGTAGATGAGGCCGGGGGCCGTCCCGCCTGGGCGATCCTCATTGTTGCTCTCGGTGTCTGTGGAGTCCTGGCCGCTGTGGCTGGGCGAGCCGTCCTTCTCGCTGGATGCAGACTTGGAGTTGGAGAGCAGCAGCAGGTTCTCAGCTGCGCTGTCTTTGGCTGACATGCCCGTCCCCGTGTGGCCCTCAGGGGCTGGCTTGTGGAGGGGGAACATGGAGCCGAGGCCCACATCAGAAGAGGAGGCCGGGGAGGTCTGGACCAGAGGTCGGAGTGACTCTGCCCCCAGGTAGCTGATGGCACTGTTGATGGCCTGGTCTATGACATGGGGCTGAATCAGCTCACCTGTTCCTGCATCATAGGAGAGGTCTGACAGACGTTTGTCACCTGCAGGGTCAAACAGAGACACAAGATCAATGTGAGGGTTTACCCACATCCTGTAATCTCAGCTTCATAATACCAAGCCTCCTCCTCTACCGCTGATTGTGACAATGACTGTCTCTCATAGTTTTTCCTTCTCATGGTCTCTTCTTAGTATTTCTCATCTAACACTACAATTCCCTCAGTTTATTAATATTTATTGTGTTCCCCGCTAAATATAAAATTAATATACTGGATTTAATGCTTAGTAAATGTTTAATTACTGGGGAAAGGACAGCATGATTTAATAAGTTGAAAGCAGAATTACTGATCGGACTGAACTGCAAAACGAACTGTTTTACTGTTACACTGCATGCATCCTGCAGAAGAAAAATGCAAAACTAATGAACACTTATTTCTCAGCATAAGTAGCAACATTGGATTTACACAAAAGAAGCAGATTTCGGCCCTTACCCACAAACTTCTGTGGCATAGTGCTCTTACGTTTAGCTACATTATTAGCTAGTCTGTCTAGCACCAAGGCTCTGTCAGATCCCGTCTGGCTTAAGTCTTCCCTCTGCTCATTCTGGTTGCTTTCTTCCTTTATTACTGGAAAGCAAGACAGAAAAGTAGATTTCAGAGTCAAAGTAATTTGAGCTTGTCCTGTTTCAAGTGATGAACAGGTGCCTGATAACACACGGTGGCCTTTTCTCACAGAGCACAGAGCGGACTCATCTGACACATGTGAAGCACTTGGTCTATAAATAGAGTATTTGTTCATGCTCACAGATGAGGTGTAGATGTATTTCAAAAGAAATCTATACTCCTTCCTTTGGCTTATGACTGCTGAGTATAAATAAATACTTAACACTGACATGATTGAATTGACTTGCTGACACTTTGAGTAGCTAAATAAGTTCTTCATATGTTAAAATGCAAATGACAAATACTTAACCTGATCTGTTGGAGCGTTTAGTGACAACAACATGGTGCAGTGCTGCTGCATGCATAGTTAGTTCAGCATAAAGGGGGAAGCAGTCTTTCTAAGTTGGTATCTTGGGAGGCACCAACCTGTGTAGACGCTGTTCTGCAGTCCCATGTACTGGAGGTAGTTGTGACACCGCTCCTTGTGCTCCTCGAGAGAGCTGCGCTGCTTGTAACTCCGCCCACAGGAAGCACACTTGTGAGGTTTTCCAACTACAACAAAATTTTAAAAAATAATAATAATTTGCCATGGATTTCATGAAGCTGCTAGTTGAGAGTTTACATTTTATAGATACAAAAGAAACTCAGCCCAGGAACTGGCTCAGCCTAAAAGAATTAACAACCCACTTTAAGAGTGCATTGTGCCCAGAGTAACTGGGCATGGAGCTGAGTCACAAACGGAGCAGGAAAGCGGTGGGAAGACAGTAAAAATAATAAGTAATTCCAGTTTTTGATTGAAACCATTAAGGCAGCCTTCTTTTCATTTCATTCTTTTCACTGCCTAAGCATAACAGCTTCAGGAAGACTTACAAAGTGTTTCAGCTGGATAACCTGTCAGGGTGATCCTAATACTCTCTTACATTTTGTGACCTATTGTTGTTAGTTATGGCAGCTAAACATGCAAATTGGATGAAATTGAAATTGGTGTGTAAAAATAATTTTGCAGGTTGTGTTACTGATCTGTTAAACTACAGTAAGCTTAGTTAGTGTACTGCTGGCACCCAAAAATGACATTAACACATACTTCTGCAAAGCATTTGCAAAATAAAAAAAGTGACACCATATCTACACCCTGTCTACTTCCCCTTACAGAGCCCTGAGCTCTGTGCACGCAGCAGAACGTGTCATGCCTTTTGTAAAGCCTTCCACACTGCAGTCCTAGAATTACCATGAGTGTAGCAGTTTTCAGTGTGGGTGCATACTCACCCGAGTGGGTGCGTAAATGGCCGGTGAGGGCGTCCCTCCTGCGACAGGCATAGCTGCATAGATGACACTTGAAGGGTTTCTCCCCCGAATGGAGCTTGATGTGACGCAGTAGGTTGCCCTTCTGGGTAAAAGAGGCGCCGCACTGGCTGCACTGGAAAGGACGTTCTCCTGAGGACAAGAACACAACAGAGGCACATTACTGTAAAGAGATACAGAAAAAAGCACCCAGATAAAGACAGAAATGTTTGACTGGCACCCAGTTTTGTATGTTTTTATGTACTCTGGCAGGCAGTGTATGATTTTTAATTGTTTACCTGATTTCACTCCTCTCCCTATTCTCACTATGTCTGATCCCTCCACTGACAGCAATAAAAGAGTCTTTGTGTTTTCTATGTGGATGAGGAAGCGTGTAGCTGCTATGGGAATGCAGGGTCACTGCACTACAAGTATCCCAAGCGCAGGAACAAGCCGGATGATGGAGCGTCTGCAGGGCAGAGAGCGATCCAGCAGCCTGTGGGAGGGTTTCACAGCAGAGTGACACTCCATCTCTCCATGCTCCCCCTGCCCCACCGACTTCTGGCGCTCTGATCGAACAAGAGCCTTTCAGACTCAGCCTGCCAGTTCCGTAATGCACCATTGCCTAGGTCAATTTGATCTGAAAATCTCATTTTTTCCTCTTCTTCGTCTCTAAAATAAGAGCGGCACATCACAATGCAAATTCAGCCTCATTTGAATAAAGCGAAGGAAACACTTTGTGTTGAGAGCCAGTCTTCCTGATCAGCGCCTCTGGAATAAACCAATATCCAGCCTCTCCGAGTGTTGTGGCATTCTGTGAGAACGTTTTAATATGGCTTTTTTTTTCAAAGGCCCCCCATAAAATAAGAGTCACCAGTGAAGCAGCAAAAATATATAAAAAAAGAAATTCATTAAAAATGCATTTCAGGAGCAAAGACTCACCACAGAATATTTTCTATTTAAATAGGAGGCACTTCATTATATCTTTTATTGTACTTTCTTCTGCATTTACATTAGTCTAGTGTTCCTTTCTTCCATTTTGAGTTTCATTAGTTTCTAAAGCTTGACAGTTAAGTGCCTTTTTGAAAAATGTTCCCCACCACTGGTTTGGCTTCATTACAATAGAATATCAATTTTGAAATTTGAAAAACTTTTAATAGCCAGATAATTGTCAGTTCATAGAGATTCCATTTAATTGCAGCAGATATTCTGTTTCTCAACTGAGGGCATGTTTTTTTTTTTTTTTCTTTTTGGTCAAAGTTGGTCTTTGCTACTTTATCGCACAATAATTTGATCAGTTACTGTTGCTTGTCATGTGGTAATTCAGAGTCATTTAGATGAACAATAATGAATGCTAATGGTATGCTCAGAGTCTATTTCACGCACGATAGGAGGGTTGCATGCATACAGCCAAACGCAAGGATGCCGTTGCAACTACCACTGAGTATAAGGGTGACTGCAAACATAAGAACAGTGCGTTTATCTCTCTGGTTTATTTCTAAGGCTCTGTCAGTGATCCTTGTGTTTGTGAAGAGGACACACAGCTACAGTATATACTCTGTGATAAAGATTGTGTTAATGCCAAAAAATAGTAGGGGTCAGCTACTCACTTCATTCCTGCCATTTAAAGTCAAAACAAATGCTCTAAACATGACTGGGAGCCACAGCAGACACCTTTCTAACCCCGATCCATCATCTAATACCAACAGTGAATATGGGTGCAAAGGAAGGGCAAGAAGTATTGCAGACGTCTTACCAGTGTGGCTTCGCTTGTGTACCATCAACACATTGGGGCCAATGCAAACTATCCCACAGATATCGCACTTGAGCTTCCCGTTGGGCAGCCGGATACCGCCCGCCGAGGAGAAGGCCTTGGCTTCGGGGCTCGGCTGTGAGCCGTTCACCTTGGCCCCCGAGGCATCGATCACGCGCAAGTCTTCCGCGCACTCCTCCTCCACGCCATTCATGTCACAGGCCAGCCCATTCTCCTCATCACTGCGAGCCTCAACTTTAATGTTACAGGCTGGAAAAGAGGGCAAGGGGGGGCCACGGTTTAGAATACGAGCATGGTTCGTTCATGATGTTAGATACTAAAGATGGGCAATTTATCAGTGTGATATTGATGCTGTGACAGGAGAAGAGATAGAGCTGTTCATTGTAACACTGTGATGGAGCCTTAAAGTTGCGTTTGTCCTGACATAAAAGGCTTCGTAATGGGACAGTGAAACGCTTTTGTGAACCTTTTTGACCGACCTCACTGAGTGATTGACTGTTTCTAACAGATGTTTGGGCATTACATCCACTTTACCTGACAGAGCATTTATTTTGTTTTACAGATGAGCCTCAGTTTTATTTTGTTAAACGTCCTTTCTTCCCTCCATTAAAAGCATGATAATTACTGATTAGTATTGCTCTAAACCTCTCTTTTTAAATTGTTTTTATTTTATACTACATGCAGATTTTACCTGAGCTGTCATTATTAAATTCATCTTTGCCCTATTTGACCTTTTAGTGGGATGGTTTCACTTTTTTAAATCTCACCCTCATGGGATCAGTTTTTTTTCTTTAAGTAACACAAACCGTATTTGTGCTGCATTGTTTTTGTGTCGCATTCAAATAGATTATATACTTTTACATTTTATAAAGACTATAAAACTGTATCTCACAGCCACATAACTGAACTTAAATATGATCTGGCTTTATTGGATTCATTCAGTATAGTATAGTTCTGTTCATTCCCTAGCTCTTCTGGTGGGATCGACACTGTATGTAATAACACTGCGACAGCACTGTAATAAATCTAGAGCAACAATGGCTTTGCAATGACAAACTTCCTTTAGTGCACAATGCAACATTGTCATGTTTACCGGGATGCTGGATCAAAACTTAAGATACTTCCTCTTATTTCAGGCATATTTGTGAATATGTCTGAGACACTAAATAAGACCAACCCACAGCACCACTCATCTAAACTCTACTGCTTATCTGTCTCACAGCAGGGCAGTACATTTCACAAGGATACACAGGTGGATCGCATGTCTGCTGTTTGAGGATGTCGGAGATGAGATGAAGAAACACGCAGATCATCTCACACTATCACACTTTGGTGAAACAAATGACAGCAAGATAAACAGGAAACAGAGACACAGGAAGCAGTGTGAAACTAGGGACGACAGCGGTGTCGATCAGAGCAACAGAGTGCGATGAGCACACACAGGCACACGCAAAATACACTCGCATTTGGTCCTTGTACCGTTCAGAGGGGTTTGTCTAATTCCTAACGTTGCAAGCTTTTTAGAGTACAGAAAGTAAATAATGCACAGCTGATGAATATTAGGCAATATTTATGGAACAATAACAAAGTGTCTATTTGATGTCTGGTGTTTCCAAAGTGTTCAAAATAGAGAAGTGTCTGCTGGGTTGAGCTACCAGCTCCTTCTTTTCCCACCAGTGGCCTTTAGAAACAACTGACAGATCATGCAAGTCCCACAGCTACCAGCCTGTGGTTTGCATGTCACCGTGGCAGCCTGATTTCCCCATGCCTCTACCTCTGTTTGTACAACTGAAGAGGAAGAAGTGGAAATCATGAAATATAGGAAATCTATGGAAAAGGGGAAGCTTCAGAAAGAGGGCCTGTCTAACTGAAATACCAAGAATTATGGAGAAGTGACAGAAAGGGAAGCACGGGAAAGGAATTGTAAAACAGCCTGTAACCGAAACACTTTTTTTTTTCTTCACAGGAGTGCTGTTTTTACCCAGAGCCCTAATGTACAGAAAACTCTCCACAGACGGGAGGTAGAGGGAAATGTCTAGAATTAACAGCCTGATGATGACTTCTGCGATACATGTCACATAATCCGATCGCCCATCTCCTCACCACTTTTTTTTTTTTTTTTTTTCTTTTTAAATTAGTTGCATGACAAGCAATCTACTCATCTGGTACACTGCTGAATTTTTTTCGGACAAGCCCTTTTTCCGAGCAGATGAGATAAAGCGAGTCCCCGGCCATACACGCAAATGGAAGGACAGGCTTTCCACTTGTTAAAACAAAAAAAAAGCTGCTTCGTGTATAATATGTGACATCATTATGACTATTCATTCATTATCTATTTTAACCACTCATCTTTAACCTTTAGCAAATATTATCAGTTCTAACCATGTACTTGTAAATGTTATTCAATGTCACATATTTTAACTTTTAATCCAGTTGTTTAACCTTACTCCTTGAACTATGTGTCCATTACGTTTAGCTTATGGGATTTACCATATATTTGTTAATTTTCCCAAAGTTATTTATTTTACCCAATTATTCTTTATTTTAGATTTATGCTTCTGTAACAGTTTTGACAGCATGTATGGATAACGTTGTGCTAATAGGTGGCGCTCACTTGACTCAACAGAACATGTTTTTTTACTCAACTAGTAATTTGTATTTTTTTATATAATGCCTGAGTTACCACACAATCTCCTTTCATGCAGCTGCAGAACTACTCTTGTCCCCTTCACGGGAGAATCACTAACTTGAGACTTTTTTTTTTTTTGAAGGAAAATTAAAACTTGGGCTGAGCAGCCATGCTCAACTTCTTTTCTCACTTAAACCACCAAGGTTTTTCAGTCAGGAACAGGTTTTTAATGATGTAAGTGTCAGAAAAAAATTAAGCTGGAAGGGGGTTTTTTTTGTTTTGTTTTTTTTAGGGCAAGTGATCTAGTTTGTTCCACCTGCATTTCACAGAGCTCGAAAGCAAAACTTGCTAAGTGGCTCCACCACTTCAACCGATGTTTATTCAATTTATGGTTTTAACCACAAAACCTCTGATTGCCACAACTTTCTGGTAAGTGGGGTACTTTTCTTATGTCAACGGGCAGTTGTAAAATGATGTACCAATGACAAGGCTTAATCAGACTATTGCTTTGCCGTTGCAGCAATGCACGAAAAAACCTTTACATTTATCTGCAGTTGTCAGTTCCCGAGACGTCAAATTCACCAGCGCGGCTTTCAGGCTACCGGCCAGCTAAAGTGGACAGAAAGGAACCATGAACACTGGGCAGCCACCCACTTCTCATGGATATGGGGAAGTTATGACTGAGCTGGGAGAAGGAACAGGGCTTTTTACTTTATATTATGTTTGTCACAGTCACACATCCTGATTTGCTCGTTTTGGGAAGCAGGTGTCAGATCACATCATAGACAAACAAAACAGGTCACAATAAAATGGTAATAACCTGATGTGGATCTAATGCTCGGACCACTGATAAAAGAGTAACGCCTGTCTGTAGCAGAGAAAGAAATGATGGCAAATACTAATGTGACTGACAGATATTAATAAAGGTATAGCAACAGTGTAAAGTAAGCATTTTTAGCATAAAGAGTAGCTATAATCAAGCTGTACTGATGGACGATGGTAGCAGATAGAGGGCAACTTAGCAAGTGCGTTAGTTCTGCGGCGTGGAAACACAGGGGGCCTCCTGGAGGTTCCTTTTACTGACTAGTGCTGCTCTCACTGCCTGAAAATAACCCTGAGTGCAAGATAGTGGAACCACATGTGTTAAACCACGCTAGCAACACACTTAACACGACTTGCAGGAACACCAAAAACAGCCTACTTTTCCCCTCACGCTTTTTTTAAAAACTCGCCTCCATGTTTTCGGGAACTAGACTCAGCTCATTCTCTGTCTTAGTGTCGGGTCTCTCAAATAGCAAACGCTCTGTCTGAATCACTGAAAGTGAAAGAGAAATCTTGTCACTGGGATGTCAGGAAGGTGATCTTGCAACCTTGTGACTTTAAACAAATATGTCTCCATGCTTATTTTCAGTTAATAATAGCATTTATATAACACTTATAATGACATTTATTTAGTTTCCAATTTTACTAAACACACTGAGCTGCAAATAATATGGATGACCACGTCGGCTTTGCTCAGGCCTGTAAACCTCCCCTGTGCTTTGAGCCGTGTGTGGATTGCAGCGTTGTGAATCTGTTGCAACAATGACGATCCCAGGCCATGAAGACTTATTTGCAACAGGAAGCAACCTGGGTTTTGAGGTTTAGAGCTTTCGATACTTTGAGGTCCCGTGTCCTACATATAGTCCCTCTGCTTTTGCCTTTTCTCACAACAGAGAACTGAGCAGCACATGATCCTGGGTGATAATTATAACTCATTCTGGCTTTTATCACAGAGGCAGCGATGCATAGATGTACCAGATACTTGCACTTCCCTTCTTTCGCTCTTTGGGCTCTTTCTTTCTGTCCCTATATAGACACATGCGAAGTGATCACAGGGAATGAACAGAAACTCGTGTACAGTGCATAAAGTCATACCGCTATTTGCGACCTTTTAACTCTTTTTACCGAAACAAGATGAAATTCAAACATTTGAATCCTCTGCTTTCTTACTATTTTACACTTTTTTTCCCAGGTGGCACTAAACGTCCATCAGTCGACTTAGATGAAACAAAACACGGCTCCACAAATGCTACATAAGTCAATTTAACACATTTTAATTTGCCAATATATCGCCGCAGCACTTGTTCAGAAGTGCTCAGAGATTCCTGCCTGCGTGCAGCTCGGCACCAGACAGCTCAACAGTTGTAAAGTCAAACGGGGAGCCTCTGTGAGTAAGCGCGTGTTTATGCATATATGCAGGTGTGTGACCTATGTGGTGCAGTGATGTGCTGATCTCTCTGAGCTTGGCCCTGTTCCTGAACTGTTTATCTCCAGGAGTGTTGAAACTGTCTGATGGCAAGTTCTTCTTAGGAAACTCTTACACATCCTATTTCAGTTTCCTCTCACATTTTATTTTTGACTGTGCGCTGCTAATCTTTGCCGTTATCTGGATAGGTGGAAAAACACTGATAGGATGGTCAGGCATGTTTTTTGTTCTTTTTTAAATTTTGCTATTAAATAAAATCATATGTCATGATAAAAACAACAATCACTGTATACATAGCACATTTTTACCATCCTTAATTGCACCTCTTTTTGCACATTTCACATCTTTAACTAGAAACATTAGCTATTTAAATCTGCATACACTGTAAACAAACTATGCATTTCATGACTAGTCAATAAGAATAAGCAAATAATTAACTGCTTTATTTATTCTATGAGAACTGTGTGTGAAACGTCTGGTTCGTCTCACTGTCTCACGATTAGCTATTAATGACTATTAATGATTCCACCTCTAACATTTCCTGTTTTTTCATGAGCCACCCACATTGGGGGACCTGAGATGAATATACATATGCCGATGTGAATCCCCCTAGTGTGCTCCATCCTTATTTTCACCGTGATATTCCCTGGCTTGATGTTCACAAACTCAAATCAAGGCCACATTAGCTATTCCTTAAGATTGGGCTTATTAATGACATGCCATGGATCAAAGGGATTTTTTTTTTCTCTACCTTTTTCTGCCAATGACCTAAATGTGTCTCTTTGCAGCTTTAAATTAATTTTTCCAAGGGATTTGGAACGGAAAATATCTCCCACTGGATGCGTATGGGATTAAGTTATAAAAACATTTTTATGCTTTTTATTTATATGTTATGCTTTTGATACTGACATTGCTTTCATTTAACCGTTTTACTCTGATTTGGATGTTCTGGGAGTGAATACATTACTGCTGATAAGGCACTGAGGTGGTTTTGAGTCATTTTGATTGCTGCTTCATGGGATACACTCAAACTAATGCAGAAATCACACACTGAGATTCATTTGCTCTTAATTAAAACGAGCATCGGTGATGTTTGTTGAGGTGTTGCCTCTTACCTTTGTCCCCTCTGTTGTTCTGCTGCTGGGTGGAGCTGGCTGACAGGTCCTCGGGGATGGCCATGGGCTCCTCTGCCTCCTCGGACGCTTCGTTGGCAGGGGGGCTGTCCCTGCCTGGGGAGACACACACCAGCAAATACCCATCACTCACCACGCTACACCTCGACGTCTCACCCATGAGAAGCAAAATTACCTCCGGCTGGTGTAAGAGCCTATTGGAGACCTATTGTATCTACCTTTTCTCTATGGCTCAATCATGCAGTAGGTAGTCTTTTACCTGGCATCTGGGCCATTTCCTGGGCCTCCTCTGTCTCCATGCGGTGCAAGTACTCTAATGGGAGAGAGATGGAGATGTAGATGTGTGTAAGTTTAATCAAGTGCAGGTTGAAGAAACAACATTATAAAAAGCTAGAGTGGGGTAAAGGTTGTAGTTCTCGGCATGACTTTGTCACCTCAGTGAGATCACTCTTGTCACAGCTGCAGTCACACCACTGTCCCCCACATTACATTACAAAGAATTACAGACATTTTCATTACAAGTCTGACAGAGAGACTGAGCTTGGAGAGTGGCTTGGCTCCGGCTGATGGGGTCCGCTGGTAGCGCGGGGTTGCTGGGAATAGGCTTTCAAACCACATTTGTTATTTATTGTTAATTTCCTGCCACGTAATCATCCAAAAATGCAAACTGACTGCCGCAAAATTAAGCAGAAAATTAACTGGCCCCGGGTCACGAGGATGCGGGTGTTTGCCGTGCCCAGCTGATCGGCGCTCATGTTCTCTCTAATTTACTGAGCATGCATCGCTGAGCCCGCGGCCTGAGCACAGACGCATGCGAGCCACAATGAGAAACAAAGAGAGGAAGAGTAAGAGAGAGAAGACGCAGACAGAAAAGCAGTCAGATAGAGATAGAGGAGTAGAAGTAGATAGCAGTGGGAGGGCAAGAAGTCAGAAAAGCAAATGCAACAGGAAGGTGCAGAGAAAAGAAGGGAGACAGAAAAGCAGGCCGAAGGACGGAGAAGTTCTCTTTATTTATTTTTTAGAAGCGATCCTTCGGCCAGGGCTGAATATCTGAGGAGTCACCAGTGCTCGTGGCCCCATTAATAATGGATGGCCCTCAAGCCTGCAGCAGATGGGCCCGACAGCCTCAGCCCCAGCTCCGCCACTTCAAGAAGCCCTTGGTGGGGCCGCAGCCCAGTCCAAGCAGCCACTCAGGGAGAAGTGAAGCTCCCGAAAATAGCGAAACGAGCCCAAGGGAGAAGGGGAACCTAGGCCTTCCTGTTTTACTGACAGATGGCTCCACACATTTGGAACAAATAGTGGGAAGCGACCAGGCCGCTCTGTCGCAACGCACAGTATTCTGCGGAGTCAAGTCAGGAGCACGACGGCCTGAAGACGCCCAGGATGCAAGTGTGAGGGTGGAGGAGTAAGAGGAGGGGGGCAAAGGTCACTGGTGCAGATGATTTGTTCAGCACAACACAGGGGTGTTGCGTGTTACTCTGCTGAGCTGCGACTCTGCAGCTACGTTCCTCAGCATCTGGAGCTTGCAGGTCGGGGGCAGAGGGGGGTATATTCTCATGTGCCCTTTTTTCTGGGCAGATGGTGCGAGGGGAAACACGGATGTGTTGGTGGGGGGGCTTCGACAGAAATAAAAAAGAGAGTTCCTACGTTCAGCCACAACCCACTTGCGTGGGCATGTGGAAAGTAAGGTGCATATAGAATATTCAGGAAGTACGTATTTCATTTGAGCACAGTGATACTATTTTCACGCTATTCTTAGATTCTACATGTTACAGATATTGTTTTATTGTTTTAATAACTTTTCCCATGTTGTACACCAGTTTTTAGATACTCTGCCTGAATTTAACTTTGCCAAAGTTTAAAGTCCTACTTTGAAAACATACTATGAGCAGGTGAACTGAAGAGGTTTTCAGCCAGCAGGATTTCTGCCCCCCATTCCTTGTGTTCTGGTTGTAACCAGGAGGAGACGCGTGTGCTATTGAGTGGGGTTGTGTGTGAGCATATGAACTGGGGGCAGGTGGAATCTTTCAGCCACTGAAATGGAGGAAAGACTTGTGACATACAGCGCGGGGGGACTGGAAAAGTTTTGGTCTGAGAATGTCAAATGAGGAGAGGCAGGAAGAGGCTTGTGGGTTGAGAGAATTCTCGGTCCTCCTCCTGTGTGTATATGGGTGTTTGTGTGTGTGTGTGTGTGTGTGTGTGTGGTGTGTGTGAGTGTGTGTACATGTTTGGTGGATGGTGGTGGAGTGTTGGGGGGGGTTGGGGGTTAGAGGCGCCTGCTCATAGCGAGGTGCAAAAGCTACACCAGGGAGCAGGGTGGAGATGAGAAACAACGAAACCGTTAACAGATACTGAGGACCACACCAGCGGAGTCTGGATACCCAGGAGCAGGCTTAAACACTGGTGTGTATGTACAGACAAGATACATAATGCACATTCAGCAATAAACACCAGAATACAGGAATCAACACCCCAGTATAGAAAGAAGGAAAATAATGTGACAAAAAAGACACTTGTTGAATGTTTCACTTCTAATTAAATTAAGTTTCATATTGTTCAGATTATAAGGATCCAGCATCATGGCACAATTTGATATCTGTTAGCTTTAATTCAAAACAAAAGTGTGGTTTGAGCCCAGAGGAGCTCGTGTTAGATATCTTTATATGTTTCTGTTTATGACAATCACATTTATTTGCCGTAATAAAATATAACAGCATCTAAATACATCACCATATGAATGACAGTGCTGTGTTGTCAATACATAAGTCCATCCTCATTGCACATATATTGCTGACCTCGCTCAAATTTAACACACAAACAGTGTGAATCAAAATTCTGCTAATTTAGTTTCCACTTTAGACTAAGTTGCTAAGCAGACTCCCCGACGATTCATGGAAATATCTGAATTAATAATTTTCACAGTTGCGGTTTCGTGAGATGTAATGAAGCTGTGGGCGCTTTTCTTATCAGCCATTAGGAGAAGAGATTATCCTACACTGCTAAGCAATGTGGTGCATGGTCACCTTTGTTCATATGCACATGGAGATTCTCATCAGTAATTCATGAAATGTATGGGTGTAAGTGGGTAGATAGTGTTAGCGGATGTGTTCTGGGAGCCTATCGAGGGGGTGAGGGGAGAGTAAAGGTGCGCTGAAGAGAAGTTTCCTTCATTTGCATCTGACACACTTCACTACTCTGCTATTCAGACAGTACAATCATTTTAATAACTGTCTGCCTTCCTCTGCCCCCCCCACCCCCTCCTACTTCTGTTTCTACTGACAAGAAAGATGATGTATCTACAGACAGATTTGCAGCACTTTCAGCACTTCTCTTTCCAAGCGAGCTATGAAAAAGTCCTATTTGTGCAGGTACTGGAGTTCCTTTCCAAGTTTTAAATAGATCTAACGGCTGAAATCAAACATATTTTTTCTTACTACTTTTGCCAGATGTTCGTTTTTTCTTCTCGTTGTTTGAATATTTGCATTTCTGTCTGATTTCAGTCACAGAATGATTCATTTTCCCTGAAATGTTTGAGACTCATAGGAAAAAAAAGACATTTTTACTTGACAGTAAACTTTAAAATCATCCACACTTGCTACAGATGAAAGTACAGATGACACAAAATGAAGATGCTCTCTCGCCGTTTAAGACTAACAGTGACTCACTGACTTCACGTCACACAGACGCCACTTAAAAGAAAAATGATGAATTCTTGAATTCATCCGTAATTTTGTTTAAAAGCCAAAATATTTTTTTTTTTCAGAGGCAAAACTTCTACAAGCGGGGAACTTTAAGGTTTTATTTAAAAGATGAAAGCACTTTGTTTCCTCAGCAGTTCGACAGCGAGCTTTACTTGTTTTCTCTTCTGGGCGTTGATGAACAACTTTCCTCAGTTTCATCAGTCCTGCCTACATATGTCTGGTTTTTTGTCTTCCCTCCACACGGACGTATAACAACTAACTGAGACCGAGGTTCGAACAGGTGCACACAGAGCTTAACGGTATGAGAAATAACTAGATTTATTGATTATTAACTTATGTGCAACATTAGATACGGCTCTTGTCTGTGCGTGATGATTTCCTGTTTGAGCAGCGCTAAAATATGTTCATCTACGTTTGGTATTTGGCCCCGAAACATTTGCGTATTTATCGAAAGTTTTTTGGGGTTTTTTTTTGTTTCCTGTAAATATATCTTTTATTATTTTACCAAACGTATTTCAAAAAGTGAGCGACCATCAGAAGTTTAATAAGTGCGCACATCTGTTGCAACAGGTGCTACAGCAGGAGTGTAAAACGCATTAAACATCTCAAAATGAAACAAAAACCCTCATGATGATGAGAAATCTTTGAAATCGGAGTTGTATTTTTTAAAAACACAACTGAGCGAATGTGAAATAATTTAATCCATATGTTCCCACAAGAAAAAGATACATGGGAAAATAGGGAACATTCCACTACTTCCCTTAAATTGCTGGCTATTTAGTGACCAAGGACGCGCAGAGTGAAAATATTTTTCTGTAATTAATTATAAAAAGGGTTTATTAATTCGTTACGTGTTACATTAGCTGAGAATAACGCGCACTGAACGGGATCAGATGCTGCGGCGCACCTGCACCGAAACTATAAGGAGAATCTTTTTTTCCAGTCAGGTGCAAATGTCTCCTAAAAATCTTGAGAAGAGACGAGCTCAATTTAGAGGTCCTGAACTAGCCTTTAAGATTAGTTTAGAGCTAAAAAGCCCGGTGGAGGTCACTTTACCTGCTATTCCTTGAGTTTGCAGTATGAAGTTCTTCCAACTCTCCCCGGCTCCATGTGCAGAAGGTCGCAGCGCCGCGGCGGCCCCATGGAGCTGCGCCCTGAGTCCCTCCCCTCTCCACTGCACTTCCTCGTTCCAGCCCAACATGACTATGTCTCTGAGCTCGGCTGGGGCATTTTGCTTGCTTTTATCCACAGGCCGAGTCTGCGGCGGGGAGTCGAGCCACCGAGCCCTTGGCACTTGCTTTGTGCCGTGCCAATAAAAGCTGACACCCAGTAGACCATTACTGGCAGCCATGCATGAGATGGGATGAGGCGCGCGAGGAGAGTGGACCATTCATTGTTTATTTATTTCATTCTCACCGAGGAAGCTGACAGGGGGGGACTCCTTACTTGCATATTGGACAGCTCCCCTTCTGTCACCTGTTCTGGCACGCTGAAGCAGTCCATGAAATTAACACAACTGTTTTCTTTCCCACATAATGAGGTTTTTCTCTCTTTAATGTTTCATCCATTTGCCTTCGCGCGTTCTCTCCTGTGATTGCCCCCTTAGTGTCAAAGCCTCCTGTCCTACCCCATCACATCACCACAATCCAGATTATGTCTGAACCTGAGCAAATTGTTTCTGTTTTACTTACTCTAACTCTTTATTACTTTCTGTTTTAAGACACACTTTCTCTGAGTTTCTGCCCCAGTCCTGCAGATGGTCCCCATGCAGATATGCATTATATTCAGTGAAATGTGTTTTTCTCTCTGGTTTTGTGCGAGGGGTCTGCAAACAAACACTATGCAACTGTCTCCTTGGAGTCCAAACCCACCAGGGATATAGTTTAAGACTCCTCCAGTATGAGCTCTGTGGCGTTCTTTATAACTTCATAACATCAGAATTTCTGCCTGCTGCAGGGTCGCTCATCTAAATTCAAAAAGTGCTTGGAAGTGACTTGAAACTGAGATATACAACATTGAATATAAATTATCAAACCGTCAGCACACCCCAAGCCTGCTATCGACAGCACATATGACTGGATCGGCTGCAGTACTTCATCTCCCCCCTTCTGTTATCATCCATGCTGATAGTATGAACATAACATAGGGACCGAGCACTCAGTGTAGCGCAGTAGCAGCCACATATCACTATTAAATAAGTACGTTCCAATTTTCTAATAATGACAAGCTAAGTGTCAGTCTCACAGCTGTGTAGCTGAAGCCACACAGTGAGGGGTGCCTATTGGAAAGTCATTCAAAGAAATATAAATTGTGGATTAATATTGATGGAAATTCTAAATAAATAATGAGTTACACCCCTGATTTGGCTAAAATAACTGTCCTCTCATTTTCAGATGTATCCTGTCATTATTATCGCATATGAATATCTGGTGGAGTGGCTCTGTCCTGTAATTATTTTTAAATGACACATACTCAGAGCTTATATCATTATGTCTCCCGTGAGCAGAAAATGTATACATTCACTGCTGATTATGTTAGATAAGTTTAGACTCAGTTTCCCTGGTTACACTGAATTTACCTTCCACTGTTTTCTCTGCTTTCTCTGACTGTTTTTCCCAGTATCCCGCTGTCCTCAGGCCCCACAGAGCAACTCTTATCTCAGGAGAGGCTGCGTGTGCTGGATTGCTGAGTCACCTTTCGTAGGAGGCTGCCCTTATCTCCTAAGAAGCACAACATTCAGGCAGTTGGTTGCAAAAGGAGGAACTCTAAGCAGGAGCACTGTGGCCTGCTGTGTCTTCACGGCCATAGTACGGATTGCAGCAACACTCGCTGACTTCCTTAAAGCCTCGCGGCCAGTGCTGCTTTCAGTGTGTGGTCAGAAGCTGCAGCCGTTTGGACCCGAGCAAGTATGAAAAAAGCTGCAGGACGAGCGACTCCTGAGGCTACACAGAAGGAATGCTGGAACTGAAATGTGACTCAGCACTATCTGCAAGTACAGAGGGGTCCAATCATGACTGTGGTCCTCCATGACCCAGAGATACTGTCCCATCCCAGTGACACAGCAAGTTTGCTCACTGCTGGGCTGAGAGGCAAAACACTGCAAGGACAATGATTCAGCCAAGGTTTTTGAGAAGTTACTGCAGAGATGGGATCAATATTCACCGCTGGATGAGTTGCAGATCATTGCCCCAACTGACTGTCTGACTCTTACAGAACATGTTTTGGTCATGTGGAAACACTGACAACTTGGAGCCGATTTCTGTTTTATACTTAATTCTGCAGCTTTTAAGACTACACTGTGTGCACAGGCTGTAATCCACAGCTGCAGATCGAACTAAACATAACCCTCTGCTCCTCCAGGTTAATCCACAACCTGAAGCAAGCCGTGTTGCTGTAATTAATATCACTACCTGGCAAGTCTCAAAACATCATCCGGCGATGTAGCCAGTCGTCTACTGAACAAAAGGCTCTGGCTGGTTCTTATTTCATGGATCTTTAAGCAGTATTCACTGTTTCACATTTGGAAGCATGAGCAGCATGTAACCCTTAATTGGTTTCAACACCTTAATAAGTCAAAGACGTTCAAGGCTGATAATCACATTAAATAGTCCAATTTATCTAAAAAGTCAATTGCAAACTGAAAAACTCTCTTTCTTTAGGAATACATTATGCTGTGAGGATGTCAGAGTAAATTAAATTCCCCTCTGCACACTAAAGCATCTATTTCCTTATGGTAATTATCTGCTGGAATAGACGTGTCACTAGAAGGAGTCAGGCATGCTTGACATTTAGCCTTTTTATGGAGAGGCGATGAGTAAAAATTAAGATGAGGAAAAGGAAATTAATCTCCAGCCCAGGCAGGCATTGAGAGATCCTGGAGGATAGTGGCTGAATCAATCATGATGTTTGTGAGCCTGTTTTAAAAAGGAGCCAGTGATGAGATTCAGACCACAGGCTGGAAAATCTGAAGGGGGCTGGGTGGGCGTTTTTTTCTTTGGCAAATAGAGTTATGATTGCTATGAGAAGGTTTATGTAGCTTTATTAGTTTAAACACAACAGCAAGCAACCCAAACCTGGGTACAAAACCAGTTTAAAATAATTCAACATTAAGGGAAATGCATCACCGAGGATTAGATGAAAAGATTTACGTCAGACACAGGAAGCAGGGGAAGTTAAGAATGCCCATTTTTTAGCCTAAGAGGTGCTGTTTGATACCTTTACACAGAGCTGCGTCGACTGTTTCTTGGCTGTAGCTTCATAACATACACATATTGAAGATAGAACCTATCTTCCCATTGAACATTCAGCCAAAAAGAAACTAAGCCTATCTTCGAAATTGCCAAACTCTGTCTATAGGTTTCTTTGAACATCCTAAACAAATGAAACAATGAAAAGTAAGTTAAGATATGGTTTAATTGATAGCAGCCATTTCTAGCCCCTCCATCAGTTAATAATGTGGCTAATAGGGAATGCTGGCTTTCTAAATGTAGGTGTAAAGTTTGTTAGTTTGTGGTTACTTGGCATCAGTCAGCAACAGACCTGTTAGCTGGTATCAAGCCAAAAGGAAGAGTGCGCTCTCTAGATTTGCTGGATTCACCACAATGCAAATGAGAGGATAAATCTGAACAGTTTGCATACACTATGTTGTAGCCAGTACGTTGGTGTGTTTGACAACTGTTAAAGAGAGGATTCCAAATCTTTTACACTTTAGGTCCAGTTAACTTGTCATCAGTGTTGGGCATTAATGCGTGGCTAATTAGAGCGTTGCAGTAATGCGACAGCAAAGGCTAGCATTACAGTTTGAAATTCAGTTTTAACATTACAGTTGCTATAAATTAATGTTCTGTCATGTGTGCTGGGACATGTTAGTCTTCAGTTAAGATCTATCAAATTAGAAGAAGTGGGACTCCCAGTCCAAAGTTGTTGCATTTACATGTGCTCTCTATTGTTCCCCATTAGGATACATGAGGCAGTCACTTGGGTTTGCTCTGAGGTGGAGGATGTGTGAACCTCGTGGCCCCTCTGTGAGGACAGGAAGTGCTGCAGCATGCAGTCACTTGGCCTAAATGAGCTACTGATGGTCAGTCAATACCTCTAAAACATACGCACACTGCTTGTTACAATCATGTTTCACTTTTCTGTTTCTACACTACAAAAATATGTAACACGGAGGCGGAGAGGATTTTCAGATGTCAGATGATTTCAGATGGCACCTTTGGTGAAACAACACAGAAGTAATGTAATGCATAATGTAATCAATTATTTTTGCTGTTGAGTCACTTGTAAAGAAATGTGATTATTTTTTCAGTATGTTACACAGATGTGTGCAATGTGTGCTATAGTGCTGAAGAGGGTTTTCCAAAGTTTGATATAAAACCCTGATGAGGTCTAATTAAAGGTGCTAGTGAGCTGCATTATGGGAGATGTAGTATCCAGGATATTTTTGAAGTTGTGGTGAATATTACAGACTAAAAGACAGGATATTATTATTATATTATATTTAAAAATTCTGTCTCTTGTGAGCCCCCCACCCCCACTTTATGGAAGATCAGTATTTAATCATTGTGATGCCTCTTTAAAGACAATAAATATAAGATAAAGTAATTGTGATGTAGATAAATTAGAGAGAACGCAAACTAAAGTCCTCACAAAATCAGCAGTGTGTTGAAATGAATATCTTTGTGCAATGTAAATCTATACAAAATATAGATGAAGAGAAACAGGAAAACAAGCTCATCCCTATTTCCTGTCTAAGCGTGAAGCTGCACAAACCACAGACATAAAAGTATAGCTGGCAGACACTTAATAATGTCTATCTGCATGACAGTCATATTGACAGAAAACTAACACCTCTGCTGCAGCATCGGCTGCATTTAAAATGTACTTTGTGAGCAAATTATCTCCATCTAATAAGAAAACCTACTTCTATAATCTGTTGTCACGATTTTAGATGGTTAAATATTTAACATTTGTGCAGGAAGCTCTTATTTCCCTAAATCTTTTCTCTATTTAGTCCCCTTCCTTTGCCCTTCATGACAGAAACAGAGAGTACGTTGGTTGAAACACCCGCACACACACACAGATGCAGACACACACACACACATACACACACACACATAGTGAACGAGTGAGTGAGTTAGTGAGAGAGCGAATGCTTAAAAGGACAATGCAAGAGCTCACTACCCAGAGTTAGAAAACCACTCATCTAAATCAGGGAAATTATGATAATGGGGCATCTCATTATTCTCCAACTCTCTCGGAATCAGTCACTGACATCACATCATTATAGACGTATTCATATAAACAGATTGGATGGCATAAAAAGAAGGCTGACACCTTCAAAACTTTCTCATCTGCTTTGTCTAATGTCTGTGTGTTTGTGTGTGGGAGGCAGGAAGTGCAGGTCTCAGGGAGGGGTTGCAGGGGGTCGTCGTGGTCACCATTCGGGACAGGGGTGCTGTATGGCCAAAAGTGGGACTCCACGATCTTTTGATTGTCCTGTGAAAATATCAGGATTTTTAGTGAGTGAATTATAAATTGTTTTGGATCAAGTTTAAATCGAAGAACTCGGCAGTAAACTGAACACCAAATAACTAAGAGTGCTACAGATTGCTATTTAAAAAAACACCCAGAGGCACTTGTGCACTGAGTGAGCGTTGGCAAGCAGAAATCCTGAGGACGTCTGACCGTTGCTGCAGACAGTTAATCAATCCAAGTGCTTGTCTTTTTTCTGTTTTGGGGAAAAATTATGGGAGGCCAGCCTAATCAGCAGAGGAAACAGATCTCAGGGGGGGTCGGGCACCAGGAAAATGGATCTAGGTTGTGAAAAACCACGATTACCACGAGCTGCTCTGGATTCAGCCATCTGGAGATGCCAGCTCCAAAAGCCGGTAAAGATTGCTCGTCTGGGGCCCAACTAGGAAACAGGTTTACACCTCCTTAACAGACAGCCAACACTCCCAGAGAAGAGGGATGTTTGCTTTACACAGTGAGACCTTCTAAAGTGCTTACCACGTAAACTGACAAGATCACACTTAAACCGACTGTTAAACTCTCTTTTTCTGTTGAGACATTTTGCTACAACATTTTCTAAAATGAAATATTTTCTGCTGCTTTTGATGCCACGTTAGAAAATCTGCGATCCATTGTATAATCTCTCCGCTACGCGAGAATGTTATTTTGCCCTCAAATTAACCCTCTTGTCAGTTTGTCTCCCGTTTTCCAAGACTTCCAATTTCCTTCCTGTCTGTCTTCGGGAATGACATCAGCTGTTTTTCTGTTTTTTTTTTTATCTGTGTCTTAACATTTCCAATTACTGTAGTGGTTACCAACTGACCATTAACTTGTATGTCACCAGTCCACTCATCCAAAAAAAAAATAAGATGCACGTTTAGCTGATGCAAATGCTTGAAGCTCGAAGTGATGCCACTCAAACACACGCTGGCAAAAAAAAGAAAGAAGCTAAAATTAATTAATGTTCTTTTAGCACTATATTCATCATGCACGCCTGTTTACAAATAACTGTGTTAGCATTACTGTCTATTCTCCTTTTATGCATTGCTTCTTTAAAAAGAACAGATACCATGTATTCTTTTTAACATTAATAAATGAATCTTGTTAATTGTTACTTTGGTGAGACCTCCTGAATTAGGCAGCCGTTCTACCGTTCACCTCATTCCATTTTCTCGTCCGACTCGTGGCAAAATGATTTAGTCTTACGTATATTTTTCCTTGTGTGACTGAATGATCTTGTGTTAAATTTCTGTGACAAGCTGCCCGTGTTTGTTCTTCAGACAAAAGTCATCTTGTGCAGTCTTTGTCATAAAGGTTTAACCCTTTGCAAAAGGACTACTTGGCTTCTTAAAAAAAACATTACATAATAATAATAATAATAAAAACCTTTTAATATGCTTGTTCAATTAAATACCGGCTGAAAAATGCCTCAAACATTTTAAATTATTGATTTCCAAAGTATAGCGTTGGTGTTGATGATAGATACTCTGGGTTGTATTTAATTTTCAAAGGCAGAGCAGTGAAACATGAGCACACATCTGTATGGCGAAGTCAGACTATAACCTGAGGCAGGAGGACAGTGGAGTGCATTAGACCGCCCTCCAGTGGACATTCATGAGAACTCCTTTCCAGTGTACACACATGAAATAGTAATATGTGTTCAGGATATGAGTGGAGGTGGGAGGCAAAAATCCCAGCTGATACATAGTATATAGATAGTATGGAGTGTACATAAAAGTAATAGACTTACCCTGAGGGGGATGCAGGGCTGCAGACAGCCGGGGCAGAGACTGCAGCATCAGCAGCAGAGTTAGCATACACACCTCTACCTGCATATCCGGGGATGGTGGTTCGGCTAGTACAAGTCAGAAGTTGACACAATAGTGTGTAACAAAATCCAAGTGCAAGTAAATATCATGCCACGTGTGTGTGTGTGTGGTGATGAAGATGTATCTTACCGTGCTGTAGGTGTGTATGGGGGCACGATGCTCCTCTTCACAGTAAGCGGGTGAAAGTCCTCGTCCATGTTGTCGATGTTGTCCATGTTCTCAGAGCCGATCGTCCCACTGGAAGATCCAACAGGAAGACACGTGTGAATCACGGTGAGCTGCAAAGGAAACATAGCTTGGAGATGGATTCATGAACAGGCGGCCCAAATGTTTGAATTCCCGTGTTATAATAATGTTTTTCTACTTTCCATCATTACTGGCTGTTTTAATACAGTGATCATGGATCATTATTGAAACACAACAGTGTAACTGTGTAACTTTTCTCTGGGCCCTGTGCAGTCTGCACACAGGTTGTGCTGAGGTAGTTAAGCCGTCATTATCACTTCACAGTATGTTCAGGTGATACTGTGGGATTCCAGCAGTGCTAAGCCCAGACTGACCCTCTGTTTCTAGTCCCAGTATTGAGTATTAACACCTGTCAAGTTCAGCTTGTTAGAGACATTGCTATCCACTTGACACTGAAACAGGAACCTGGTCCTATTTAAAGCTGAATAGATTTCGATGCTAAGCTTTTAGTTTCTTTATCAGTGATCTCTTCTTATTTTTGCTCAGAGGCATATTTGTCTCTTTCTGCCCTCTCACTTGTCAGTCTGGTTGAACTGTTGCCCTGTGTTTTGCTCTGTAACTAGAAAATATGTCTTTTTTTGTAAAATAACATCTCTTTGTAAAGGGGGCGCTCTACAAACTAAAAGCATAAAGGCCATTAACATAAGGGGCAGCAGTCCTCTCAGCTATCTGACTGCAGCGTATCAAGCTGTTTTCTGGCAGGTGTTTCCAAACTTCTGAACACTTCCTGTAAGTAAGACATCTGTGTTGACCTCTCAGAAATGAGGTACTCACGTGTACAAGGGCACGTGCCCAGACCTCAGCCAACCACTGCAGCTGGAAGGAGGAGAAAGAAGATGCTGATTTAAAACTGATGACCATCATTAATGTAGCTGCTCTTAAGTCAGAACTGACCGTGTGTTAGAGTCTTACAATGAAATGGGTTTCTTGGCATCGTTCCTCGATCGAAGCTGCTGTCTGCTCCACTTGGCTCCGACAGACTTGGAAGAGACAGTAACAACTGATCTTTAAGCAGAATTTATCAAGCACCTTTATGAAGAAACCCAGTTAAAGTTAGTAATGTGGGACCTGAAGTGAACTTCAACATAGCAGAACAATGAACTACATCATTTTTAAAGGCTGCATGCAATGTTTTAACATGTGTACATAACTACAAAACAGATTTGAAGACATTAAACAAAGAGGCTGGTAAATAATAATGACATTATAACAAAACCCATTAAAGACAGAACAACAGTATGATGGTCTGTCCCAACACTTCGTAGCCTCTCTGTGATCTGTTGCTTTCACTGTAGATGTGAAGCTTTTTATATTTCATGCTTACGTGGGCACTGTGGTTTTACTCAAGCACATGTCAACAGGGCATTCGGCTGGGGACTATTTCCAGTTTCAGATAAATATATATTTTGTGTACTAATCAGTAAAGGTCGCAGAATAGTGTATGTCGGGCTCACTGGTGTGTTTGTTTATAGTTTCTGGACATCAGTGAAAGACAACGGTACAGTGGAAAGAGCTACAACAAGGATGAAATGCCAGCTGATCAAATAATTGATGTCACACAGACAATACTTGTCCAATATACCATGGAAACCCTCTACACATGCTGGGATTATCCCCTGCGTTATAAGCAACAAAACAAACACACCTCTGTGTGTGGGTTGGTGAAAAACGCAGTTTGAAACTGTTTTTCTTTCATTTTTACAATAATTACATTCAGGTCACCTAATTAAATTGTCTTGATAGCAAATTACTGCCTTGATAAACCGCTGCTGATTAATTTCTCCAGCACAGCGCTACAGTTTCTTTCAGCCAGCTGTGGGAATGATTGTGACTCTGTAGGGACTCACAGTAGGTGAGAACGAAAACACCTGAGCTCCATCCTTGGCACTGTTTGTCATTGAACAAGTCTCACCTGCCACAGCTGAGGTCGACTGCCATAGCGCCTCGATGAGGGACGCTCACTCACTGGGTCCGCTGTTTTCTCAAGGGTCGTCTCCAGTGCCTTTAAACGCCGGGGTAGCTTTGCATCCCAACCAACTTCCTCATAACTCCTGCACACGGACAGGGAAATTGCAGCCATTAAACATCAAAATCAAATGCCCTGAGTGTAATTGATTAACTTGATTCCCAAAAGTTATTTGCCTTAATTTGAATTCTTAAACAGCCCACTTCATTGCACGAAGTACACTAGACAGCTTATTAACTGGGGAGCTAATTCTTCCCCGAGGCTTCAAGCAAGGCTACAGTTCATCTACATCATTTCATTGAGCAGCAATTAACACAGCAAGAGGACACACTGTTCCCTGATGACATCACTGGAGCAAGAAAGACAAAGTAGTCACCCTCAATAACCCTCAAAGGAAAGTGACTGCGTGTGTGTGGGTTCTTCATGATGAATTATGTGGGCTGAGCTTTGTTTGGCTTATTATTATTGAAATGAGACAATCAAAGCTCACTGTGTGCTGACCTTTGTGTTGCAGAGGTATATCTGAAGCGTTGAACTGCCGGTGAGCTCTCCGTCCACAGTCTCAGGTCAGAAAGGGAGCCAGCCTTAAAAAACAATATTCATCATTTTATCATTATTATTATTTATTATGAGTTTGGGGTTTTTTTTAGTTTAGCAACGACGGGAGCCTCTGAAAAAATATGGTATTAAAATGCAAAATGCAATAATTCTTGGTCACTAATTAGTGTTGATAATTTTTTTTTCTTTCTTTCTCCAAAATTAAGATAATTCATTTTGTCTATTCATATGTGTATTTGTTCAAATCGGTTCCATATTAAAAACCCATGCAAAAAGAAAACATCACTACTCACTGCTTCTATAAGCAGATCATTAGTTTTTAACACAAACAGTATTCATGCCTCTCACCAGCCTAATGATCTTACAAATGATCTCTGATCGTTCTGTAATGACTCCAAATCTGACGCCAGCCTGCGCAAATTCATCCTTGTTAAAAATCGCTGCAGTAACTATACATGGATAATTAGATCAAGATATAAAGTATAAATATCTAACAACAGTGAGATTCTGCAGCCATGCCAGCAGCTCTGTGAGGCTGAACTAAGGCACAGCAGTGCTTTTAGCTAAAAGCTATCATCAGTACGCTGATATGGTCACAGTTACAATGCTAATAGCTGCTTGTTGGTGTTCACCATGCTCATCGTCTTAATACCAAGGTAGATGAAGTCCATTATTGACCTGATGATGAAAAGAGAAATAGCTCGTGTGTACCAACATTCATTACGGTCTAGCTCTTGAAGCATTTTCCTAAATGACCACAACACTGGTATACATATTCATATACCCAAAGTCATGGTTCTTCAGGGAACCATGCATATATGTTCCAGATTCCACAGCAGTCCAGCTGCTATTATTTATTTAGTCCCCACAGCCGCACTTCATCTGCCTCTTTCAGCCTCTCTGCTGCATTTTAAGATGTATATCAACAGGTCAAAGCTGATGGCAAATATGCTGCCTTCAGGTCATAATGGGAACATAAAGGGCATATGGTTGCACAGCACAAATAGTAAAGACTGAGCTGGGAACCACAAAGTAATGCAGACAATTTTTACCTTCAGTGAAACAAGAATAAACAAAACGTGCTTTTGTGCGTGGGCTGAAAGTGGTTTTCATTTTCAATCATGAACAATGAATATCTGTGCTAGATTTCATGGTAATCCAGTCAACATTTGTTTAGATAGTTGTCCCTAGAGCCATGCTGCAGGCATGCATAAAGACATGAAGGAAGCTGTCTAAAACACAAAACAAAAGTGAGGACACAACTCCAGTTATACTCTCCGAAGTGAATCTGAACGAGCCAAATCAAACGGTGCGATGTTTTCCCGCAGCAGCACTGTGTTCACCGCTCTCCTCCCACATCTCAAATTGGTAATTGTTTAAATACAGGCACCAATCAAGCCTCCATTCACTAGACAACACTTAAAACTCTTCAGTACAACAGAGTATTGTAAAGCTTCTCCTAAACTATAATATTGTATGTCAGGGTAGTTACGATTGCTTTACTTAGCAGACTCAGAAACAAGTTATTAGTAATAATTATAAGTCACAATTATGTTCTCACAGTGAACACCTGCCCACGTAACAGTGGGCTAATGAGATGCTTTAACCTGTTGTGAGACCCAGAGGGAGGCATGTGTTACTCTTTCATATTTAATAGGTGTTTGTGCTATGATAGTGAGGTGATTAATTCACCAGTGATGTGATGAAATGTAACAATAACTCATTTATGTTGAGACCAAGCCCGACGTTAGTTCAACCAAATGTCTTCGGCGAAAATTGAATGTATAAATCAACGAGCGTAAATGTGCACCGAGAGTTAAACAGGGAAAATGAAGGAAATGAAAACAGAAACGCACTGGGGATCATAGTATAGAGAGAGAATATGAATAATATTAGGTAAATTAGCGCTGTTTTGCAAAGCATGTTAACAGGAAAGCCAATTCAGTCATCACCCACCTGAGGTCTGCTGTGTTTATCAGGGAAGCTGCTGTGGGAAGCTGCTCTAGTTGAGTGTTGCTGAACTCTAAAAGAACCGGTTGAACCTTAGGATGACACAACCACAATAAAGTCTCAGGGACGCGGGAAGATTGTGAACTTCGATTATAACCATGCATGGTAGCGACTGCTCTCAAGGCCACATTACCCCGCTAGGCCGCCCTGGGGCAAAACTCAGCTTAATGGAGCCCTGTTCCTCCCACTCTCTGTGAATTGTGTATGAATCCTGTTGCCTTCTAGCATCAGGTGCACAACACACAGCAGACTACAAAATGGCAGCTTAATAATTCAGGGTTTTGCCTACAGATACAGATAACTAGTCCTGTGGTTGATAACTACCTGGCTAAGGTTTGTTGTGTGCCGGTTTGTTTGTGATAAATACACAGCTGAACAGTGACTATGCTGTCTATGTTCCTCATCAGGGCTAGATAATCAGCCAACAGTGCAAAGACCTCCAATCAACAGGTTGTTTATATAAATGTATATATTGGATATAAAGAGAATAATGATAATAAACATGCACGTCTGTAAAACTGCAATAATTAAAGACAAATGAGAATAAACAGTTTGGAATACAGGACACCATGTAGCTAAAGCTCCAACTTTCAGCTAACTAATAACTAAAACCAGGTAATGACACATACCCACTCTATACCCACTATACCCACTCTGAAAAAGAACATATATGAGGAGGCGTGTTACCCACCTTAATATTTAGGCTGCAACAAACAACTTAAGTCATGACAAAACTTATTTTAAAATAGTTTGAAAATGTTAAGAGCAAACGAACACCTCATGAAAATCTTGTTTCACTGCCCTCTAGTGGTAGCATGTTGAAACTCTCAGCTATGATGGTGTTAATGTGATGTACAGGTGCACTGCAGTACACCGTGACATCACTGTTCTGTGCCATTGCAGGTGCAGCCAACCAGGTACGGCCCTTTACTTAATCAGATGAATGTCTATGCCCGATAAATTAAACCAAAATACTGATAAATACCTTCTGACAGCCCATTGTGACAGAAACTGCATCTGTGACTGAAACTCAAAGATATTCTGTTTAATATCATATAAGATAAATGAAAGCTGGAAATTTCTTTTGAGTGCCTTAGTGTTTAGGAATAGGTATACAGCCCCACTTTACAACTCTAAACTACACAACATTTTATTTAAAATCTAGAGGTACAAATATCAATGGTGTAATTTGGAACAAAGGTAAATGTAATCTCTTGTTATTTTACCACCGAGTCTTGCTCTCAAGACTGCATCAGGGATCTTCCTGGAGTTCCAGGCCTTGTCTTCCCTCAGGTCTAAACATATACCAGACGGCTTAGAGGCTGTTTGTGCTCTGAAACCTCGAGGGACCCACAGAGCAGACGCCACATGATGGAAATCTATGAATTTCGGGCGACCTTTGACCCCCAGGTCCACTTCTGCTCCTGCGCTCAGTTGACCGCAACAGGGGTCCAGCAGGGGGACATCGACTCGTAAAGGAGCCAGGGTGACGTGCTCAGCAGGGCGGTGAAATCTGGCAGAAGGAGAGTTTGTACATCCAGGTTCCAGTTCACCTCCACCAGCAGCCCCGTGCAGACTGGAGTTCAGCCGCCTGATGACGTGTAGCTCTGCAGAGAACGGCCTGGAGGGATCCAAAGCTGCAGTCATTATTGCCAGGGGAGAACCTCACAGAGTATGTGTGTCTATTTGTGTGTGTGCGTGTGAGGTTGGAAGAGCAGGTCATAGATCCGCTGTCAGACATAACGATGCAGTGAGCGATGGTTGCCCAGAGACTGTCTTTGTTTGCCACTCGGATCAAATTACCGACGTGCAGAGAGGCAACATGACCTGCAGGCTGCGGAGGTGTGTACCTCCACATACCTTAGGACAACATCTATGTGTGAACATTTAGGCTGTATTTGTTATAATAATGGGGAACAAAGATATAATAAACATGCCCTGTATCTATTTTGGATGCCACACACCAGTAATTCACCTCAGGGGAGCATTCACGAGCAATAATATTTCCTCTGAGCTGCTACATTTTGGCAACCTACAACTATTAATTTATCACGATGGCCGAATAAAAATGTTTTGTCAGTTGTCGGGAGCAGCTATTGTCCCTGGAAAATTACTGCGCACAAATGTGTTTGGTTGGCAAATAATAATGGAAGGACTTGGCCCCGCTTCAGGGTTTAGAGAACTGACCCACTCCCCTGAGATTGCTACATCACTTCTTGTGATGAGTTACGAATTCTTTATTTACTTAAAAAAACCCAACTATTTTCTTCTCATTAGATGATAGTACTTGTTTGCTTCTCTTCCAAGTGGCCACTAGATGGAGCAATAGAGCCTGCGTTGTCAGACGTTAACAGCAGACGCAGGCCTGTGTCTGCTTGCTGTGTCCCTTAAGAATTAGATGACAGTCCACAAATATCACAGCACAAAAATGCAACTCCCAGTTGTAGTATTATGATGATACATTATGACATTCAAAATACCATTATAATACAACAAGGTGACCATAAACCAAACACTGAATACACCTCAGACGCACTTTAAGTCCCCGAAGAAATATTAAAATGATTTTTCTTTGTGCGTGCGGGCTAAACAATGCATTTCCTCCACCAGACGCGGTGTAAGTTGACAGAGAAACCTCAAGCATAAGCTGTGTTTTTAAAGTTGACAGTAAACTAAATGAAAATTATGTAAATGACATGGGCGTGGGAAAAAAAACTGTGTTTTTACAAAGGGTGTAATCTGGTGAATGTGCTGCCTTGAGAGAGCTGTCTAATATTCGCTGGAGCAAAAAAAAAAAAACCCAACTCAAAATACTATGTGCCTCAGCGCCTATTAATTAGTTTGCTTGGGCTGTTTGAGATGTAATGTGAAAATGTAAATATGCCACATAAATATGGAGGCACACATACTGAAGCTACATATGCGTGCTTTATATAAATAGTGAAAGCGCCCTGGCTAGGTGGCATTTTTCTTGGGAAAGGATCCATGTTAATGTGTCAGTGGCGATGATGCTGATGCTTGCTGATAGATGATTTTTACTCAGGCTGTCATTAGCAAATGTAAACACCCAAGAGCTGTTGAAAAGGATGTGTTAAAAATAGCCTAATTAGAGTTATTCCGATAACTGAGTGGTGAATATGCCCGACTCCCACACAATGTTCCTCCACAAAGGAAGAGCATAAAATGACACTTGTGAGATCTGATGTGGGCTCCTTTGGAAATCGCTCTACAGATTAAAAAATAAAATAAAATATACCATTTGTTGCATGAGTCTTACGTCTCAGGAGAGCTGTGCTGATTGTACAGTCTTATTCATTTCTAATGAATGAGGTTATACAGGTCCAGGGGTCCACATGAGTTATTGCATTTGGAGTCCATTAATTATTCCCATATCAGAAATTCCTCTACACACCATTTTATATCCCCCCAATGCTTTATGTCCCAATTATTTCAGGGTATTTTTCTGTTGTTGCAGGAATTTAAATACCACCCTCAGTCTGAGATGACTGTATTTTTCGCAGGGAATCAGATATTTCTGGAGTGAGGAGTCATTACCATTGGAGCAGCCCTTGTTACTGGATCCTGTGTTATTAGTCAGCTTGTCTGCCATTCTCTAGACTCCTCCACAGTCTCAGAAATTATTTAAATCGCACATTTTGCCCATGGTGCTAGGCCCAATGCTACAGTGCAGCAGCCATTAATTTGCGCAGGCTGCATTCATGTGAGGGAAACTGCTGCTCTGGATTAAGAGGCATTGTTGTTGCTGCTGCTGCTGCTGCTGCTGCAGAGGGTCGTCACAGCAAAGTCACAATTGTAGTGTTGTGGCTGAAGACAATATGGGCTGATGCTGCTCTGGGCAGGGCATTATTTTTGTTAATCAGACAACAAGGCTGAGGGTGACCCAGGATGACACCTCAGGATCAGACAGGCAGAGCCGGGAGGAGATATGGCTACAGGCTGCAGGGAATGGATCATCCAAGAGTCGAGAGAGGACTCTCCAAAATATAGACAGACAGCATCCTTCATCACAAACTGTGCCAGGCATTCAGCGCTTCAAGAAATTAAACAGATAAATGGGAACAGATGACTGACAGATATTAATGTTCAATGTTATTTCTATAAAAATCTGTGATGCATGAGGCACCCTGCAGGGCCATAAGTCATGAGAGTCGTTCCCATATAAAGCTGTGTCTTTGTCTCATGTTGTACAATGCAGTTTAGATAAAGAGCCCCATCAATATCTGATGCTTCATGCAGCCACTTTTGGGATTTTATCAGTATTTCTTGTACACTGATGAAAATGCATGACCATATTTATAGCATAAGGGCCCTGAAGTCATAGCTCATGGGTGATATTCATCACACTGTAAAGGCAGTGAATTGATTACCGCCCGATGACCATGCATGCATTAGATTAGAGGGCAAATTGGCTGGAGTGAACTCTGTCTCATGCTGTGTGCGGCACCCTCAACCATTTGGAAAAATCCAAACAGAGTGCAGAGATGAAGCTCCCATGAGCGGCATGGGGTAGCCATGTCCTCAGAGAGTGGCCGAAGGCTTTATTGTAGTGCTGCTTCCCTGCCCTCGGTTGCTGCAGCTCTCCGCTTGTCACACTCAGTTAGCTCAATGAAGTAATGAATATGCCGCTGTACATTTTTCATGAGGGTGGTGGGAGTGGAAAAATCTGCTCTTTATAATGCTTTTAATATGGAAGTTTTCACACACACACACTCTTCCCCCGCAAAGCACCCTCCGGGCTATCATGATGCTGCATGAGCATGATGTTTAATGTTAACATTCCCCAGGGGAGAGTCAGCATAATGCAATGTCACTTTCAGTGATGAATATGGTGACTACAGCAGATATACAAGCAGCTGTAAATCAGGAGTAAGCTGGGATAACAGTGCCTGTCCTCCTCGCAGACAGTCAACTAACATGAAATAACTGGTGGGGGGAGAAAACCCTCTTACTGTACTGTGAGTCACCGATTCAGGTCTCAGATCATTACAGTAATTAATTAGTTTACAAGGAAGCACACCCATGAGCTTCCAGAAATGAATGACTATTAAATATGAAAGGGAGGTATAACGATCCAATGATAAATGCAAATGAGCCTGAGGGCAGTTAAAAAAAAAAAAAAAATTAAAAGCAAGTAATCATGCAAATGACAAAGGTTCAGCTAATTTGTAACTATTACAAATTAAGTATTTTGTATTTTTTAACTTGCATTCCCAACACCGTCAACAGAAAACTGCTCAGGTGACACTCAGATGTGGAATTGCTGTGGAATAGCACGACTAATTAAGAAAAATAGAGATTATGATTTGATTAAAGAAAAACATTGACATATTTCAGGGGAAATCAGCTATGACAGGCTGACTGAACAATTTACACCTCACACCGTCGCCAGTCAGCTGGAACACTACATGTTCTGTCAAAGGCAATACATGCAAACTAGTTAACAGTGTGAGCAGAGTGTAAAATAGTCACAACGAATGGACAAACAGTTAAAATGGTTCCTTGAAATGAATGAAAGAACAGGTTGAATTGAGCTAAGAGTATACATGGGATTAATAAGATAGAGTTAAAAGAGAAGCTGTTAAAGAGTCCAGCTTGTGTCTCTGCAAGTGGTAAAGTCATTGCAGGAAAGCAAAATTTACCAAATCAACCTAAAAACGCATAATTTGGATGTATGAAAAAATATCGTCCTTCATGTAAAGTTACTTACCATCCTCTTTAAACTCATGTAAGGTGTGAAAGAAGGACTTGAGCTCATCCTTTAGGGGTGAGGGGCCATGTCTCCCAAAAATAGGTAACCAGTGTTTTAGATCATTTCTACTCTCGGCTCATTTCTGGCTCTGTGTCAAGGTGTCTAAAGGTGGCATACAGGACACAACTCCACATCCGTGCTTTTGATCTGCGCCCAGCAACACACCTCTGATTTTCAATTACGAATAAGATGATGCATTAGGCAAAGAAACACTGAGGGTAATGGACTTTCTCTGTTGCTCAGAAAGATGGACTTGTCCCTTGAGACCCTGGTTTCCATTATTAAACCTCCACCACGTTGCACACCTAGGCTGTTTCCGTTCCCTCTGACCAAAGTGAAATTACCTGCTTTTGAAGCTTAAGCATAGTAAAGACGCCACAGAGTGGTCGCTCACAGCCTCCATTTCCTCTCTGCCAGGTAGGGCTTTTTATGTTCTTTGGGAGGGCGGAAAAAAAGGAAAAAAAAATCTGCAGGGTGGCTCATATTGAAGTCTGATGTCCTTATACTTTACATACACAAAATACCCCAAGGGAATCTACAGCAGCATGTGAGCCCGTGGCTAATAAATTCACTGGGCACTCTCACAGTATGCATCAAGACCTGGATGATGAATTACCAAACAAGGGCTATAGAAAATAACAAAGAGAATACCCCAGGATGAATGTTGTGTTGCAAATACAAACACTTAGTATTCCACAGGGCTGACACAAAAGCTGTTCCCTTTATGATAACCCAACAATCCACAATACTATCTCCAGTCTGACAGCAACTTATGCAGATGTGCGCAGCTCGGCAGTGTTCTGCTGAATTGAGCCCCCCTCCCTTCAAAAGTGTTCAGCAAGCGGGTCACATTGACATAGGCTGCCTGTTGTGGATGAAATGCTGAAACGCCGTCCTCCAAGATGCTCTAAGCCTTATCACTCACCTACCCGGCCTATAACAGCCTGTGATGGATAGGGGCAGATTGAACCTGCAGTCACCTATCCAACCTATGTCATTTAGAGAAAATAGGGGATTTGCTATCTTCCAGACTTAGATTACCTGGTAATACAAAGCCAACTTAGGTGTTTGCTTCTCATATCTGTCCATTTAAGACTCAGTTGTAGTTAATCGAAGCATGTCTGTCCCTGTGTGAAATGTGTGCACCACAGCTGCGTGAACGAGGAGACAATTCAACGCTGCAATGGCAAGTGTCACCCTCATCTGGAGGCAAGACAAGGCGGAGAGGTGAAATTGAAAATGTGAATGTCTGGCTAATGGCAGAGGAGGAGTGCAGGAGATATAATACCAAATCTATAAAGGACAATTTCAGGCCCAAGACTCTGGAGACTCAAGCGCTCAATCATGAAGTGATTCACTCAGATTGATCAAGGAGCGTCGTAATCACATGGGAATGTGACATGTGGCTCCAAGGATGACTCGCAGAACTGTCAAGAGATTCAAAGCTGGATTTAATGGATTTGAGGTGATGTGCTTGAAAATCATTTCAAAAGGTGCAAATAGAATCCTCTGAGCATTTTACGAGCATTTAGCAGCTGTCCAGTGAAATTAATGTTCAGAACAGTGGAATTTGGAGGAATAAAGTCGCCATGAGAAGAAACAGAGGGCTGGAATTTATTCTGTATTCTCAGAGCAGAAATTCAAAGGGCCTGGTGCTCTGAAAGCAGAATCAGAGATCTGCTAATGAACTGCGCCGTTGATAACAGTCACATTAAGCAGAAAGCCTAAATGCACTTACAGATAACAAGCTTTCTTTTATTTAAAGTGATTCCGGTTAAAAACTCAGCACTCCCTCAGGAATTGAAATAAATGCTGCAAATGTGACATTAAATATTCATGACCTTCGGCTGTCATCTCGCTCTTCCTGGTTGAAGATAAATGTGCAACAAAAAAACAAAATCCGACGTAATTATTCACTTCTAATAAGTGAGAGGTCCATGAAGGTAGATCATTAGAGCATTATGGGAAAGTGAATTTTTCATGTAGCGCTGTTACATGAGACACTAAGAGCGGCTTTCTGGAGATATTATTTATGGTAGTTCCTGCCCGGCGCAGCTGCAAGCAGGTGATCTGCACTTTGCTTATTTTCTTCTCTTATGGGCTCACGGCACATTTTCACCTCTGTCAAATCATTGTCTCACAAAGCTTTTAATGCACTTCATAAGATTGCAGACAGATAGGGCCGTTGACTTAGGCTCACGCTCGCGTGTTTGAAATCATGAAAGTAAATCTGCGCTTTCAAAACTTTAGATTGAAGTTGGCACTGAAGTGGTTTGATGCAAAGCTTCAATCGGATGGCATCTTTATTCTGAACTTTAAAGACAAACCACGCTGCGAAAAACATCCATATTAAGCCTTGACATTAATATTTTCCATTGCACTATGACATAATAATTTAATAAAACAATACGATGGGACTTATTATCATTTCAAAGGACTTAGTGGGGCTTTACAAATTTCACTCAGTGCATTAAAGGACTTTATCGAGCAGCTTTTGGAGAACTTGGAAATATTCATCTCAGTATCTCCCTCCAGCGTGTGCAGTAAACTAATCACATGGCTTTCAATAAACGACTGGCTGAGAAACATATCAAAGACGTCAAAAAGGAGGAATGTGTCAGCAGTCCAAAATGCTATATAGTGATAAAATATAAATCGGCCGTGGAAAAACAGCTATTATCTGTTATTATTCTGTTTTTTCTGAATGCTCCCATTCAAATGTGAGGCAATGTCGCAGCCTGGGGCCTAAAATGTATTGCATGCAATTGTATGTAATCCACCTTAAGTGTTTCCATGGGTGTTCATATAAATATCACTTCCTAGAAACAGTAACGCAGATGGAGCTACAAATTAATATTAGATTGCTTGTAAGAGCAGAACATAACATGAGTCAGAGGGGAAAATGTGAATGACTCAACAGTTAAATATTGAAACCAAATGTAAAAGACCTGTTGTGTTTAAAAATGAAATAATGTTACATTTTTAGTCACTAACAGAGAAATACTACAGATTCACCCTTAATCGTAAAGCTGAGATTGGATTTTAGATGATTTTGATACTTTAAGAGAATATTACACTAATTGGTTGAGACAGAATTTCTTTATGCAACATATGAACAACATCATATTGTTCTCAACATGTAAGTTAAGTCTAATGTTTGCTTTTATTACAAAAAAAGGTAATAACCATTAAGAAACAATAAATTAACCAATTTCCTTAATGTTACAACAGTACAATGAAATATACCATGTATCATACTAATAAAACTTCCAGAAAGTATCATTTATAGTATCACAGCCTGTCTCAGAAATCATGGAGTAAAAATACTTTAAGAACGCACAACGTTAAAGCCGTCAGGTCGTGTGATTTCACACTTGTTTGTCACTTGACCTCGATCCTTTCTCAGCCTCGCTCCCTCGCCAGCGTTTCATCTTCTTTGGATCGCTGAAGGACAGTTGTGATATCCTTTTGTGTTGCAGTGCAGTCTGAACAGGGCAACAATGAAAAAGGCAGACCAAGAAAAGTTTAAAGAAAAAAAAAACTAATTTAAACTAATACAAGGAGACCCAGCAAACTAAGGAGAAAACATAATGTGGAGACATGTGGGACCAAATAACAGTCCATTACAACACAACAACAACACAATAAACAAAAGTGTTACTATTTGATCTTTAGTTTAAACAAGAAATCAGAGAGGCCTGTTCCAAGATGGTCTGAGATACGTTATCAAATATAATTATCTCACACTTTATCTTTAAAAGAGGGGGATTAAAGAATAAATTATATCCATGTAATGAGGCACAAACTCACATAGCACGCTCAGAACAGTGTTTTATTGTCCGCCTTGCATTCCCTCCTGGAGCTGATTGTGTTTGTGGCTCTGGGTGGAAGACGTTTTCTGCAGATCACCTTGGCAGTCCAACCTTGACAGATAGGAAAGAAAGAGTGGTTGTTTGGTTGGTTGACTGAGAGAGTGGACAGAAACTAATACTGCATATATCAGTGCACTCCTAGTTCCAGTTGTTGTGAAGGACTCAGTTGTAATCTTCAGACATTTTACTTCAATTCAGTTTTATTTGTGCTGCAGCCAATCCTGGCCAAATTTATTCGAGGGCACTTTAATATAAAGCAGGTCTAACCTTTCACAGACGGAAAGTAATGGTAATAGCAATAGTAGTGGTAATAATAATATTAATAAGTGTAGCAGTGGGTGTTGAGCATGTACACGGGGTCAGTAGGTGGCTTGTAATCACAGCTCCAGACTCTACAGCTGCAGAATACCTACAGAAATCGACAGAAGGAAGACAGAGGAGAGAAAGCACAAAACTGCGGGAGAGAGATGTCAAGGTAGTAACGTACAATAATGTGAAAATATGTGCACGGTGAGAGTGAGAGAGCAGCTCAGTGCAACATGGGAAGTCTCACAGCAGTCTAGGCCTGTAGCAGAATAACACAGGGCTAGTTCAGGGCTCAGCTGAGCCAGCCCTGACTATAAGCTTTATCAAAGGGCAGGGTTATAAGCCTCCTCTTACATGTGGCTGAAGGCTCTGGCTCTCATTCTACTTTTGGAGAGTCTGGGAACAACCAGTAACTCTGCATTCTGGGAGCGCAGTGGTCTAGAGGGGGAACTGTGAGCTCTTTAAGATAAGATGGTGCCTGACCATTAAGGACTTTATAGGTGAGGAGAAGGATTTTAAATTCTCTTCTGGATTTTGCAGGAAGCCAGTGTAGAGAAGCTAATATAGAATAATAAAGATAATAAAGAGTTGCAATAATCTAGCTGAGAGGTAGCAAATGCACTGACTGCATCCTGTCGAAACAGAATTTGCTGATTTTTGCAATGTTATGCATTGCAATGTTATGTTGGAGATAAAGGACATTAACACAGAAGTGCAGGAAGTCAATAAGTCTTTAGATAATGTGTTTCAGAGCTGCCTGGGAGCAGGTACAATAACTTCAGTTTAACTGCAGAAAAGTGCAGGTCATCCAGGTCTTTATGTCCTTAAGGCATGCTGTGGATGTGGCAGGGCCTGAGGTGGACTGAGTGGACTGTCATCTCTATGAAAACACATAATTGTAATTTTTAACACAAAATGACCACGCGTTGCAGGCAAACAAGGAAATAAGGATACTTTAAGCAGCAATTCACAATGTAATATTGTGAGGCACTTAATAGACTTTTTTTTTTTTTTTTACCTCACATTTGTTCCACTTCTCATTATTGCACTCTGGCCAGTGTCAAAGGAGCATGAATGTCACCAGTACGCTGTGTGAACTGTAGGTACTGTGAGTTTTAAACCCACACAAAGTTCCACTTTAACTGAAAAGATGAGTTTAAGAAGTTTCTGATCGACAACATCCATTTGTTTCTTGTCAGTGAATTAAAATTACATAAATAACTTTACTAGTTTAAGCAGAACAAGCAAAGGTGACCCTGAGTTAACAGCAGCTTTGATTATACTTTAATTTTATTTTTTTTTAATCTATTGTTCACTATAGAAAAGGCTGTTTTACATCATTTGGTTTTAAATTTATGTGGATACATGGAAGTAAAATTAGAGGCACAACCCTATTTAAAACATCAGACACATATTATAATTGTATTATAATTATAATTAACATCATGCTGGCGGGTATAGTTTATTTAGCAGCAAATACAAACACGTTACAATAATTACTTTAATAACCATTCATGGCCAGCAAGATAAGATAAAGACAATGGCCCTCTGTGAAACCGTCTGCATTATTTTGGTCAAATCCCGGTCAAATACAACAATCTTGACAAATAGAACAATTTGCCAGGATAAGAACACACAAGTGGACAAGCCCTACCTTTTTCTCCACAGGATGGTAAGAGATGATGGCAGCGCTGGATGAAGTTGCAGGGGTTGAATAAGCAATTTCTTTGTCTTGAGGAAGACTCCAAAAGCAATTTTTAGATGTTTTCCTCATTACATATATATTATTTAGTGTTTTTTGTCTAAAACCAGACAAGCTGCTGGCATCATGGTGAAGAAGTGCTTTTTAAAATAAATGTGTCCCAAATAGCTCTTCAATGGCTTCTCCAAAGTCTCAGATTCAGTAGAAATGTTTAGGCGGCAGGCTTGGCTGTTTGAGACAACACTAGTTAGAGGCTGAAAACAAGATTCCTGTTGATCCAACGGCATTTTTTCAACAGTGACATTGTGTAGAGTTGGTAATCATTCATACTCATGCTACACTTCAGCCTCCAAATGATCTAATTGATCATTTGGCACAAACATATCACCCTCATCATCAATCGCTTCAGTCGCATGCTCTTTTTACTGTCAGCAAAACCTTCCGAAATCAAAGACGGCACTAATATGAAAATAAACACAATTATTCATCCTCTTGTCTGTGTGAATTTGTCATATAGTGATGCAAAATAGTGTCAAACAATTAAGGATAAACATTGCTACTTACATACTTCAAAATATAAAGAAACCTTTTAGGGAACAAAAGGTAAAAAAAAGCAATATATTTTTTGTATGTGACACTTAGACACCAGAGATTTGTTAAACCAGACTACAGCCCTGTTTGAACTGGATTAATTTCTCTGGGGGAGTTTTTACATCACCTGCACTGGTCAGTGATATTAATCCTGTCCACATCACATTCATGATTAATTCTTCACCTCCCCTGTAATAATTACCTACTGTCACCTTCCTGGACCTCATGTAATTCAAATCTGGTAACATTCTTGTATTTTAAAGTACATTTTTTTCTTTTTAATCTCCTAAGTGTGAAATTTGACTTTCGTGTGAATGTGGAGGAAGCAGAGAGTGTTTTTACTGACATGACAGACAAGCGTTAGCATCAACTATCTGGGAACCAACATGACAAGTTTTAGCTACTGCAGAATATGCATCTTTATTACAGACCACAATATGGAATTTAATGGTGGTTAAATACTGTACAGAAAGATGACTTCATATGTTATTCTCCACTTTGCCCATGTTAATTCCATGCCAGTGGGGCTTCAGCATGTACGACCACGATAGAAGATAAATGATAATGCTACCTTGCTAAAAACCTCCCACTGACAATGCTAACAGGCTGATGTTAAGCTAACGCAGTATAATATTCAATTTGTTCACTGTGTTAGTTTAACATGCTATCATGCTAAAATTTGCTAATTTGCACAAAACAAGTACAGCTAGCTGGTGATGTCATCGGCTGGCTGAGATATTTCAGTTGGTATGCCTGATGAACAGACTGACATTGCCATTAGTGAATTGCAAGATTTAACTCATGAGGTATATGTTTAACGGTGAAGAGTCAGTATTGTAATAATATAAACCCTGTACTATTGACTAAGCATGTCATTTCCTACAGTTTAAATATCAGCACCAGTGGCATTTTCTTACCTAACCAATCAGAATAATCTGGGGCTTATCTGTGTCATTTGTCAATCAAGTAACAACATTTAACAATCCTTTAGGAGGAGCCAGTCGTTGTAGAGGTCATTTAATTTAATACCTTTATATTTTACCAAAGGTTGTTAAACTACACGTTGATGAAGATCAATTGTCTTTTGTTGACCAGAGCCGTGGATCTCTCCAAACTTATGATGCTTTAATTTTAAATTACAAAGCTGGCCGATTGCTATAATTGAATAATGAATTTCATCACCTACTGTAATATGAACACATCTCATCTCAGTGCAGCTAGTGGGTTGTCCAGAACAGGGCAGAAGCCTAATTACTTAGTTACAGCACTGGGGAGACCAGCTAATCTCTTATGACTTTCTCCAACAGATGTGTCCAATTAATGGCCTGTCTTTGAAGGAGTTTAGATGCATGCAACACTGGGAATTGTATTTGAAAGTAAAAGACCCCGCCTCATTTCTGATGAGTCACCGGCAGTCTTAATCACGACTTTCTTCCATCCAATCATACACAGGAGTGATCTTGAATAACTGCTGGAATATGAACTGATCTAAAGCCAATTGTGAGTGTTAATGACCTGGACAGAGCAGATATGGCAACAGATGACGTCCCTGGTCGGAGTCATTACTTCGCTGGCTGATACACTGCAGGAAAGCTGCTTGGGAAATTTGACATATGGGAGTATTATCTTGTAAAATGAAAGAATAAAGAGGGCACAGCAGTAATTTCCCTAAATGGAAGAAAAGTGAAGGGGAGAAAAGGCACATTAAAATGAGCTGTACGTATTACTCGAGTATTTGGTGGATAGGAAAGAGAAATCCCACAATCATTTACCAGCTGTATGCATAAGCACAGGTCCTGTTTTCCTTGCATGAAGGAGTTGGGTTTGAGAGGACCCTTACAGTCACAGGAACAGAGGAGTTAAGGCTGGCCAGCAACCCTTAATAGATCTGTGACACCGCTCCCCCACTGCTCTGAGAGAAGCCTGTCACGTAGCATGTGCATGCATTTAGGCTTATTTACCTCGATCCTGCCGGCTGGCTGACAGGCACGTCTCACTGCTGGAGATGCGACGTCGTTGTCTGGCAACCCCTTGATCAAAGAGTTTCGCGGTGTGGCCAGCACGTTGCAAAGGGTGACACAGAGAAAGCCGCGCTGCAAAAGATAACAGGAAGAAGAAAAAAAAAACACAACACAACATCTGCATCCATTCATCACAGCCTGCCCTTCAGTGTCCATACTGTAACCTGGACTTAAATTATTAATCATCATTTTGATCTGCTGGTCGATGGGGCCCCATGGCACTGCCAGATACATATATTCATTACTCCTCTTCCTCAAATTGAAGATGAAGACAAGAAGAGAATATGCTGCGAGTCATATGACCTTTCAGTTTCTAAATTTTGGAAGCAAATTGGGATCACTGACATCGAAGTGTACAGCCTGGCCTTTATTAATGGAGCTGAAAATCCAAAAGCATCCGCGGAGATTCTGCTTTCCCACATACAGCCTCAGTTGTTTGTATTGTGACGCTTAAAGCTATTGAAAATGAAACCGCAGCATCACTAAATAACTTAATATCCTCCTGACAAATCATTAAATATTTACCAGTAGCTTTCCCACAGACAGCGCTCATTATAGAACTTAAAAATGGAAAAATGCTTACATCTAAAGGGGGGACTTGTTCAAGTCAGACACATTCAAAGGTTACCTGTGATATCTGAAGGGCACAGTTGGAAGAAAGTTGGGTTGATCATTCCATCTCAGTATCATTTGTTGATTCAAGTGAATAGTTTATTCAATTGGAAGTCTAAGTGTAAAACACCAGCCTTTCAGCAAAGACTTAGCACGAAAACCTACGGCTGAAAAGTACCATTTGAGCATTTACAGAGCGCAGATTGGCATTTATTTGAAACATGAACACACAGTACCAAGAGAAATACAAAAAGAAGCACTTTCAAATCAAAACACGTATGAACATCCAAAAGAGATAAAAGAAATCAGGAAACAGTCAAGTCCTCTTGAATTTCCCTCTGTTTTCTCGCTGTTGCTTTTAACTCTGCACTTGATCGTCCCACACAGCAAATCTTTACCCATTACTCTGAAATGGATCGCTCATGCTCTAGTCTGCACTTTGGTGGTAGAGGGACTGGTGTCAGGATTTGTCGGGTGACACCACATGTCGAGACGTTGAGGTTTACACCTCCAAAGACAGCTGTGTGTGTTCTATACATTCTGTTGTTTTATTGACCTCTGGTCCAATACATTGCTTATTAAAATACAGAGGCTATAAAAAATACTTTTTCACTAGTTCAGCATTAATGACTCCTATATTTGAATATATTCATAAATAATTTAAGACATAGATAAATAGATATTCTGTGTGTGGATTATAAACTTTCATAAAAGCATTTTTTTTCTCAGTAATACAGGAGTGACTATAAATGCTGAAATGCTCGAGGGTTGCTGTCCGACCCTGATGTCCGGTAGACAGGGGTGAAAGGCCGAGTTTACATGCGGCTTGGCGCTGGTGTTTTGTGCCAATGTGCCCCTCGCACCGTGCCAGTCTCTAGCTCCGCTGGCACTCGTTCTTACTGCAGGTGGCCTGACGCTCGATCTGCCATGTGCCCTCCTCGTATGTGCAGTAGCAGATTGTGCACTCATCAATCTTCACCTCTCGGCCAGCCGGTATCACTGCCGTGTCCGCATAGCAATTTGGCCCTGTAGTTGGTGACAAACAGGAAGAGTAAAGCAAAATAGAAAACGGCCCTTATAATGTGATTCAAAATGGAATTTCAAATTAACCTCATATATTTTTAATGCATTTCTTTTGTTGCTGTCAGCACCATGTCACATTATCGAGGTCAGACTCTGAACACTGAAAATTTCCACCCCTTGCTTTGCTCTGGTGATTGACATCGCTGTGGGGACGGTGCGCTGGTCAAACTAAATGAACAAGAACTTGATGACACTGTGACTGTGCTGTAAGGTTCAGGTTCTGAGCTGTACACAGGCACAGGGATCATCCGTACGTTAGTGTTGGAGTAATTTGAAAAAGAAGACAAAAAATTGCTGTAGCATTTCTGAAGCCAGCCCAGTCTGTTATTTTTCTGCTACTAGACCCACCAAGGACACTGTTCAATGTGTAAAAATGCAATTATAGCAGACTGAACAGCCAATTCAAAGTCACATTCCTTTATGCCACTCAAAGGATCCCAATCAGTTTCCATGAATTCACAGACATCCTTCAGTCTGGTGCAGGTTTTACAGTTCTGTTAATAGAAAATTTTGCTCAGTTCTTTGTCAATAAATCAGGTTGAGCAACATTAAATGTCGGGAGTAAGGATCCTGTGAATAAATGTGTTGACCCTGACTCAGAGTATTATTGTATACATTTTATTTCTCAAACCACTGAGTCCTGAGGTACCTTTATATGCGCCCTTCATGACCTGCGACGCAAACAACGTCCAGAGCTTAAAACGAATGAACAAATGTCAGTGTGGGTGGAAAAAAACGAGACAACGTAATATCTGAAACAAAAAAGAAAATATTCTTCCTTTTAGAAGTGAAAACTTGAAAGTACAAGCAACGAAACACAACCTATAGCCTGATCGTCTATTTCTTTTTGTTGTACAAAAATGCATTACACGATTTTTACTGCTGTTTCCATAAAGCTGAAATATGTTACTAGAAATAATTAAATCTGTGTAATTATTATTCCTACATTATTTTGTAATTATTATATGACAGGGTTTTGATCTAGCGTAAGACTCAAGTGGAAGTAGGTTTTAGGTCAACGTCTCTAACAAATTTCACTGCTCAAATGATTAATAACGAATGTAGATATTAATTTAGATATATGAGAATATATATGTACAAGAGAATATGAGCAGCCACATATCTCAGTGTTCTATATACAACCATGAAAGGAAACTCTCTATGTGAAAATACATTGTGGAATGAAGGCCAATGGGACGCAAGCTAGTCTGAAAGTAGGACAGGGCTTCAGTTACTGTTTTACTGATGCTTCTATGTTGTAATGACCACATTTCCATGTGGAGTTTAGTGCAGTTAGTTATCTTGCTCTTGTTTCGTCAAGACAGTTTCATGACATCGAAGCAAACTTGAACGCAGTCAGTCAAAGAAGAGAATGAACACAGGAGACCAAATGCGCTGCCCTTCATTTCATTTCTCTCAGTGGAAAATGGGCTCTCACATCTGGGCTTTCATTGACTGTTTCCCAAAATAGTGTCATGAGAGGCACAGGAAAAAAAAAGAATAATGGATACACAGCACATCAAGATTTGCGAACATGCCTCTGCCAGTGGCCATTTCTGTCTACGTTTGACTAAGAAGGAAACCAATGCTGATCACATTTAACATGATGAATATGGGTTCTCACTTGGGTCTCTTTGAAGGTGGAATTTGATAGTTTCTGATATTCCCCCCAATCTGCCGTGGATCATCAATTGGCGGCGTATCTGCTCAAAATAGCTCCTCCATTGGTCTTCATTACCAGGCTCTTCAGACCACTGAGTGACCACTCATGGTCGATGTAGAGCAGCGTTTTCATTTTAGCAGAGTGAGCTCCCGTCAGGACAGAAATGCATCCTGGGATTACAGTGATTACAATGAATTCTCAAGGACCTGAGTCATCTGATTTTCTCTTCCACTGATTTGTCCACTGTTATTTCTTTAATTTAAAACTTAATGTGCACATGAGAGGTATTCAAAGATATTTTGTTCTGCACTCCTTAGCTTGGCTACACCACAAGCAAGGCATAAATCTTGCTGTAGGCGGCTTTTCTCCATATGTTACTCCAAGGTTGGAATGCACCGAGTGGGAATCGTGCATAAAACCAAATTAAGCACTGTTACGCAGTACTTTAATAGTTCTGAAGTATACCCCAAGGGACTGCTCTTTTTTTTTATTATTTTGCAGGAAATTGGATCTCACTAATGGAAATTTTGATGTCGAAGGTAGTATTTGATAAGAACTGAGCCCTGTAAGTGGCGCAGACATGTGCAAAACTGCCCAGCTTTGTCACGTTGCTCCCTTCTATCTGCCAACATTCTGCAATTACCCAAATACCAAACATAAATGTGCTCCTTGTATCACCTGCAGCACTACCTTCTTCAGTACTAGGTGTGATGAGAAGGCTTTTGTCTAGTGAAAGTACCTCTGTCCTCAACCAGTGGCACGAAAAAAAAAAAAAAGTCGTCATAAATCATCCATTATCTCTCGAAGCTGCACGCCAAAATATAAACACTACGGGAATTGCTTCCACAACATCAGGTATAGCATAACAATGGCCATTTTCCTTAGACTAACAAGGTCTTGAGCCACTCTGTTGTATAATTAAGATGCTGATAAATGGAGGAGTCTTTCAGCTGCAGCCTCCGCTTTTCATTGGACGTCAGCACCCAGGAGGAGCATGCTGGCACATCAATCAATGTGAACAGTTTGCCGAGGCCTGTCAAAATGTCAACCCTAACACATTTATAAGTCTTCAGATGAACACGCACACACCCTATCTGAATAACAACTCATCCTGTGGCCCAGGCTGCTGTCGCTACTGATTCATCATCATTAGCAGCATTTAGAACACAGCGTCTCAAATAAAAGACGCATATGTCAAGGATATCCGTGGAGAGGAAAAATGCGAAAAAATAATCTTGCGCTTTACAAAATAAATCAGAATTACTTCCTTGGAGCTGGGATTAAATCACAACCTGTCAGCCAGTCATTCACAGTTGCATGACACTCATTTGTGTTAATTAATGCATGGATTCGGCGCCACTGTGCTTACTCATTCCTGTCACCCTATTATTCTGCCATTCATTTAACACCCACCTTTTTGTCATTGCTTCATTAATATAACATATCCCCGTCTCTCCATCACTCTCTCTCTCTGTCTTTCTCTGCCTCTCGCTCGCTGTGGCAGAAAGAGATTTTTATGGGCACATCAGGCTTCACAAGAGCTTTTCAACGACACCCGAAGAGGCAGAGACAAATGGACTGTGCATGTGCATGAACAGTTGGACCCAAACTGTCACTACAGCATGTTAGACGTTGGCATGGGCAGCGCGTGAAAAAGATAGCCATTAGCACCTGTGGCTTTTGGCTCTGTAGCAGCGCCAGATAATGGACAGGGAAAAGAGGACACATCCCAATCATCACACCCCTTAATTCTGAAATGTTAAAAACTTGCAGTGCTCCATTATAAGGTAATGGAAAGTGAAGAATAGCAGAAATCACTCATCTTAATGCATTTCTTGAGTACATTTGCATTATAAATGCAGAATAAAAATGACCTTGCTTTGTAACGACAGGAAGTGAGGGAACTTTGCAGGGAGAGACGATGATTTAACAACAGTATGAATCATTTCTTTCAGAGATGCTGCGTGAAACAGATTCGGACTTTTAAATATAAACCTCCTCGGATTAAAGCTGCAGACAGGGGGTTTTATAGAAGTGCCACCTCATATTGAATATTTGTTTGCGTATGTTGTTTCCAGTTCTCTTGTGCCCACTGATCTAACCAGCTGCACACAAGTGGCACGACTGTCACGGCCGATGTCCTTCACGGGGGGGACGAGCCACAAAACCTTGCCAGCCATCACAGCGGTGTCCAGGTGACAGACTTTACTGGGAGACCTTCATTTACTTCATTCTCATAAACAGAACACTTGCGGGTTTGACGTCAGTCTACAAAATCTTTTTGTTTACTTTTGCCCTGCTCCATTACTGTGTTGGGAAAAATGTAGCTGGAAGTCACATTAACATTAACTTTTATTCAAAAGATAATATAGAAAATAACATCTAACAAAGCAGACCTCTCAGTGACTCAGCAGTACCCTAATTGGTAAGACATAATGTGACTAACCATTACCTTCATTATAGTGACCTTTCAGAGTTGTAATCAGAACTTTGACGTCCAGTAATGGAAAATGGCCTTTACATAACAAAATCTGGCTGCATGATGAAAGAATTATCCAAAAGGTGTAAAACTGGGGTGGGAAAAATATTATTTTTTTTACCTTTTGTGACTTTATCAAATTATGCAAAATGTCCTACTTTCCCATTCCAGTTTATCTAAAATGAAATCAGTACTTATTATTCCTGATTACATCATGGTCAGTCATTGTGTAACATGTAATAACAGATAACTGTTTCCATGACAGGTTGTCTCCATGTTGTTGTATATTAACTACATGTAGCTCAGCATTTTAAAAAGGACAAACAGTTTCGCTGCTAACGAACTCACTGACCCTTGCCCACCAAAACTCAAATGTCCAGTCATGGTCTGTGTCTTTATTAGCATTAGTATTATGTATGTAGCCTTTATGTGCACACATAAGACCATTGTAGGTCTTTCCTTTTTTAAATGAAAAATTAAAACATAGCCAAATATTAACTTATACAAGTTAGCTTCATCTGATGAGATGTGCAGGCGACAGAGGTCGTTTCAGCCACCAAAATTCAAAACAGTCATCAGCTAGACATGCTTTTGTGGACTTCTGTGTAACATCGAAGACTGGTTGTGTCAGAAATGACAGAGAACTTGATGGTTAATTTGCCATCATAACTGTAAATTACATGCTATGTGCCATGTGACAACAGAAAGCTTGACAGGCGTAGCAACGGTAACTAAGGGTCGCAGGGTTTAGTAAATACTAGTCAGCTGCAAAGCAGTGTTAATTTTGTCATATATTGACAGAGGCTAGCTGTGTTTGTTATACTCCTCCTTGCCTGCATTGTCAGGATGAGATGGAGGCTGCATCAAATAGATGAACTGCACCATTTCACATCCATATAAACAACTTCCCTTTTCACTCGAGCGTTTTTTGTTTGTTTTTTTATGTGTTCCTTTAAAAAAACCTGCCACATCCTAAAAGGCCCTCTATGAATCATGCCTCTCTTAATTTAAATGAATCTCTATCCCTCTTGGCAACCAGGCTACCATGTCTCGTGTTGCTCTATTTGAAGTGATTTTGGCTCCGGTTCAGACTGTTTATCACATCCCCCCCAGATTAGTGTTGACCCTAATGTCTGAGTCTTGAAGAGCACCACTTGTTTCCTCATGCGTTGCCAAGGCGATACCCTGCAAGAGCAAAGGACAAGAGGGAGGGAGCCACGGCCGAGGTGCCGAGGAGAGAGGCTTCTCCTGCATTGATTTTTATTTATTTATATTTTCTTCCTAAGCATTCTTCAAAAGCAGCTGCTGCGAGACAGAGAAAAGACTCGGCATCGAATTTACAACAAACGCTGTCCGTGCCTTTTACACCGCTATGTTGTGGAAAACGAAAATAAGACTTCAAGCAGGAAAAAAATGGTAAAGTTCAGAGAACATGTTTTCTCTATTTGACTTGTATTGACTAGGGGTTCTTTGCAAGAATCAATATTGTTTAATTAAACTTTATGGCAGCAAGTGAATGATCGTCACAAACTTTACAGGGTATGAAACCATTTAATTGCAATGTGTTCCGGTGCTTTGAGATAATGAGTAAAAAATGATGAGAACCTGCCTCCATTCACAGCTGTTCTTTGATATTCATGAACAACTGTCTGGGGTGGATGTTAGCGATACCTCTCACTTTCATCTTCCTCCCCTGGCTCTTCCCCAAGTGTCTCCTCGCATACAGGCTGAATAACACATCTGAGACAGGGTGCTCTGCCATAAGCATTGATTTTGCATGCCTGAAAAGGCCAAGATAATGCCTGTGCATATTTGATGAACTTATCAAACACCGAAATACTTCATTGTGATTTATATCAATGGTGAAAACGGTGAGGAGAAGGGCTCCTTAGCTGGGAAATGTGAGAAAGAAACATGACTTGTGATGACGATGACTTGTTGAATGTGTTTTTTCTCCACAGATCTGATGTTTCAATCTTTCACCTCATTTGTTCCATTTTCCCCATTTTATCCATGTATAAGTACACTTTGAAACTCAAAGACAGTTTTTTTTTTCTTTTCAGTGGCATTATACATCTGGATGACTATTTAATTCTTTCCCATTAATGAGCTGAGCTTTGATGTGACACCTTGGATGCGTTAGAATTCCTGGGCGGTCTTAACATCTGTCTCCACTTCAAACAACATCTGCAGACAAGACAAACAACACCACCTGAGCGGGAACTCTCTGACGACCTCCAATAACCTTATTTTACATCATCAGTATTTCAACGCGGCGCTACCACTGCGGCGGCGTCTCGTATTGAGCGTTGCATGATCAACGGCGGCAAGATGGGAGTTGACAATCAATGATCCTCATCATTTAAATCACGGCGTCTGTAATACCTGGCAAAGAAGCGTCATGAATAAAAGACAAAGTGAAATCCAATGTCTAATCGTTTTGATATTGATACGAGCTGAAGGAAGATCAGTGGTGTCATTTAGAGTGATGTCTCATTTACTTCTGTTTACATCCGATTCATGTGCCCTCCATTTATTTAACAAGGTATCCCCTATAGTTCATTTTGTAACATGTTGTTTATTACGTATACTCTATGGTGTCAAGTCTAGCGTGAAATGAACTGCAAATCCAAATGAAAGCAAGTGACAATTAAGTCTTCAAAGCGACATGTTTTTGACGGATTATTCCCTGACAGAGACCTCCATTTTCTCCAGTCGGTGGAAGGTGGCCAGCAGTGTGCAGAGTCTGACACACACAAAGATGTTTGGTGATTGCGGAGAGTGTTTACACCGCCTGTTTACACGGCGACAACCCCACCAACCCTGTTCATCAAATCAGAGCCAGAGATGTTCCCTGTCCAATAAGAGGCTGTAAAACACATACTGATACAAAGATACTTCAACACTGCTTAATTAACAGTTTGAGGTCTGACATTCACAGCTATGCAGGATATGTGAAAACACCAGCAGGAGGCACAGAAATGAGAAGTCTAGGAAGTGCTTGGCACAAACTGAGAAATGTATTTATTTTTAGCATAAAAATCTCACCTGCTGCAGCTTTAAAAACACTGTAGCCTGACTGCTGCACAAATGAGGCGTAAATGCTGCCAAGGGCTATTTCTGCATCTTCATAAATACCACTGTGCTCCCGTAGATTACGCTAAAAGAGTGTGGGATCAAGGTGACAGAGGTTGCATGACAGTGTAACGACAAAATCCTAATTTTAGCAAAGTGCCATACAGGTGTACATGTGACAGGAAATGACTTCTTAGGTTAACGGGAAGCTCTGATGATTTTGTGCCTCACTTCCATAAATCTGTGGCTGATCAATGATCAAATTCAACAAAGCAGAGGCCAAGAGATCCTGACTGCTCCTATATATGTATGTAAGTCCCAAAAATAATGCAGACTATAATTCCCATAATGCATTTTATAGCGCTTGTGCTTCATTTGCAAAGTACGCACAAATAAAGAGATGTTAGGTGGCTGAGAGCTGGATTGGATCAACATGATACACTGTACAAAAGAAAAGCAGCTGTGTTAGAAATATCTGGTTGTTCAATAGGTACAAAAACGAATTAACTACAACTCCCAAGGTGCCTTTTGGAAAGAAAAGATTGCAGTATTGAAAAAACTGACACTACAATCTGGAGCCTAAATGAATCTGCATTCTGGCATTTAAAGCCGAAAATGCTTCACCAATTTAATGACTAAGGTTTATGCTTCACAGAAACAGCAGCCAAGGCTTATGGGTACTGTGGTATTTAAAGCCACGCGCCACCCAAATTGAGAAAAATCATGATTTCCCATTAGTAGATGAAACAAAAGTGGGGTTACAGTTACAGTACTTCCTGAACCAGCAGCTACTCCCACTGTATGACAGAGTCCATGCCCCAGTTTACGGTGCAGCCATTGAAAGCTGCATCATATAATCATCATGTGTTTTCATAGGCTGAGTCATACCTCTCATGGCCTCCACATATAGCATCCATGATCTCAACATATAGCATCCATGTAGTGCTCTATAACTGCAGAACATGCAAGGACTAACATTTCTAATTCAGACTGAGACAGTGTTAGCTGTGGTTTGGTAACTTGGCGCCTTAGACATAGTAAGCTCTGTTTATTGAATGGTAATGTGTGGTAATCTTATGGTAATAGGGACTGATGCCATCTTAAAACTGAAAATCCTCATCGGCTGAATGAGCCGGTGGATCTGGTGGGACTTTTCAAATATAGATGCACGCTCTCTTCAGTCTGCCACTTCTCTGCACAGACTGTACTGTATCTACATCTGCCTCCTCAACTGATGTTCCTGCGAATGCAACCTAGTATATCCACTGGGCATTACACAGGGGAAAAATGTGGAGCAGAGCCCAAATTCGGCACAAAGCGCTCTCAGCATGATCAATATGTGCATATATAAAAAGTGGGTGAACAGCAAAAAAAAAAATTATGGGAACAAAGGACCAGCATGTATTTCCCAAGATTACAGCAGGCAAATATTAATAGAGTGAGAAACGCTCCGTGACTACCAATGTTTTCAACGCGTTATCTCTGGAGGTCGTGAGACAGGCTTTTAATTTGAGTGGGACAACCTCTGATTGATAACTAGTCATGAACATTCATTACATGCAAATGCTTATGTTTATAATCTTTTATGAGTCAGGAATCATACTAATGTGATATTCTGGATGTAATTATAATGAACTATGTAGGTGGCAGTCATTTGCTGAATAAGGCGTTTTGTTGACTGTTTATTTCATCAAGTTATATTAACTCCTTGATACACACACACACACACACATATTCTCTCTCTTTTAAGAATAAAGCTTAATTTACGACAATTAATTTCACTTCCCTACAATCTACAAACTCTCTGTTCATCATTTCATGTGCTCAGTTTCAACAAACAGTATTAAAATCAAAATATGTTGCTTGCGATATAATCAGTACTGTCATCTTATAAGTGGCTCATACAGACGAAGCATTTTCACTCCATATCTCCATCACATGTTGCTTTTTTTTTGTCTTTGTGCAGATTGCTTGCTCTTGTTTATAGCAGACAGCCTGCGCCACTTTAAGATTCCAAGTCAGAGATACATATCGCAAGTCATCATTCTTTTTGCTGAAGGAAGCAATGTTGCTGACATTGCCATGTTGCATTAGAGTCACACCAAGAAAACAAGGGGACATAATCTAGGACATGCTGTCTGGAATCATCCGAAACAACTTCAGATAATCGAGTCTGAGCCACAGAATTCCTTCTTCTCAGACGGGCCAAAGCTCCCACACCAACAGTACCATACAACAGTTACAGCCCGACCACAGAGAAAATCACAAACTGCCCTCAAATCTCAGACAGATGGAGATCAAGATGGATTCAAAACATACTGCCCCCATCAAATGAACTATGAATAAATATATGAAATTAAAGCTAGCATTTGTTTATATTCACTTTAGATCTTTACCCAACATCAATCAATAAATGCTCTGATGCTTATACGGTATATGCTTTGATAAAAAAGAAATCCATGGACCATGGCCCTCATCGGCCTCTCATAAACCCATCCAATCATTCGGCCCAAATGAAATGATTGGATGGCCCATCTCTTCCACAAGGCTGGGCAGACATATTACTAAAGCTACAGTGAGCAAGTTGCACAAAGAATAGCAGACTGAGTGCAGCCAAAAGTTCCCAGTACCACTATGCTATCACATTTGGGGGAGTGGCTTTGGACGGAGGCCTGAAGCAAAGAGAAAGGATTTTTTTTCAGTTGGATACTTTTAAAATCCAGTTTCTCTTGGTGGTTTCCCCATCTTTAAGACTGAAAATGGCACATAAGCAAAGAAAAACAGGCCAGGACTCATACCCGATTAACCACATTTTTGTTGCCAGTTAACAGAAGTAGATCTCATTACTTCAAATATGCAACCTGATACGGCGAGAGACTGCACACACTGCAGTGCGGCATGATGCGTGCCTATGCGTCAGCAAAATGAGTGTCGAGCAACCTTGCCCTCATAAGTCCTGTTGAGGTGCCCTTGAGCAAAAACATTTGACACAGGTCTGCTCTAGTGGAGCTCTCCAGCAGCTACCTTTAGGAGAACGTTTGTCCCGGAGTGGCCGACTCACCACAGTGTTGAAAATCATCTCCACTCACCGCTCTTACAGATGGGACAGCACTGATCCGGCTCGTACTCCGGGTCCACACACTCTGTCTGAGGGCAGGCTGCCACAGAGCACAACACCTCTCCACTTGGCTCACATCGGCACTTCTCACATGGAGACACCTGGATAGCGGAGAAGGAATAGTAATTAACACCCCTGTAAACAGTTCACAAACAGATACACAGACACACGGACAACAAAGAGTCGTCTCCTCTTAATTAATTTCTTGCTATCTCTGTCTCTGGGTCTTTTGTTTGTTTCAGTGTCTGTCTTTCCTTTTTTTCACTGCTCTGTCTTTCTACAGCTATCTCTGTCTCTCTCTCTCACACAAAAAAATACTCCTGCCTGTCTGGTTTGTTTAAGACAGTGTGCGTTCAGTGTCACAAAGCTAGATCTATAGAGAAGTCTCATCCTTCTCAACTTCATTGCCAATGAATGCCTCATTTTAGGGAGAGCCGAGTCGAGAATTGAACTTCACTATCCAATCAGAGGATATGGAAAAATCAATAGGAATGGGAAACAAAAGAAAGATGCTTCCAATTTTCTTTGTGTGTCAACAGAAACGCTGGAAATGACTTGGTTATCTGAGCATTCCTACATGTCTCGAAATAGAACAAATGTGGGACAAAGGCAGGGACTGATAGTATACAGTTTGAATTACATGCAGCTCCTCCATTCCCTATGAAAGGCTTCATTTAGCAGCTGCTTGTATAAAGCCATACACCTTTAGTCTTAACAAGAGAGCAAAGGTTAATTCTACCAGCACTGCTGTAGATTGCAGAGGTTTGCGCCTCCGCATGGCACTCCACTGTGAAAAATGGAGCGAAGCAGCACTTAGTACAATGCCCCAGAACTTAGCAATCAAGCATAAAAACCTGCCTGTTGCTTAGTTTCAAAGCCCCCCCCTCCACTCCACGCCACACAGCACAAAGGCTGACTTATGCCGCTTCTGAAAGTCGAGCTTTCTGTAGATTTCCCTCAGCTGAGACTTGACATAGAGCTGTCTGTAAAACCATGAGCTAGAGGAAGAAAATCCCATATTAGCCTTAACCTCCTGCTGAGACACTCGCCAACATAAAGAGAAGCATTAGGAGCAGGAAAATGTAGCGTCTTATAAGAGACATAACACCAAGATGGTGGTGCAATCCTGAGTCAAGCCTTTCAAAGAAGTGTCGGAAGATGAAACATAAAGAATCTTGCTGGTGTATCTCTCTGTCTGCTCACAAACACCTACATGCAGTAGTGTGCGCCGCAGAGTTGTAACATTACTATACTGTAACACTATCATGTGTATCAACAAACTGAATATGGAAACACTCTGCTGAAGCTGCAATGCTAAATTCAGCCTGCGGTAATATTCAGGCGTTGTGTGTGAAAAAAGACAAGTGCTGACCTTTGCCATTATAAATCCGCCTGCCTGCTCGCCCGCATGCTGCGAGGTAAGGTAGCTAGTTTTCTGTGTAGCGCCTGTGATGAACTCCGTTGAACAGAAAGGAGTGTTCTGTCAGCACTTCTTTGTTTTGTGCACGTCAAAAATGAGTGAATGCAGTTAATGGGCTCACCTTAAACTCCTCCAGAGAGGCGTAGATCTTGCCCCGAAACTCGCAGTAGTTCTTTTTCTCCTTGCACTGCGGGCAGCATTGGCTAGTGTCCACTTTAATGCAGCGAGGGTGAACCTTGGGACATTCTGGCTTGGTGCACAGAGGCCCCTCATCTGTGCAGAGGCAAGGGCACGTCGAAGGGCCCGGTGTGAACTGCTCGCCGATGGCAAACACAAAGCCGCTCTCATCCATGCAGCCTTTCCCCCTGTAGTCTGGGTAGGCGTACTCGTCGATGGCGTCCAGGGAGAGGGTGACGTCACTGGTCGGGCCTTCGTCTATTTGATTCATGCTGTCCTGTTCAGTCCACAGCTCCTGAGGCTTCCCGCCTTTAGATCCTCGTGCCTGCGAGCTGAGGTTTGGCCTGGTGCGACCCACGGCTGTCCTATTGGGGCCCAAGGCATTGATTTCCTCCGGACGCTGCTGAGCGCCGTATCCCAGCGCCTCTGCTGGGGTCTGCTTCTCCTGATGTTTGTCCTCCCTGGCTTGGGTCAACACCCTTTCCAGTCGTTCTCGGCTCACTGGCAAGGTCGCTATAGGATTACACTGAGCGCCGCTCATCAGGACCCCGAGAACAAAGAGAACTTCTGCTGTCATGGCAACGGAGTGCAACATCTCTCCCCACCACCAGTGAGGTGGGAAAACACCTTGGCTCACATAACACACTTCACATCTCAGGTGTGAGCCAGTCCATCTGGAAAGAGAAAATTAAACTGGGGTTATGTGCTCAGTATTTTGTCACTTCTTATCCCAGGTGTGGGCTTTGTTTCATTCAGCCTCTAGAACAGTGCAAGAAATTCAGGCGACTTCAGAGCACCGCTCCATCATGTCAAACATCCTGCTGAGTGTGACGCAAGCCTGCAGGATCAGTGAATTGGATCATCAGGACAGGGAGTATTCATAGGGCCGTGTTAGGAAATCGATACTGCTTCATACTGTAACACCTCCCTGCATCAATCGGTCTCAGCAGTGACAGAGTAAGAGGAAAATAGCCAACGAAGGACCTGTATCTAACACTCTTAAGCTCCTGCTCCTTTTATGGAACAAAGAATCTGGATCAATGTCTGCTTTTTTTAAATGAATCACAGCCAACTGTACAAAAAAGAGAAATTGATTTGAAAATAGAACATAATTCCAGGCTGGAAAGATGAATTTACTATAGCTGACAGAAGTGGCCGTATCTATTTCAAAATAAAGCGAGATCTGCAACAGCCTCTGCAAAGAACCATATCGGCATCGAAACTGTCTTTAAAGAAGAAGCCTCCTAAACATCTTGATGTTTTGTTTTAATCAAAAGTAAAAGCACATCACTTTCTTTATGCTTTTCAACACTTTGAGAAGTCAATACACAACAGCTCAAGTAGAGTGAAATCCCAGGATCAGCTGCAGATGATGCAGAGACTGCTCTTTTTTTTCTTTTTGAAAGCTCTAGTCAATGTTGTTGTTTTTGTCTCTTGCTTAACTTGATTTACTGCGGCGTCTTGAAATTCAAATGCCTGCTATGATGCTTTGCTGCGTTCGGTGGCCTACTTCCATTCATTTCCCCGCCAAATGTTCGGTGTCACCGCTGCGCTCCGTCTAACAGGCTACAGCCGTGTTGACATTTATAGCTTATTTTGAAAGAAGGCGCGATTGCTCCATATTGACTCACTCAACAATTAACGGCAATGTCCTGTCTGCGCGTGTTTAAGAATAGTTCACCATATTGATTAATTTGTCAACCTCAATGAACACAGGTAATTTCAGGCCGAGCGATAAGGAACCCTTAACGTGGAGTGAAGAGAAACTAAGCATTAAATAAGCCGTAAGCAAATCCGTTTAGGTATGTGCTAATACCCAGAAAGAGCTGAGATAATGCTGGGACAACCAGCCACATTAATTCTATCCCGCTCCAACTACGGAGCCAAAGTCTCTCCATATGTTTTAAGTCATGCATTCTGATATTCATGAATTCTGATCCATTCAGAGGGAAAGGGGCTGAAATTGACTGCTGGCATGCCAGTGGTATTTGAGCGGTGTTTTAGCTGAATTGCTATGTTTGAGGCAGAATCCTTGGAGCTGCTGTGGAACTGAGAGGAAGCAGAACGAGGTGCATACCGATAACGCTGCTGCAGCTGAGAGAGACAGAAAGAGAGAGAGAGCGAGAGATGAGCCCAAGCCTCATTAGTAAAAGGACCTCATTTGGCTTTTCTCAGCCTCACCTCTCCACCTTAACAGCTGTTACTAGCTGTCACACCGTTAATGCTGCCGCCGCCGCTGCTGTGCTCTCCGTCAGGACTTGACGCTGGGTGGCCCTCTGGCTGCTTGTCAACTGGGTACAAACTAGCCACAGCACCACCAGCGTCTCACAGGATCAAGCTAGCAATGATTTTTTTCATTGTCCACAAATCCCAGTGAAAAGGCCGAAAACGGCAGCAAACTGACCCCGCTAACAAGTAGTTGATACGTTTAGGCGTATTCAAAGTCTTCAGTGGGCTCCACTGTTGTTCAAGAAACAATTAAAAACACATAAATGAGCTGCGGTACTGGCCATTCCTTCTCTGTGATGAACACGAACAATGTAATTGATGTCGTGTAAGCACAGTGTGTTACTCCACTTGCCATATGTTATATTCAGTAGCAGTGTCGTGGCTCTCGGAGTACCTGTCTGAGTTTGTAACAGCACCTGGTGGCTGCATGACTTTTGCAGTTCATGGCACTGCAGATAGCTCAAGACAAATAAAGCTTTTTTGCTTCTGCAAAGGACGTGATGCATTTTACAGAACTAATTAAGATGTAAATATTGCTCTGAGCAACAATGCTAGCTAGCCGTTAGCTGGCTAAAATAACTGTGGTTTTGTTTGGTGGTTAGCTTTACAGAACTGAACTGTACATACTGCATATTATGTTCTTAACCAGACATAAATTAACTCATTTACAATCTTTCACATTATTTCCTCTTTAGGCTACACCTATAGTACAGGACTTTCGTCTCCCCCCTCTGGCAGTGAGAGCAATAACACAATGTCAACCTGCATATCAACAATGGCGTCCACTGTTGATGTAAAACGCATCACTTCCAGTGCTCCATAGGAGGAATGTCTCACCAGACACCAGATTTAAAAACTCTGTATACTGTGAAATATACAAAGATTCATCTGGTGATGATAGGATTGTTAAGCATTGTGTGAATTGGCTGGACCAGTGCTGGTAAGGTAACACTATAGCCTTAAGGCCTCTGTAAGTAGCCAGTCACAGTGGTGTTGGCTCTGCTCAGTTGTGAGTTACACACATAAGCCACCCTTCTGATGTAAAATCTCACTTCACTGTAATTAATTACTGAATCTATGGCTGAAAATAGTCCCCAACAAATGTGCTACTAACTCCTGTTTAACCTTTTGTAACTACTGTACTCTGCTGTTTTGAGAAAAGTACTGAGAAAGGGGGTTTTGAAAATAGAAAATTTTATATCTGTGGTGGGTTGTTTTTTTTTTGGAAAGATTTATGTCTCTGGCAGGAACGACTGGGCTCTGGGCAGAGTAAGGCACACAACAAAGACAGACCGAACAGTACTTGTGCAAGACTTGTGCAATGTTAGCTTTAGTCTCTCTATGTTGATTTGTTGACAGTATGACAAATATAGAATAACGCCAGACGTAAACAAAACTGTAGATTCTGCGGATGAACACATCAAACACTAAGCTACATTTATTACATCCAAATGCCATCTTGCCATCTTACAGATCTCATCTCTTATAAATGTCTAATTAATTCTTAGCCACGCAGCATAATGGGAGCCAAATGTCATGGAATTTTACTGACTGGATTCAAACACAAATCAATACAAGGCGTTTCAACCATAGTACCAATTCTCATGATGCCTGATGTGGATCCTTTTTTTAACCACTTCACAGGTTCAAGTGACGGTTCAACTTTCTTACATTTATAGTGTTGCATATAAGCCATTTGGTGAAAGGTCACAGATTTATCTTTACCTACAGCCCTGCAGAGAATTCAGTTTTTTGCTTCACTGCTCAATCTTGAACACTTGCAAAGATATTCTGGTCGGAGAGAAAAAACAACTATAAACTGACACAAAGACACAACACAGTGCCTGCGCATCTCTGCGGCACAGGGCAGAGGCTTATATTACTGAGACAAATTGTAAGTCAAGTCAAATTGAGTGTAATGAGCACATAATGTGTGATATATCACATCCATGGCTCTGTTAGGTCTCTTCTAGGATCAGAGCCTGATGTAGCCACTCTCTGTTTTTTTAAAGTGGTGTTGCAGTCAGACTCATAAACTCAGCACACGTGTGACCTGAGACGGCCCGCGCTCTGCTAAGCCTAATATCTAACCACTGGTTGCAGCCATCAATCCGCAGTATGCAGGGTTTATGTAAGCCAACATCACTGAGTTCATTCACACTTCTGACACATTTCAACACCCACTTCAGAGCAAAAAAATCAGCTCTGTAAGTGGAAAAACAACTCTCAGTTTACACTTGTCAGCTCCAAATAATTATCCCTGGAAAACAAACACTTATTAACACTGAAAAATTAGCTGTATAGTTTTTTTTTTTGTCCTGAAGAACAGTCATCTTTTTTAACCGCAGTAGTCATGTGGTTTCCTTGTTTCCACATCTGTTCAGCTGCTGACAGGACTCTGCGTGGTTCCAGATACTGAGGTGGTCCAAGCAATTACCAAGTGACATGAAGTGCTAAAATGGCACATGAGTCCAGCCAAAAATGGTCAATTAAAAAAGAAATACATACGTGAGAAATTGAAAAACGGACTCGATATATTTTGTAGATTTTAAAATGCATTTGTTTTAAGAGGAACTGTTGAACATGAATGGTAATATCTCTGATAAAACCGGAACCTCCACTTAGCTTTGCTGTTGTGCTAAATTGTAATCTAATGTGGTTTCTTTAGTTGATGCTCATTAATAAACAATGATGCAATCAGAGACCGTGAGAAGTGCTGTAGTGTGGGGGGAAGTTGGCAAACAAACTACGCAGCCCCAGAGCAAAATATAGGCCTTGAATACACATATTACTGAAACATCTCTGTGCATATTATCAGAGCTCAATAAACAAGTGGTACAAGTGTTTAAATGAACCGAATTTCTAGTTCTCAACCGCTGAATGGTCAGGCAGCACCAGGATGTGATATGAAAGTTGTCAGTTCAAACCTCAGGCCTGACAGGTCGAACAGCAGGAAAACCCCAGTCGGAAACTCAAAAGCAGAAAAGGCTTAGTTCCATCAAATACGTCTTACATCATTAGAGCTCAGTATTACTGAGCAAAGGAAGCAACACGGCACATAAAACTACCGTTATTGCAGACGTGCTACAGTATGTAAATAAGACTCTTCCTTCTATCTAGGGCCACAATGAGAAATTTGACCACATTCTGCAATATCAATATTTCCAATATTGTTTACACACTGAGGTTTTTCATGAACAGTCATAAGTGATGGGAATATAAGTGGGTAAAGACATATAATAAAACATTTACAACAGGGTGGCCAGTTTAGAAAATCACATCACTTTACTGTAATGCAGCCAATAAAATGTCACCTTATATCAAAATATCAATATAATACATATATCTAGTGCAGCCCTGTGTTCATCTGTTTCACGTTATCAACCTTTCCAAATCACAAATAACGTTGTTTGTATTTCTGTTATTGTAGTTTTAGAAGTTTGCTGTTCATACGAGATGATTTACCTGACTATGGATGAATTTTTGGCAAACATGTAATTCTTAAAGCTTGGCCAGTTATAACACACAGTATAAAACGTGAAATATTACCTTTTTTGGTTGAACAACAATGCTTCATAGTCATTGCCATACATTGTCACACTCAAGCCCAGTTTGTGGCAAACTGAAGTGCTGCTATAAATATTTAAATATGGAAAATATGGACGATTATGGGAAAAAATCCACCCGAAACAAGAAAGAAGTTAAACCACTGTCAGCAAAGCATCTGGGTTCATGTTAGATGATGTCAAATATCAGATCTTCCCCAGGCAATGTTGTCATTTCAGATATGTCTACAGTAAACCTGCAATTAAATTCCCCTAAAAACATATCAGGCTGGATTTGAATGGAGATCCATATTCCAGGGGAAACCACAAAATAATCTGATTTTTTTTTAAATAAATGAGGTCAAGATATTGAACGCCTGCATAAAAAAAACTCCCAGTGTATAAGTGGAGGTACCAGCATCAGCTGTCACAGACACATAGTGCTAATAGGAATAAGGTCTGCTTTTGCCTTATATTTAAAATATGTTTCCCTTTTCCTCAAATATTCCAATATTCCACTTCCAAATCTCCACCGCCTGCTTTTCTGCACACAGTAAACAGCATTTATCACATATACAATGGATGTTACCTTGGAACGGAAAAGCAGCAGGAAGAAATTATAATTATGTGCCATAAATGACTAATTTCACAATAATAAAGCTGCATTTTGTTATTCTGCTCACCCATTAATATTGCAAATTCAAATGCTGCCTTGCTATTACTTTTGAGGGCTGATGATGTTTCTACTTTCCACTGACATTTAAATGTTGCAGTGGCTTCCCGCACGAGAGAGAATGAACTTGGTCTTAGCCTCAGTGTTTGCCAGGAAGAGCGGGTTCAGTCATTATTGTCGCTGTAGATGGAGCCCCCACCCTGTCAAAGGCCAAAGTTCTGTTTACATCTCAGGCTATTGAACACAGCAGGTTGACCACTGAGGTGAAGCAACAATGATTAATCAAGCAGGAATTCAACCTGGCTGTCAGTTCACGGTTCAATGATGCTCACCATCGCATTGATTTGTGACTCATAAATTATTGTCGTTTTCATTACCCAGCAGAGTAAATAAGTCTTGACACAACAACCTGAGCTCAGGGTGGAATCTTAGCTCTACCTTGACTAATAAGATACTATTACTCATATAGATTGAATTGGCAAGGCTTCAATAACACAAAGCGCAAGCAGTTAAGTTGTGTTCAGGTTGACCTGCCTCCTGCTTTCTTCTTTGATGTCACTCAGAAAGGATTCTTCCACAGAGGTTGATAGCAGTTTCACTCACACACTCATGCTATAAATAGAGCCAAATGTACTGAGGCCGCGCTCTCATCTCCAGGAATTTTCCACACACGTGCTAAGATGTTGTCGTCTGTTTGTTTATCCCTAATTGCAGCTTGGTCTTAATAAATGTGTACAGTATTTAGAGGAATATTTACAAATGGGATGCTGCTGGAAAAAAAAACTTCACGGTGACAGAAAGCAGCAGAGAAAGTGATGAGTGAGGAGAGGCTCGCAGCATCCTCCTTGTTTTGATTTGTGTTTGAGGCCGCCATCGTGCGCTTGTGCCTGTCTGACGATGAACCTCCAAAAACAAGCAAACATCACATTCACATTGTCTTGAAGAATAAAACTCCTGTGATGTCCCTCTGTAAAATCAAACTGGATGTCATTGAGAGGAAAACCATCTCCGCAGGGCTAGAATTAACTCAGACAGACAATATGCCCTCGCCGCTGTGTGCACTTCATTTATTGCATATTACAGATTCTCCTACTTACACTGTTCCAACATCCCTACATGCCATCGATGGCACACGGGGAATGCAACAATTTACTTTGAGGTCTACTTCAATTTATGACAAAGCAGATCACGGGGGACGAGATGTGAAATGTTTAGACAGTGGTGGCTAGTGGGCTTGGATCTGACAGGGCTGAGAAAGTATTGAATTAATGATGCCACATTTTAGAATTCATTTTTATACAGATAAACAGTGTGAAATGATGAAATCCAATTAGAGCAATAAGGGACACTAAGGCAGGATCCAAGAGTATTAAGCCATCTGCCAGTGAGTAAAGATTGCTGCAGGGCTGCCTAATTGAATTTTATCCTCTGACTGTAAATCTTATGAGTGACCCAAATCAAAAGAAAGTTTGCCTAAACATGCAATGCAAAACCGACGGCCCTTGCAAAACTGTCATATAATCTTAAGATTATGTGCGGTGGAACAAGGTGAGAATTTGCTCGTACACACAGTCTGCCAGGAAAGGTCCTGTAGCAGGGAATATATAAAGGAGAAGAGTGCAAATCAGCTGTATTCTATTTTTTTCACTCACTCGTATGATGACGATGATGATGGTCGGTAGCCTTTCAGGCTGTCTTCTGTGTCACACCCAGACATAGTGACACTTTAAATAAAAATGCATGTGTAAACCTCAATCCAGCGATCAGAACGGCAGAAAGCCACCAAAAAAACATGCTTCTATTTCAAGAAAGGCATTGATTTTCAAGCTCCTGTCGTCATTCATCCACCTACTTTGCTGGAAACTATGATTTTATGGAATGATGAAGACATTGCATTATGTGTTTTGGCTGCCTACTCCACTGTTAGAGGCTGTGTTGACTGGATGTTGCATCCTGGAGTGTGTAAGCAGGCACAGTCTTTGTGCAGCCACTGAAATCCCTCTGATGCCTCTTAGAACAGCCTCAGTGCTATTTACATGGAAATACCAACACAGTTCACTTACACTGCTACCTTTGCAGCCTCTACAGGTGCAACATGCCTTGTTTGCCACGTTTGAACAATCTGCATTTGAGTTCCCCATCAAGCTCATTTGCATATAAAAGCTTTTCAGTGATTGATGCAGTTTAATTTTCAGACAGGCATGCCGGCTTTACTGTAACCCTGAGAGAGACTAATCTCCATGAGATGCGCACAAACACCTATTTCAACAGAAACCACCGGCCACTTCATTCCCAGTAAACAAAGTTCACGTGAATCTTGAGCATTGAAGCAATTGAGACTAACATGCATGAATAAAAATGTGCACCCTGACACAGCAGCATTGATCTTATTCACCTGTGATCCTCGGAGTCGGTCTGTATCCGTGAGTGCGCTGGGTTGAAACACAGCCTTCGGACTGCTGGACAGCGGAGCCACGACAGCAACAAATGATCAGTAGTGAAGAGATGGAAACTGACGCTCGTTAAGCCAGTCAAATGCACAGTTTCCCCGGAGGATGCTCGCAGGTCATCAGCGTGTCGCGCTCAACTTTAATCGCCACAGTGAGTGAGAGCGCTCCGTCTCCGGCGATCCGCCGCTGCAAGTGCCGCGCAGCTACTGATGTCCCTGCTTCTACACTGGCACTTTATTTCTCACGGTGACAAAAAAATAAATAATTTAAGAAAAAAGCAGAAGCGTTCAGACGTCACGTTCAGCCGAGCGGCCGCTAGATGGCGCTGTTTAAAGCGGCTGAGGAACAACAGGCAGTCAATTAGAGAGCCCGGTCGACGTTCACAGGTCGGTTCACGAGGTTCACACAGTGCGGTGATTAACGACTTTACTTAATTATCTCGAATTAGGAAGTCGTTTCCGTGACACGGTTTGGTCACCGGCTAATTTGTTGCCGAATGAGAAAAGACTAAAGCACATTGTGCAAGGAGGGAATTAAAAAGTGAAGACACACTGTCAACTTGTCACTGCAACGCCTGAGCGCTGGAACATGCGGGGCCATAGCAAGGACGTCAGAAACACTCAGCAGCCCTCAGGACAACCCTACCCACCACCAGCACCAACACCAGCAAAACACAAAATATCATCAATTTTTAAAAATTCAGTAAATAAACACTTCTTGTAATACATTTTCTCCAGTTAACTGCTCAATACTTTGTGTTTTATTCACCAAAATCACCAGAATCGTGGTCTAACATCTAAATGCCAGTTTCAGCCTGTAGTTGGATGCTTTTCCCTTCATATTAAATGTTGCTTACTTGACCAGAATTTTTAATGCTTTTACTTGCAATGGCTCGGACTGTATTCACATTGTGGTATTGCTAGTTTTACTTTTTCCACAGCTGGTAGATTGATAGCTGCTAAAACACTCCAGCTTCACACAGAAGCAGCTGAGCTGATGATTATGTTTCACAACAAGTTGAGTCCAGCAATCATGACTGAATACCATATTCATAAATCTGAGGAACATCGCCAAAGTTTTATAGTGTTTATTATCAGCAAAATACAATGCTTAATGATAGCAACGGTGGCATATTTTCAGTGGAAAACTACTTGAGATATAGCATGGAAAAGTAAAAAATACAATTAAGCACCACAGACATGCTAGGAATATTTTTAGGAGTATTGCAGTGATTTTTCATCACGGCTTGAGTGACAGCCCTGCCTACCAATTTGCCACAAACATTCAAGTGGTTATGCACGTAAAAAAAATAATAATAATATATATATATAATATATATATATATATATATATATATATTTACTTATTTACCTCCAAATTGCTTTTTCAAAACTGCACGATGGCAGCATGCTCCGAAAATGGGCCCCTCACTCCTGGCTGTGTCAGGTTGAAAAAGGAAATCATTAATATAGCATTAGAAGCTGGCTGTGAAACCGTAACTGCCCTGGGCACACATCAGCATACATGCAGCACTGTTCTCTGCTGCTACACCTTCCCTGAGGTTCAAATGTCATCCTTCACTGTCATTACATTTTTGCCCCCATTAACTATTGATTATCTCCACTTCAGCATTTCGGGCCATGCTGTGGAAATGGCCCACATGGCTCGCTAGCCATACTCCATGGATCAGGCGGAACAGAAGTGCCCACCTCCTGGTTTTTACTCTTTTGAAGGGGGGGGTCAGACTCAGGGGCAGGGACACAGAACAACCAGAATTCACTCCGCTGTGCCCTGCCTGCCCATTAGCAGTATGCTTGGGCGGACAAGCGGAGGTTAAGTTGTTCTTTCTTGGGACCCGTGAGAGTTTTGCCACAACATGTGTTGAATATTTACTGTGGGGTTAGTTCAGGTTTGCATCTGTTTTTCAGGAGAGTGCAGGTGGAAAAGTTTGTTTGGGCAGGAGCTTTGTGCCCCCTGCCATCAACAAACTACATCCACAATATCAGAGATTAGACTGTACAGAGTTCTCTGAGTGACTCTGTGTTGCTAACTGCTAATGGCAGCTATAACTGTTGTAACTTGTTTTCTATATTTCTGCTGTTCATTGTTTTGCATGTGCTGTCTGGCTAGAATTTCCACGTATCTGTTTGTTGTGAGTTGGACTAGACTGGTTGAGTCTTTTTTTAGCCCTTTTGTTAATGATAAGGAAAGAAATATAACCTTATATATACATTTGCATAAAAAATATGTAAATTAAACAAAAATCACACCAAAGGTATTATCCCTACAATATGCGAACAAAGTCTGACAAACTCTTGTTAAAAAATATTTTGTTTTTAGCACCAAGTAGATTGTTCTGTGACATGATATTTTGAACAAAATAGCTTCACTGCTCTCTGAGTTATTAACTGTAATTCCAGCTGAGTGGATTTTTTTATTTTTTTTATTTTTTTTGCTCCGATTCATATACAATTAAAGCTCAGAGCCACTTAAGACTAAACAATGCATCAATCCTCAGAGTAGATGTTTGTGTTTAGGGGTCACGGCAATCAACAAAAATGTAAAATATTTTCTACACCAAGAGATTTATAACAAAACAGCCAATCTGTATTCATAAAAAGTCCCATTTATTTCAAAGTCATTTCATCAACAAATATTACAAATCTGCATTGTTTGGGGGGTAAACCCACACCAGAAGCACATGAATAAAACATTTATTACAATAATTGCTCAGCGTCCATTTCAGATGCTGAAAGTTGAAGCATTCCACTCATTTAGGTTGGAAAATAAACAAGAAACAAGCTGGCGCAAAGAAACAATAAATGAGTTAGTTAGGCCATTCCCGCCTTACAGGATTACTGTGTAGAGTGAAATCCACTAGGATCCAATGTGGCTTTAGGATAATCCCATCAGAACTGCTACAGTGCAATGCTACTACAGGACACCCAAGCCTGTTAGCACTGATGAGAGCCTATAGTAGAGTGGAGCAATCCTTGTTAAAAAATACTTGACACACTGACTTCTATTGTACAAGACAAACATTTCAACAGCCTGCTGCCAACAGAGCACCACGTCTTATGATACTAGTTTGCATTATCTAACAAAAACCGACTGTAAACTAGTTACACAGATAAAAAACTAAGTCAATATTTGCATCATGGAAAATACCTCTCCTGGAGAAAGTCTTCATATAAAGCTCTGTAACATGAATCCATTTGAAAAATATCTTTTTCTAGGACACCAATACAAGCCTGAGTTGCCCACATTAATTGTTATGCATGTGCTTAATACTGAGTTAATATGCACCTCTGCTGCCTGTTTCAATTAATGAGGACATGCTTTGATACTATCATCCTTTCAGTCTGTTTCGAATAGTCTCCTGTCTGCGAGAACAAGCGCTACACTGGCAAAAGCTTACACACACTGGTGTAAGCTCTTTTATTTTACGCATATATGCACAATTTTAGATAATTTCTCATCATTTAATAATTTCTCACCAGTCAGCTGCACTGACTGGACTTTAAGAGCTGACATCAATAGGGAGCAAACTTCTGCCGCTCAGATTTTTTGACGCCGGAGGTTGGCATTTTTGCGGTGTAAGGGGATAAACCCTGCGTTAGGCTGGAAGCGGCTGCTGGGTGGACAGCCAGGACAGGGAGACTTTTCATGCCAAGCAGGCTGGAAACGGGGATGGCGTAGTGTGGGTTTTGGATGGTTGGTAAGGTGGAGGGAGAGTGGACGTTAATGGTGGTAGGGGCTGGGTTGGTGGCCGCCAGGACGGCCATAGAGGTAGCAGCTGTGGAGGCAGTGGGAGCGGACTGTGAGAAGCTCATGTTGAGGTCAACTGGGGTCACAGAGGAAGCGGCCTGCATGGTGTATTTAGCCATCTCTAAGCTGCAGGTCGTGACGATTGGTGGGGGAGTTGAGGTGGTGATGGGTTAAGGGGAGATGGTGAAAAATGAAAAGGGAGGGAATGGGTGAGACAAAGGAGAAGGGAGGTGAGAGAGAGGAGAAAACATAAGAGTCAAAGAAGGAATGTGTTAAAAAGCAGAGACAATAAGGATTTTAATGCAGTCAAGAGAACGGAGCAGTGAGATGGAACAAATCCAGCCTCACCCTGAGTACAATAACTCTGCCCTCATACAATAGCATGGTGTTTGGCTGTCTTATCACCAGGCTGCTATGTGAAGCCCTGCTGGACGTGGATGCCCTGTGTAATGTCTTACCTGGCGTTGATGAGGTACTGGGCCACGCTGATGCTGGCCGGCGAGCCGGTGATCGTGACTTGGCGCATGGCTGAGCCATCAGTGGCGCTGGCAATTTTGATGTGAGCTCCAGAGACCTGGCGAATCTCATTGATCTTGCTGCCTTGTCTTCCAATTATGCAGCCAATAAACTAGATGGGCAGAGAGTAGAAACATGTAAATAGCAAATCTGCTCATGTTTCCATGCTTTTCAGGAATTAGATTTGAAAACAGCCTGTGGAATCAACTGCCATGGTGATGGCAGCTCCACAGTCTCTGGGTAGAAATACCACACTCCCAACTGTGTCACTCTAACAGCAGAAAACATCTCCATTATGCAATGTGCTCATATTACTAAAACACTATACTGTATTTGTTAGATCTTATAAAATCTAACTTTATGACACTGGTTGACATTCTGGGAGACAGACTTCTCTGAGAGTTAGATGAGTAGATCAACACCACTTTCATGTCTGTATAGATTATATAAAGGCACCAATTGCAGCCAGTTAGCTTAGCTTAGCACAAAGAATGTAAAGAGGGGAGACAGCTAGCCTGGCTTTGTCTACACCTATGTACACAATCTTAGGTCGTGCATATAGGCACACACACACATATCCACAACATGTAACATGTTAATGGGGGAAAGAACCAGATGGCTTTTTCCCTGTTGCCAATATTTATGCTAAGCTAACTGGCTGTTGGCAGTAGCTCTATATTTACCATACCGACATGAAATCCTCTCATCTTACTCTCTCCAAGACAGTGAATAAACATATTTTTACAAAATATTGAACTGTTGAACCCAAATGTGTGTTATGTTGTAAATTCAGTGTATTATTATTAAAAATAATAAATCAGCTGCAAAAATGAGGTTGTTAAAAATGTAATTCTATAGAAATAAAAAAACAGAATTTCTTTTTTTCTAACCTATGATCACATGTTATTCTGAGATGACTTATGATTCTAGTCATAAAAAATATGCATAGCTAACAGACTCCTATAATAAAATAATAAAAACATACTATTCACACTATAATATGGAGAGTCTTCTATCGTTGGTCCAGTGATGTTTTTGTTCTTGTTTTTGTAGTTTTAGTAGTCAGGCTTAAATAAGCTAATACTACTACAGTGCTGATTGCTGTTTATTTATGCAATAATTGATGTTGGCCAAAAAAAAAACCAAAACCCAGACGAAGGATAAATTGCTTTCTGCAGCTAAGACGGTTTGTCCAAAAAAAAAAATCCTCATTATAACCTCCTAGAAAGTGTTAATGAAGGAAGAAGCAGAAGGATTAACGTGTGAGTTTTAGTGCTGGGAGAGCACAAACAATGTGGCACTTACATCATTAGGTATTGCCAGCTCTTGTGAACTTGTGGGGGCAGATGCATCCAATCCTGCAAAGTAGGACAAGGAATGCTAACAACAGTATGGCACTAATGGCTTTCACTTTCATGGTATGACAAGTTGCCCTACTTTGTCTAGTTTATCACTGGTACACTGCTAAATTAGAAACATGGAAATGGCATATGGCAAGAAAATGTTTCTAGGCAGACACACATAGTCTAAATACATATTCAGCACACAGCCTATGCACATATTTTACATGGCTAATATGAAATAAGCTGGATTTTCATTAAAATGAGTATGTTTCACAGGTTCTGTCCCACCAGTCTTGCCTGTATGGTCAAAATGATGAAATGCTTTGTCCTCAGTTAGTTTTGGCAGAGTATATGAGTACATGGGGTAGTTGAGGTCAGGGATGGTCTGGCCAAGACAATGTTAGATTTGGAGGAGAAATGTTGCAGAGGTGGAGGATGGGGTCGAGAGATTAGGATTTGTTTTTTGGAGAGGGAAACTGGGCAAATGGAGCTGAAATTTTGGGAGGATAGGAGAAATAGTGAGAAATGGTCAAATATTTACTGAACTGTAAATATTTCTGTCATTTTTCACATTTCCCTCTCAGAGAACTCTGCTGTTTTTCTTTTGTATTTCATTCTGTCTGCTTCAATCCGTCACATACTCTTTTGGATTATAAATATTTCAGTGACTTAGCTTCCAAAGTTTGTTGGTAATAAACTAGCTTGGTGGCTTAACCTTAAAACTTCACAATTCTTTTTTTTTTTGTTTTCGTTTTATTTTGTGGTGCAAAATGTAAATACAAATACATTTGAACATCTCTGTAAAGCCACCATCTAGAAAAAAAACCCTGGTAGACAGTCTGTAAACTCTGAGAGAACGGAGACATCCTTGATCCTCTCTGAAGTGATAGGGGTGTTTTGATGATGTGATTCGAAGAGGAGTGAAGACAGAGGGATAGATGGACTTCCCTGGGGAGCCGTGGGTACGTACCAGGGAAGGTAGGGTTGCTCTGCCCAAGGGAAGGGAGGGGGATATGCTGCATAGCCAACTGGTGAAGCTTGGTCAACTGCAGGGTAGGAAGGAAGTTAGAGCTAACCAATCAAACTGGATTATTTCAGAGGAGCTGACAACTACAATACAGAGCCAATCTGAAGTTCACAAACATCACAGATGGTGTCAGTGTGAAGAGATTCATTTCCTTCAGAAAGCATGCTGGCCTCTCATGGCAGTCATCTAAAAAAATACAGTCACATCTCTGGCTACAAAGCTAGAACTGATCATTACATCTCAGGATCTTCACTTTCCTTTCAATCAATGCATGCTGCTACCGTTTGTTATTAGTGTTAGTAATGTCAACAGATCAGGGTTATAGATGTTTCATCTTAGCAGAGTGGGGAACACAGAGGGCGTCGTGGTGGCTTGGGGGGGAGTGGGCAGGAGTAGGTCATTAGGGCAGATGTCAGTCACTCAGATAAACATACTTACATCTTGATGTGCAAAAGCGTATTGCCCTGGTATTGCAAAGGCCTGGAAGGAATCAGAGAGGAGATGCGGTTATAGGACTGGGAGGTACAAACCTGTTCTAACATATCACGTGAAACCTGCATTTGTCACCATGCATGAAGCGTGAGCTCAGTGCAGTGAGTGCATTTCTGAAAATCCATTCCCTTTCCCCGTTTCCATAGCTCTAATGTGTATGGATTTGATGGAATTTCATCTAAATGTCATCTGCTGTTTTTCCCCCTCTTTGACCAAGGCCAGAAATCCAATAACATAAACAGATGTCTGATAGGTCAGGACAGACTGTGCCAAATTCAGGACAGCGACTAGCCAGCTCATGGAAAACATGAGCTTTAGTCACGACATCTTTCAGGTCTCACACTGCAGGGGAATTATTAATGAAAATGCCTTTTATACACTTCTCTGACACACTGCAGCCTGGCTGAATAACTTCTGATATGATCATTACCTCATTTTACTGCTTACAGCATTAAAATATGAAGAGTTTATTGCTGTATAATTACATAGATGTGTCCCTCTAGTGGTGAAAATGTGCTTAATCATCAGTGTGACTCTGAAATCCCACAAAATAAGGATCCAGTTCATTTCAATTGCTGGTTTTCTTTTCATAAAGTGGCTACAATCACAGCCTAATAACCCCCATATGGCTACTTACTTGTGCAGAGTGCTGTGGTGCTAATACTGCATGGGCTCCAGCAGGTATGGCCTTGGGACGGTAGGGAATAGTTGCTCCTTTTGGTGGAGACTACAGACACAGCCATGCAAACCAAAAAGGGAGAAAAATTTATATGCTGCTGCAACTGAGAAAAAGAACTCTTGCTGCCACTGATGCATTTTATATCCTTTTTTATATCACTTGCTGAATCTTTTTATATCCCATTCATCGGCTGAGAAAGTTGCATGAAACCTTGGACCAAAGAAACCTGTGATACCACTGTGACTATCCTGAAAACAGGAATTTATTTCGAGTTCACAAGAGCTCGGGTGGCTACGAAACAAAAATCCATTTGAACCATATTTTCAGGCATATATAAATAATAAAGTAATGTCCCATACATTAGTGATTTTCATCCACGGGTACCTCTGCAGTTATCGGGGGTAAGTGGCGAGCTCGACTAATTAACTCAATAAATTCAACTAGCTAACCTAAAAAAATAGAGACTGTGATCTGATTAAAGAACACATCCACATAGTCGTGTAACAGAGGAAGGTAAACAGCTAATGGTGCTGTAGTGTAGTTACTGCTCATCTATTAACCTATCAGTGGTACAAATTTGTAGTATCAGCACTTCTCTACTGTAGTCCCATTATATACCCACTATATACTTATACCTATACCTATGTGTGTGTGTTTCTCTCTCTCTTTTTTAAATGAGCACTTTTGATACATTAAGTACATTTTTGTGGTAATACAAACTTTTACTTAAGTAACATTTTACCCCTTTTAACTGAGCATTTAACTGTGTGGTGTCGGTACTTTTACTCAAGCAAGGGATCCAAATGGTTCTTCCACCACTGTTAATACCAGATTTTGATAATTGAGAGTATGTGTATATACTAAGCTAAAAGAATGGATAGACAGTAAAATAATAGCTGTTACAGCTGAATGTAATGGCTAAACTGTTCAAATAGTTAGCTAAAAGAAATGCAAGTGTCAGGTATAAACTTTTGAAGTAGTACCAGATTAAAAATGGTTCAGAGGTCTAGCTGTACCACTTCAGCGGTACTAGTCCAAAGCAACCACTGACAAACACTGACCATTCAATTGCATGAAAAAACATGCTTCTAAAATATCCACTTCTATATTTCAGTCCTCTTAAACAACCTAAGTAAAATTCATCTTCAGAATCACATTTTGAACATAAAAGGGTGGTATCGATGAAGGGGTACTTACATTTTTTAATACTGGGAACTACTGAAGGGAATTATTATTAGAAAAGTATTAACATATTGAACATCTATAGTACCTCTATTGTTGAACTTCACATGAGTCTGACCCCACCACACAATCTGAACACAAAGCTTTAGCCTTGCAGTTGGAAAATGTCTGAAAATACCCTGAACATGTTACCAGATACCTTTTAAAACATCCTAAACAAATGTGACACACTTGACGCCTAAATAGAGCTGCTGAATGTGAAGATCATCTGCTGTGTGACAGTGCTTACCTCCAGCATGACAGAGCAGATGTGTCTTACACACTGAGTGATGGCCTGTGGAGTGCCGGAGATTGTGACAGCTCTCTCTGTAGAGTCCGGCAACATGTCTCCTGCCACCTGAACCTGAGCGCCTGTGGTCTTAACATCGCCAGACAACAGGAGAAACAAAGGCTATTTATTGCTGAAAAGAGCACACCATCACCCAAATTGAAATGCTGTTTCAAGCACCCACAAATTACCCCGAACACATTTCGACATGCAGGGAGCAGCTGCAAGCCAAATAGCAATGTGTGCTCCAATATTTGAAGAGGCGTACACAAATATTGTCCATTCAGACTGAGTATTGAGCCTCTGCTGATCTTTACAGCCATAATCAGTGGGATTTTCATGAGCAGCAACCAAAAAAGAAAAAAAAAAACACATTTTACGGGGGAGAAAAACAAGAAAAGTTTGACTGGAGTGTTTGATACTTGAGGTGTCAGAGCACCGGGGAGGATGTTTTCTGTCCCTGTTTGGGTGCAGAAAAACAACTTCTTGTTAGAATATGAAAGAGAAAAGGACTCTCACCTCTCTGATCTCTTTGATCTTTGAGCCTCCTTTGCCAATCAGTGAGCCACACTGGCTCCCTGGGAAAACCAGACGAAGTGTCACAGGTGGCTTGCTTGTCACGTTGCTGTTTGTCATTGCGGCGCTGATATCCTGAGGGAAAATTCAAAAATATGTTTTTCCACACCGACTGTAAGAACGTCAGCTTTGTTTGACAACTCTCTTTTTATATTTCAAGAATAAAAAAAAAAAAAGTGCATCGAGTGTCCTTCTGACTTAGGACAAAACCTTTAAAGATTCTTAAATTCTTGTGTCCAACAACAGAATTTGATTGAGAACATGTAAAAACTTTCTTTCATGGGTTTTTTTTTTGCTGTACCTCCTCAAACTTCTGTGCGATCATGGAGAAAGCTCTAAAGATGCCCTCTGTGGGTCCTGTGATGGTTACTATTCTCTCAGGAGATGATCCCTCTGATATGTTGATACGAGCACCACTCTGGAGGCAAAAAACCACAATTATTAACCATAATTTGTTTTAATTGATCTGCCAGATAACATAAATTATAGGTGTAGTCACAATAAGGATGTCACATGAATGCTCACCTCCTCCCTCATTTTCTTTACTGTTTCTCCTTTCTGGAATCATGGAGGAAATTACAAAACAGAAGGTTTGATTAGTTTATTGAAGAGAGGAAAACAGGACAACCAGAGGAAAAGAAGTATTAATTCATTCATGACGATGGATTGTAAAATAAATCTACCTTTCCAATTATACTGCCAACTTCCTGTGAATGGAAAAGGTAACAATGCTTGAGCAAGTGGCAAGACACAAGATTTTCTCTTAACAGCTTTTCACATTTAGGGCAGGATGTAATTATTTTAACATGCTATTACCAGACCATTAGGCTGGCACCAGAAGGAGACGCTAAATTATTTGAACGATTTCCGTAGTATTACCTTGCCATGCATCAGCAGCCTGAGCGTCAGGGTAACGTTCAGACTCCCATCTGAAGCCATTTCTTCCTTGTCAGACATTCTGTGTTTTCCAGGCTTTAAAGAAAACGCACTGCAAAGAGAAAGACATTGTTGATGACAGCTCCTGCTTATATCAAGAGCTGTAGTATTATTGGTGATTCAGCAGATGATCTGTTGAAATAATCTACAGAGGAACATTTTTGCTTTCAAAGTCAAACTGTGAGGAGAGCGTAACACCTCATTTTAATATCCAGCTTGTTCTTGTAAATTAAGCTATCTGGCTATTATCACAGCTCATACTAACCACCCCGTTCTTTCTCTATTCATTACAGTCAAACTGATGCAGCTGCAGGAAAAGTGAAATGCATCATTTCCTGTTCTAGGCGAGATTTTCCTGGGAAAGCGCTGCTAGACACAGCAAATGTAAAAGCTTTTCATGAAGTGAGTCAAAGATGCATTGCTATTGTTCAATCAGTCTGCAGCAGAGATAAAACAGATCTCGATTTGAAAATGTTACGGTCCATTACCGAGACTGTGGAGAATGTAAAGTAATCAGGAAATGCTCCAAAGTTGGAACAATCATTTTTGCACTGTTAAAAGGAGCCAAATTCCCTCGTTTTAGAATTTATCGGGAGACTAATGCTCTCTGAAGAGTTGTGGACCATTGTTGTTTGTCTTCTGATCGTGTAGTTTTGAGCTGGGGTTGAAGATAAGCCTATCACTGTATGCAATCTTCACATGGGACTGTATGTCTTTAGTTCCGGCTAAATACAAGTTGTGTGACTCCCTTGGATAAGATAAGGTACAAAGGAAGCCACTTGTGCTGTGGAGGATCAAGTGATGTGTGTGTGACTGTCTCTTAATATCACACTGACACCGCACAATGTCGGCTCTGTTGTGGCCGTGTATCCAATTCGTTGTATCTGCAGAACAAATAAAGAATGTCTCCACGCAGTGTAGGAAGGGAACCTTATTGCACCATGACCGACAGAAAGACGACTTTACGTCTGTGAAGGACAAAGGTCACTGTTTCTGAGATCACTGTAGCGCTGCCCCTATTTATTTACTTATTTATTTATTTACTGGGCCTGACAAAAACACAATGCATACAGAAATTGCCTCAGATGGAGAATTTCTATCTAATAAACAAAATAATCGAACTGAAAAAAGGTGATTCAAACATGATTGGATTTTGGTCCGACTAAGTAAACGGTCACATGTGAACTTCACCTAAGACCTGTTGGCTTAATGCAGATGGTAGATTTACTTTGTGAGACTTTGGTGATAAAGCAGAGGGAGCATAGCTGCACGCTGTTGGTGAGTGTGCACAAGGTATTCCCGGTTAATCCAGAGTTTAATTCAATCCTACTCCAGGGTTTTAACTGTATGCACAATGACAGGTTTAAAGCTGTGGTTTAACATTTTAAGATGCCTGCTTATTTGCTCTCTTGGCCAAAGATAGATGCTACCACTCTCACGTCTGAGTATAAAGCATGTAGCTAGCAGCCCGTTAGCTTAGCTGCCAGGCTCTGTTGAAAGGTATCAGAAACTACCTACAGCAAACAGCCATTTTTACAATCCATCAATATACATATCAATAACCTATGGATATATATGTTATTTAGTGAGCTGTAGCGGGTCTGGTTGGTGGATTTTGTTACTTTACAGAAGATCAGGCTGGCTGTTTCCCCTTCTATTTCCCACCTCAGTGCTAAGCTAAGCTAACCAGCGTGCTTAGATACTCACACAAACCAATAAATAAAGAACTCCCTGCTCCCATTCCACACCTAAAAGAGACACCAGAAATGAGCATGGGTTCGAGTCAAGCATGCTACTACTGATAATAGCACAAGTGTCAGTAGTTGTCCCATGTAAAGCTACGACATCAGCATGCTAACGAGCAAGTCAACCCCGGTTTTCCAGGAGCTGAAACGAGTTTACTGCATATTGTTGTATTCCACTGGTAATGATACCAGACTGGGCTAAATGACTTAATCCATACAATATCATAAGTGAATGGTGACTCTCACAACTATTTGCCCCTCTGTGTGTCATTATAAAGTTACAGTGAATACATCAAATAAACAGCAACATCTCTGTCTAATCCCATAGGCCGGGATTTGTTTAGTTAATGCTAAGACCCTTTTGACCCATTTCTGTCACCTCTAGCACATCAGCGCCCACTCAAGACTTCCGAACAAAACACTGGTGCACAACAGCACCCACAGAGTATACATGATAAAACAGATAATCTACAGGAGCCAGCTCCCAGACTACTGACAGGCAGAAGTGTGCTTCACACAATAAAAAACAGGGCATTAATCCTTGAGGGAAATGCAGAACAATGTCTAAGTGGATTACTTGAAGGGCTTCATTCTGAAATATATTCCAAATATGAGGCGAAAACAAAGCCATTTTTATCTTAATGAAGATTGTTGTGAAAAGATAATTGTATTTTAAAAGATGATTAGATACAATAGTGCTCTAGTTTAGGAACTAAACAGACAATAATTTAAACAATGGTGCACAGATTTTGAAACAACACGTATTGGATCATTTGTCTTTATTATAAAGAAAGATTTCTATGAATCTATCACTGCTCACCTCTTGATTATCTAAAGTAAAATACTATTTATAACCACCAGATCTCACACTATAAGCACAGGTCCACACAGCATGGCATTCCTCCCTAATGTGATAAATCATCATAGCCCAAACTATCTCTGCAGTTAAGACTGCAACAAAATGTATTTACAAAACAGCAGAGTACAAAAGCAACCGGCCCAAATTAACTCAATCTAATGGGAGTCAGGAGGAGTGCATTAAAGCGCAGACACACATTCTTTAGCTCCCTTTAAATGTGCAGAGCTACGATAGGAATTAAAAGTTAAACTTCAACTTTCTGTCTGGCTAAACCCCTACTACTGCACTACTGTAGCAACTGTACCAGCATAAACCGAAGCATGAACAGTCTGACCCTTGCAGTTGTGGCTCAGTGAGGCCTGTAGTACAACAAGAATGATTAGTATAAAGTACTGACCTTCTATAAAAAAAAATAAAAAAAAATACTTGCTCCTCTTCTTTATTTCTGGTATCTCCTAAACGAACCGCCGTTTAATTTTGTAGTCCGTGTTCAATGTTTGCCCCCTTTGTTGTCAGTTATCCACAGAGTGGACAGATGGTTCCCTATGCCCTCAGACCGGCTGGAGCGGAGGCTGGCTTTGCTATTAGTCCCTCAGCTTAGCCCAAGATAAGCCCCTACGCAGGGCAAGTGAACCCGCATCTCTTGCCTAATTCTCCCTGTCACAGCCACCAAAGAGGCGTTCCTCCGCACGGAGATCCACAAGCCGAAGAGGCCTGAGGGCAGGGCAAAGAGGCTCTTTGGCTGGACACTGCCCAGCGCAGATAGAGCAGGCTACAGTTACAGACACCACAACCTAAAAATCAGGAAGCTTTAGCCTTTTGCAGTCATCAGAAACACACATATAGAGGCGCTGAAGAGAGGCTTTGTTAAGCGATGTTGCTCTGAGGCTAACAACTCTGCATGACTGCTGTGTTCTTCATTAGATTTTCAGAGAGCTTCCTGCCTGCACCGGGACGGATTTTCTCTAAAAATAAATCTCCCTGTATGAAATCGGCGCTTTGTACAGGGAACCCGACTAATTGAGGGCTGGGAAGGACAATGTGGCGTTTGAGGTATTTAGTGATGTTAAGCACAATGTCTTCATGGGGTGCTTCTCCCCCCTCACTGCCTCTGCCCTCCCCCACACCAAGCCCTTCTGCCCTCGTAATGAGGCCATAGCAGATACAATACAGCCCTTCTGCACTGAAAAAAAATGTATTCAGCTGAGCTTCAAAATTGTGAAGGAAATGAATCAGTGAAGCATAAGTGGCATATTTAATTACTATTCACTGTGTTGCACGGGGACAATGACGGCTGCTGTGAGCCTCATGGTCGTCTATCAGACATCTAAGCAGGCCACATTACATTCACGTCTCAACCAGGATCTCAGCACAACTTCCAAGTGGTATTTCTATAATTAAAAGGATTGGATGTCCTTAGAGAACACAACGATGAAGATAATCCTTTAAAGTGAAGGTATTTCGCCTTTCTTCACTTTCCAGGGACTTTTTCAGGGTTAAGACTCAGTTCAGGGGCTAAAGTGGGGCTAAATGAAGGTCAATAAAAGTCCAGAAAAGTAAAACAAAACTTGGCACGCTGTATCCAAACTGCTAAATGAATCAGAACCACAACAAAGCTATCAATGCTGTCAAAGGCAAGGCATCTGACAAAGTATGTGACAGTTATTTCTATCCTTTCAAACACCATGAGATGATCGGGCATTTCATGCCAATCACTTGTGACTGATTTCCCCTCCTTCATGTACCGTGTGTGTCAATGAGATTAAAGAGGATTATATGTAATGGGATTACTGTGACTGTGCGATTACTGAAACTTGTTGGTGTATTCAGTTACCGTTACTGAAAACAGGGTGGATTAAATAAAAAAATAGCCTGAAGAATGAAAGGAAAGGGCGTCATAGTCTCACAACGTGCCCTAAAACTGAAAGACTTTTTAAATGAATGATGAATATAATATACACATGGCTCATTCATCATGATCTGTCCTTAGTTTTAATTGCACTCTGCAGGTCTACCAGCCTGACATAAGGTAATCATTACACCGGAATAATTTGAGCCAATCAATATTTTTAATAAGATTTTGAATGCCAAATGCTTTTAAGCAGTTTACCCCTTCATGCACCATGTGTGTCAATGAGGATATGACTTGGGGATTTTAAGAAAGAGGGTTATTGTTCAGTGATTGCTGAGATTTGCCGGTATAATCTATTGTATTCATTACAAGCGGTGTAAATCTAACATCTCTTTAAAGGAATGGCCCAAACTAAAATGTGGTTCTTTCATAATACATTCTTAATCTAAATGTTGTGAAGACAGAAGGTCACATTAAATTTACTTCTCAGGATTTCAATACAACTTAGTGTTTTAAATAATCAAATGTCTTCAGGGGAAGTGAGCGATGAAGGTAAATCTTCAGTGGGAGGATTTTCCAGTCTTTACTTTAGGAGAAGAGATCAAAACAAAGAAGATTAATTAGAGTGAGTTATAGTCAAACAGGATATTGTTGGTATAATGAGTAACAATCATTGGAAGCTGTGTCGAGCTTGAATTTCTAGGGGGTAATGAGGGGAAGTGGTACCTTGAATATTTGACTAAAATAATATTTAATAGTAATATTTAGTCAACTTTAAGGTCTGGTAACTTGCTGTGACTCATTCAAATGTATAATATATCACTGTATATGAAAATTACATATTTAATGCACGTGTGTCTCTCACAAATATCCAAACTAGATACTGTGATGCACATATGTGCTCACGCATGTACCACATATAGTTCAATAGAGATTTATAACATTACGGCCTTCTTATTGTAACAAGGCATGCATTCTGAAATATGGATTATGGTATGCAATTACCCCTAGGGTTATGGATCTTGTCTTGATTAGTTAAGTAAGGAGGTTGATGCAATGAAACATTTTTCCTACATTATATTCTCTTTCACAAACAAACTTAAGATTCAGCATTCTTTATTATCCCTAACCATATTACACATACCTACTATGTATTTTCATATCACCTAAAACCACAGCATATGCCAAACACGTTTTTTATATTGAATATAAAGGTATGTGTTGCTCAATATATTAGGATTATGTCATTATAGATATAAATATTGTATTGAATCAAATTATGTACATTGATTTACACATACACATGTATAGCCATATAACTTAATTAATGCAAGGGAAATTAAGGGGAGGGGGCGTCAAACACTACCTTGTCACATGATTGCAAAGCAGTTATTACAACTGAGTTTCGATCACTGACCACGTGGTTTTCTTCCCTACTCTGTGTCCACCAAGACAAAATCGCAATGTTGCGGGAGCTCGTCTCTCCTAACTTCCAGGGTGCATGTGTCAGTCTGGTTACACTTAGTGACCAGAGAAAAGTCTCGCGCCTGAATGCACGAGCACTTCAAAGGGTCGGGCGGCTCAGATCAGCCGTTGCCCACCGGACTTAGACCCTGAGAACTGAGTCAACATTATGAATGTAGAGGTGTGTTTGTGTGGAGACGACAGCTGCCCCGCGGTGTGCTCCCTTAAACTCCCTCTCTCTAAACGGAAGTGCGATCGATGGATTTTAAAAAACTGTGCACTTTGGAAACTTTTAAGCAGCTCTGGAGTCACTACGGTTATGGGGAAAACTTCCAAGACGTGATTGAGCAGGAGTTCACACGGATTAAAGGTACCGATCGTGCTCAGTTAGGAGTTGCACTGACTGGTTAGTCGTCATTGTAATACGACCACCGTTCATGGCCGCTCTGTTACTGTAAACAGGAATTACATATCTGGATCATGCGGGAGCTACGCTGTATCCCGAGTCTCTGCTCAGACATTACTGCCAGGACATTTCAAGGAACGTGTACGGTGAGTGAAACTGCACAAGAATGCCTGGTGTTGTTGTTATGGGTTTATTTATTGTTGATTCAGGTATAACAGCAAAGCATTTGGGTATTGGTGTGTGCTCCCAACAGGAAACCCTCACAGCCATAACCCCAGCAGCAGATTGACACATGACACCGTGGAGAGGGTCAGATGCAGGTAAACGCTGTTCCTGCCCTCAGCAGCCTTTATCAAGGGCCCATGTGACTCCTTTGAGAGGTACTTTGCTGGATCAAATGAGTTAAAAACAGAACATTTTCTTACAGGGTATTGCAGCATTTTAACGCCACCCCCGAGGAGTACTCCGTGATTTTCACTTCGGGTTGTACAGCCGCTCTCAAATTAGTGGCTGAGAGCTTTCCCTGGAGGCCACAGACTGAGAGCGAGGCAGGGAGTCACTTCTGCTACCTCAATGACAGCCATACCTCTGTAGTTGGTATAAGAGGACTGACTTCTGGCCGGGGGGCAGTTGCCCTGCCTGTCTCCCCACAGGAAGTGGAAAACAGGGCTAAAAATGAGGCTCAAGGTGAAGATGTTATTTGCCAGACGCCGCACCTCTTCTGCTATCCAGCACAGAGCAACTTCTCCGGGAGGAAATATCCCCTTAGCCATGTGAGAGGCATCCAGGCGAGACGCCTTTACCCAGCATGTGACCACCAGGGCCGCTGGTTTGTGCTGCTCGATGCAGCCTCTTATGTTAGCTGCTCCCCTCTAAACCTACAGGACTGCCCTGCTGATTTCATTCCCATCTCTTTCTACAAGATATTTGGCTTCCCCACAGGTCTGGGGGCCCTTCTGGTCCGTAACGACACAGCGAGCATACTAAAAAAGACTTATTTTGGAGGAGGCACAGCAGCAGCTTACCTTTCTGGAGAAGATTATTATGTGCATGCAGCAAACATTTCTGACAGGTGAAGCACTATACAAGCCTGCCAAATCCCAGATATTCTCTGAAAGCTCACGGTTGTTGTTCTATAGCTCCTGCATCCTTATTCTATAATGCAATGTTTTCTTTCTCCCTTTTAAAGATTTGAAGACGGGACTGTCTCTTTCTTGGATATCATTGCACTGAATCACAGTTTTGAAGCCCTTTACAGGATCACAGGTGCTGTAACAGAGCGTGTTTGTTCAGAGCAAACATTAAAAGACTTGTTTAATAACAGAATCCTGATGCTTTTGCAAGTTGCTCATAAGGATAATCTGCTTCAAGTTAACATCAACAGCATCCCTATGTTCATCCCTTTTTGCCTTCAGGGGGCATGCACAACATCCAACAGCACACGTTTGGCTTGGCACGCTACACTTACATGCTGCTGTCAAGTCTTTGCCATGGCAACGGGCGACCAGTGGCTCAGATACACACTGAAGGCCACTTTGAGAGTCTGAGCACACAGGGCGCAGTCCTAAACTTCAACCTCATGGATTCTCATGGACAGATAATTGGATATTCTCAGGTGCATTCAGTAAATAGAATTTATTTCTGTTTCACAGCTGTTTAATTACTGGATGTTTATGCGTAAACAGTGTTGGTGAATATTAAAGCAGTTTCTCTTTTACCCTCAGGTGGACAGAATGGCCTCTCTGTATAATATTCATGTGCGTACAGGCTGCTTCTGCAACACCGGGGCCTGTCAATCCTTCCTCGGGATCACCAATCAGCAGATGAGGAGAAACCTGCAGGTAAGAGATCAAGGAATAGGAAAAATGTCAAAGTCTGTTAAGAGCATGTGTAGGTGGAATAAAACATTGTCTTTTCCTCTTCAAGGCCGGCCACGTCTGCGGAGACAGCATCGACCTGGTGGACGGCCAGCCGACCGGATCTGTTCGTGTGTCTTTCGGGTACATGTCAACGTTTGAAGACTGTCAAAAGTTCCTGGACTTTGTGGCTGGGTGCTTCATCGAGAAACCGGTCACAGTGGACCACGTGAGACTAGAGAAGCTAAAAATGGCCACAGCAGCATCCCACGGTTTGAATAAAGATCCTCCAAATAAAATCACTAATGGAGAAATATGTAAAGTGGATGAAAAGCAGAGGCCTGCAGGAGCATCACTGAGGGGATTTGGACAGAGAGAGTCAAACAGCCACAGGGAGGCTTATACTCTGACCAACATCTACATATATCCCATCAAATCATGTGGAGCCCATGAGGTGTGAGGAGCACCCAGACATTTTTTTCACCCACTCAATTCCCTCCCTGTCTCTATTATTTCTCACCCCCCCCCCCCCCCCGTCTTGATTTGATTCTGTGCTGTTCTTCATGCAGGTCCACGACTGGCCACTGGGACCGCTGGGTTTACTGTATGACAGAGCCTGGATGGTGGTGAATGGGAACGGCGTGTGCCTGAGTCAGAAGAGAGCGCCGCGTTTATGCCTCATTCGCCCACGAGTCCACCTGCCCTCACACAAGTTGCTCCTGCAGGCATCAGGTCAGACAGTCTGTCAGCGGCTACACTGACGACGCGCACAATGCTTAACCAAAAGAAATTTCAATCAGCTGGATTTTCTGCTATGAATTCTCTTTGTTAAGCGGATTTCTTTTTTTTCTTTTTTTTCCCATCACCCTGCAGGGATGGATACCATTTCGGTTCCCCTGGAAAACAACACTCAAATGCACACCAGCTATCAAGTGTGTCAGAGTAAAGTTTGTGGTGACAGGTGAGCTGGCAATGTTGAAACGTCTGAAAGCAGCAGCTGCAGGAAATACTGTGACACATATCATTTGTTTCTGTAGTTTTCACTCATATCGCCGCTCTCTCTCCCTCCATTGTTCCCGACGCCACCATTCTACAGTGGATGGCATTATAAGGCCACCTGCTCTCGGTTTCATATGAAATTCCTGTTATTTACTATTCTTTAATAAAAAAACAAGCGGCGTGCAATGGATGATATTAATCTCCTCAGATACCTGCGCGACGAGTCACAAGTTAAACAAAAGCTATTCATCCAGTGATTCTTGGATTAGATGTCGCACCAAATAGTAATGGCATCAAACTCTAGATTTCCCCAGGGGCCTGCGCAATGTAATCCTCCTCCCTCCTCCAGGGTGGAGACTGTTGACTGCGGGGATGAGGCTGCATCATGGCTTTCAGACTTCCTCGGACAGCCATGCCGCCTGATAAGGCAAAGTCCTGATTTTACCCGAGACATGAAGAAGAGGCCTAGTGGAGGTACATACATGAGCAATTCACTTGTTCTGCCTGGCGCTTATATGTTGACCTTGGATTTATACATCTTTCTGTACTGTACATTAACAACACAAGGTCACATATCCTGATGTTCCTGTGCTGCCTGGTTGTTGTGGCTGTGACCTTGCATTAGTCTCTGCTGATCACCAAGAAATTTGATCTTTTTCTGATTTTGAAAGTGAGTTTGTGGTAGGGGCAACTGTACCCAAGGTGCGTGGAACATTGTTGATCAACTCAACTAATTAGAAAAAATTGAAATTTAGAATTTAAAATATCTCAATATAGGATCATCAACACCACCTCTTGGAATTAGTTTGCATTGAAACCATTAGCAAGCAAGCAGAGAACTAGAAACAGTGAGTTTAAACCAAATGTAAAATGTTTAAAATAGAAAAAACTATGAATGAATGCTTGGAATAATTGCAGCTAAGTGACTGGAATTGCTCAAAGCAGTAGATAAGAAGTTAAAATAGCTTGTAATTGAAATAGATAGCTTCCGCCACCCCACTTGGCGGTAGCATGAATGCAAATGCTATCGGCTCAATTATATGATAAAATATTGCTCCAGTTTATCCTTTTATAGATAAATAATATCCACTCTATTATATTCCAAGTTGATTTACTAGGGTTGTGGCTGTATGTTGGTCAAAAACTAAATAAGAGAATACTGATTAGTAAAACATCAGGTATTTTAATATATTGTCTACAGTGAGGTGGCTATGGGCACTAGGTTGTCAGTTTTATACATCTTTTTCAGTTTCATGCTCTATTAAACCCCATTCAGTCTGTGAAAACAGCTGAATGGTGTCTTCTGGCTCTGAGGCAGCTCTGTCAGGTGCGTGAAAATGACCTTGGCGATGTCATCAGGGCGATCCGTTTGGCTTGGAGACGACGAAGGCAGTGAAGAATTTCATAGCGGGCCTGATGATGAGATACAATCATTGTGTTGTGGGGAGTGTAGGCTTCAGTGTTTATGGAGTTTGACTCAAACTAGGGAGTGGAAAAACACACATCCTGACTTTGACATCCTTGATAGGAACCAGGCTGACACTTACTAGCCCCATGACACAGCAGGTACATCTTTTTATTTGACCCTACCTGACCGGTTAATGCCCATATCTTCCATCATTTGTATCTTTCTGTCAAATATTTGCAGACGACAAACCCAAGCTGAGCTTCCCCTGACACTATTATCAACGTTATTCTCTCAGCCTTTCAAAAGCTCCCATGAGAAGTCATGATCCAACTGTTTTCACAGACTAAGTAGTACTGCTATGTGTAAAATCAGGAGTGTGCCCCCCTTTAATATTTATAACTGTTATATACTTTTGGAGGCAATGTGGCATTAATGAGCAGCACTGCTTTATAGCGGTTTTTTGCATCAGTGTGATGAATTATCTCAGTGTTTGAGGTCTGTCATTCAGTGGATGAGCATATCCCCACCTGGCTATTGTACCTGTAAACAGTTTCTAAATCGAATCTCTAGAATAATCACTGTATCACAATATGCTGTGTATCGATAGTTTATGAAACAGTCTCATCACAACTTGCATTTAGTGGCTGTTCTACAGCTTTTGATTATATCAGACGAGCAGATGGAGAATGCCCGGTTGTCAGTGGGTTGCAGAAGTTTAAATGTACATTTTCTGAGCATTTCAGTGGCGTCTAGGCTGAGGCTGATAGTTGTGATAGATGTTGCTGTATAAAACTACAGACGCAGTGATCGAAGATATTATCTGTATCCATCCCTGTTTCATGTATTTTGACTTGTAAGTGCACGTTCTGATCAAATGCATCAAACGAATTCACAAAGTCGCACATTTTTCACCCTCTGCGTTACAGTGCAACCTCAGTTTTCAGGCTCGTGGAGGATGCAGGCTGCTCAAACCAGAGATCAAAATGTTTTCCTCAAATTGAATAAATCACTGGGGTAATATAAAGTCTTTCCCTTCTAGCTGCCACCTCCACGTCCCTGTCCCTGGTGAATGAAGCTCAGTATCTCATGATCAACCGTGCCAGTGTGGAGCTCATTCAGAAACTAATGAGCAGCAGGTTTGAACCCATGATGTGTTATTCAAAATACGCGACGCTCTGCTGAAAAACATCAGGATGCGAACACGCTGTGCATTTACATGACAGTGGATGATGAACATAGCGCGGCAGAATAACATGCAATTTCCACATTCCCTTTCTCAGGCAGGACGAGTCTGAGGGCGATCAGCTCCTTGACACACAGAATGTCATTAGCCGCTTCCGAGCCAATTTAGTCATCACTGGAGTAGAACCATTTGAGGAGGATAATTGGTCACACTTGATTATTGGCAACACTCGATTCATGGTGAGCTGACTCTTTGAGATAAATGATGAAATCTTCAAATGCATTGAAAGCAGATTTCTCAAAAATGAATGTGCTGCCTGTGTAATTAACCCAAAGGTCGCAGGTCAGTGTGGAAGGTGCCAGATGGTTGGAGTAGACCAAGACACCGGGGCCAAAACAAAAGAGCCACTAATGTCGCTATCTGCATACCGCACTGGGAAGGTCAGACACAAACAAGCACTGCTTGTACTGTGGATACTGTGTGTGTAGTGGCAGCGATAAGCAGGGGATATGCATGTGTATGATCAGATGAATCACTTTGTCTATTATTTTCTTCATTCTTAGGTGACATTTGGCGTGTACCTGACCCATCAGCTACCAGAGGGCTCCACCACAGCAAGACTCCTCTCTGTTGGTTCTCTCATACAACCAGAGCCACACAGCTCTTGATCATCTGTAACACTATTTTTATTTATTTTGCTGACACGTTGGAGAGCTTCAGTAGATGCTGCTCTTTTCTTTGTGTGTGTCCTCTCCAATGCCCTTTTCATAGCAGAGCACTGAGATTTTATTCTATCCAAGTCTGTTTTGATGGCGAATGAATGAGGTTTTTTGGATTTTTTCCCAATGGATCCATTTTTACAATGTGTCCAATAAAGTGGATGTGAAGCATTCGGCAAAATTATAAATTGAATCTCTTACTGCTTCTCGAGCCAAAACATGTCAGGCTTGATGCAATAATCACTGCTCATGCTGACCTCCCAGACAGTTCTTGTGTTTATTCCCGAGGAGGATTATATTGCTATTTATTCCAAACACAACACCACTGTTACTGCTGCCACAAACACAATATATTGCTTCCTGTAATGGAAAAACTCACCAGACACTCAGTGCTCAGTATATGTTACCAATGTGCAACAGTGTTGGACATGGGATTTCATACAAAAAAATGAATTAAATGAATGAATTAAATTTAATATGATGAAAGAGGTGCAAGAAAAAAGTTTATATTCTGCGCCTGTGAGGTGCAAAAACGCCACCAGATTTCAATTTGGCCACCATCCCTTTTGAATTAGTCATTTTGTGCAGTGATACACCGTTCCCAGGGCTGCTGCAGAGCTGAAGCTCTTCAAAATGCTGACACTTCAGCTTGAATTTCATTTATGGGGTAGAGGGAGAGGTCACAAGGAGCCAAATCTGGCAACAAATAGGCCAGGTAGAGAGCAACAGCTGTGCAGCCACAAAACGTGTGTGTTTTTGTTGAGCAGTGTGAACAGGGGCCTTGTGATGTAGCGTCGTTTGTACTCAGTGTCCTCACTCAGGCAAGCTGTACTGTAGAACTCGGCTTTATCAATCTGACCCCGAGTGTCCAACTCACTGTGCACCTTTTAAGGATAAAAGATTTGTATTTGTACAGCCCGATTTCATGGGAAACAGCTCTGCTGGGTTCAGACTGTTCCAACTGCGATGAGGCCACTGGGAGCTAATTACAGCCATCATAGCCGTAGCTGGTGATGCCACGTGCAGATGAACACATTGCAGCCATGTAAAGGCACTGATGTACTGTTCGTGCTTGTAGCATGTATGTGTGTTCACATGTTAAATGGAGTATAGAAATTACGGGTATATGCAAAGATTGGATAGAGTGGAGAATGGTAGCTTGGATTTTAAAGCAAAGCTGAACTTAATACGCATATATAGAAAAGGATGACAAATCACAGGAAGTGCCTAAATAAAGTGCTATAGTTAGGTGTTTGACTGCTGTGAGCCTTCATAACAGCACTGGTGCTCTTTGGCATTGATTCCCCAAGTCGTTCAACTCTGGAGAGAAACCATTCTTCCAAAAGATTTACACTCATATGGTATTTTCATAGGCCACAGAATGTGACTCACATCATTTTTATACTCAATAAACCCTTCAGTGAATTATTTACTCCATTTTATGTCCTCTAATATGTCATCCATCTCTTCAACGTGTCACCTTTCTCTACCTCTTGGTGCACACATTCCATGAGTTACTCGTTTTTAATCAGCAATGTTTTACTCTCCATTGTTGTACAGTTTGTATACATGTTTTATTAATTTATTCCTGTGGACTTTTTATGTCTGAAATAAAATTAACTAATGTGCAACTAATGAACCTAGGTTTTTTTTTTTTATGAAAACCCAGGTTGAACACTTTTTTCTTTTTCTAGCATAATTACAAAAAGGTTTACTGTTTTCTATTTTTGTAATGATGCAGCCATCAGTCCTGTGTCTGAGCAGGTGTATTGATTTGAACTGTTCAAGGCACACCGTCCCTGAAAGTCAGAGGAAAGAGGCACAGGGGAAGAGCTTGGCATGGCACCAGAACAGTTTAAGCAGTGGCAGTCCAGTTTTCATATATCTTCATGGGAACACAGGCACAAGGTTCGATGAATTATTCATTTGTATTATAGTTGGCTCCGGAAGAAGCAGAACGGGACCATAATTGAATACTATGAATACTGTATCTTCCCATTTGCAATCTTATCATGTAATTTATATAATAAATAAAACACCTGTTTTAATTGCATTGCAAGGACTTGCTTTTGGTACCGTGCAGCTTTCAGTGTTGTACAAAAGATGTGACTTTTGGATGACACTTAATAAAGGCTGCTTGATGGTATGCAACATACTGTGTGCTCTGTTTAAAGCAACTACTGATTCATTTTTCATGTTATGTTGATTTTCACAAGATCCGGGGTTTAAAGCACTACCCACTCACATCATAAAGATCTTGAGTCATGCATTTGTTTTGGAAGTGAGTGAAAGAAACGAGCTACTTCTGTTTAATGCTATTTTTTAGACACTGGTGTTTGCAGCTTTTGCTATGCAAGATTAATAACTGCAATATTTATTTATACACCTAGGTGTATGTAAAAGATTTGGCAGCTAGTTTAATGAGAAAGCTAAAGTTATCACTATTGATCTTCATAACTAGAAACTATTTTGGTATGACACATGAGTTGTGGCCTCCTCGGTCTTAATGAGTGTAATTACATTATTAGATCAGGCCTCACAGGTCAGACCAAACTCATCTTCTCACTCTATTTTGATTCCAGCTACACACTTGTAAACTTTTGGACTACATCTTGCACTGTTGTGATGCTATTGCGGAGACACTCCACAGACAGACATGTAAACACCTGCCAGAGTACCCCAAACTGCCTCCGGCGTGGTTATTGATGCCTGACGAAAGGTTTGAGCATTTCAGAAACTGTAGATCAACTGGGATTTGCACTCAACTGTCTATAGTGTTAGAGTAGTAGGGATACAGTAACTCGAATAATAACTTGTTGCAAATGAGGTATGCATACGAGCTTCTCTGTATGCACAACATGTCAAACTTTAAAGCAGATGGACTACAGCAGCAGAGGACCACACTACACTGCAACACCTGACAGCCAGGAACAGGAAACAGGGGCTACATTTGGCACAGGCTCAACCAAACAAACTGGAAAATGTTGTATGTGTTGATGAGTCTTGATGTCTACTGCAAAACAAAGATTGCAGAGTCAGACTGTGGCTTAAACAACACGAAGGAATGGAAGCATCCTGCCTTTTGTCAATGGTTCAGGCTTGTGGCGGTGTTTTACACTGTGCAGGATATTTTCTTTGCACACTCTGGGCCCCTTACCAGTACCAACTGAGCATTGTTAAAATGCCAGAGCCTGGACTACCTGTGAAATGTTGTTAACCCTCCTGTTACCTTCAAATTTACTAACATCTTTTATCTTTGGGGTCAATTTGACCCCAGCAGTTTAAACCTCCAGAAAATGATCATAATTACAATTGTTACCCAAGTTTATGTGTCAAGTACTTTATGTTTGTTTGTTGACTACCTAAATAGCCCTTCAAATAAAACAACCTTAAAAACAACATTTGGACTGAAAAACAATTTCTGTTATCAACAATAGTATAACGTATTATGATCAGGGTCATAATAATTTGTAATAAATTATCACATGTAATGTTACGAACATTCAGTCCTTCAGCCATGTCAAGTACCACCTTCATGCCCTGATTCTTTTCAGGTGCTTCCCCAGGGGATTTACCAGTGTACACCTGCATACTCCAGGTATAGCTGGACTGTGCATCACATGCTGCCCATATTTGGCCAGTTTACTTGACATGTATTGTATGAAGGGACAGCGCCCACAAAATGCAGCCAGACATTCATCCACAGCCACATGGGGGCCTGGATTGTAAAGAAAGGGTCATTGCTGAACCTTCTTATCCCGTACATCCCATTTTGCTGTGAGTTTGTCAAGCTCTCGCTGGCCCTGCGTGTGACACAGTAGAAAACATGGAATGTGTTTAGAGACATGGCGGCTGGAAATATTGCCCTTACAGTGTCAGCAGCCCAAAGGTTTGCTGTTGCTTCACCTTTTGACTTGTACACTCCTGCCAAAGTGAGCAACCCAATGTAGGCTGGTGAGTGGGTCACAACCAAGTCTGTCCAACTGTCTCCATACACGCACCTCCCTCTAAATTTGTCATCTTAAGTACATCCTTTTCTATCAATGGTGTTATGAAGAGCTCAAATGCTGATTGTATGTCTTGGACATGGCTGACAGTGTATCTGGGGCCTGGAACCATTTTGATGACATTAGCAGCACTAAGCCTACCCTGTTGTTCAAGCGGGGAGACGGACCATAATAACTGGAAGGTAGCGTGTTTGCTGGTGGTTGAGAGACAACAGGAGGGTCAACACTGAGGGTCTCAGTGTCCCTAAAGCATGGGAAATATCAATGTTCTCTCTAGAATGATGTGTTCTCCTCCCCCTAAAGCTTTTTGAAGATTATGAAATTGCATGTTACAGTGAGCTCAGTATCATCTAAAACAGCCACAACAAATGTGTGTAAAATGTTGACATGTCTAATATATTTACATACAGCTGAAACAGCCTGGGGTACAGGACACTGAAAACATATGATCACGTTAAGTTTATGTTCACCCAATTGTCCCCATTAAATTAGGAAAAGTCATCAAATATGAAGCAAAAAAAACAAACAAACAACTTTGTCAATCATTTTTTTTAGAGACGTTAAACATTGAATGGGGTCAACTTGACCCCAAAGGTAATAGGAGGGTTAACCATGTTCAACCTTTTGTCACTTCAGCATCACCTAATGAGTACTTCCAGGGGAATGAATCTGGAGCCACAGAGAAAGAGGTGGCCAGTGCATATGAAGTATGCAGAAACAAGCCATTCTTCCACCTGATGTAGACCATGCAGAGACATCAGAATGAAATAAGTAACACTTGTGGACGCCGCTGTAGCTATTTTAAGGTGGCGTTATACGCAACATATATTACGCCTTGATAGTTTATACTGTATATAAAGCAGTGCTACCTTAACAATCCTGGGTGCCTCCCCTTCCTCAAGTCTTATCTTGGATCAAACTTTTTGTGGAGCTTAAACACGAGTCCATAGTACTGCTGGACTGGGCCAGATCATCGGACGTGCAGTATACTCAGTTTATATTTTACATGATGAGGAACAGGCTCGTTAAACAGGATGGCTCTTCCTCCGCAGCCCGTGAAACGCAGAGTACCAGGGTGCAGAGGAAGGAGGGGACACCGTAAGTTAGCTAACATTAGCCTACCTCACTAAGTAACGTCACTAGCCTGCCTATGTATACCTATGGATCACCTGTGAGTGATTTAACATTGGTGATGTTAAATTGGCCTGAACATTTGATATCATCATCACTAATCATGCCACAGCATAGCAATGCATAATGATCGCGAGGGCCAACAAATGTAGCATTAATATGATACAATAACGTTAAAATACCCCTATAATATATAACAAGTCAGTCACATCCTAGAATATTACCACAGGGGGTTGTAATCACCAGAAATACTGTGCATCTGGTGCAAAGGATGTAGCAATGTCTTTATGGAAATATTAAAAAATGTAGGAAATGTGTATGTTATGTATAACCAGTTAACACTTTAATGGAGAAAGACGAGTTGCCACTGTAATGAATTCCTGGAAATGTTTGTAATATTTGATCATTTGTAGTCAAAGGCTGGAAATGTTCTGTAAAACTGAAGCTATCTCTAAAATTTCATGACTTTATGTTCAAAGTTTTGTTTTGAAACTTTATAGATAACAGATGTGTGAACTGTTTAAGAATTCATACACAGTTAAAAGTACTGAGTTCAAGTGGACCCAGTGTGTGGTCAGTGCAGGACTACTACAGTCCAGGATTCATTTGACCCAGTGCCAATGGGTAGAAGGGTTGTTTCGATCCAATGAGCAAACATAACGTGCTGGTGGTGCATTGACACACACACATTTTACAACCAGTGTTTGTTAATGTGTACAAATTGAGCAGACACTTGCTCTGCAGTGTAGCTGTCCACTAACACAAAGATTTCATTACATCATACCGCAACTGCTCCTTCATTAAAAATTAGGCTTTTGGACATTTTTTAGAAAAGGTGTGGAAGTGAAAAGTAAAGTAAAAACTCTGGACACATGCAGCGAAAGTTGGATGGCTGTTGGAATGAATGACCTATACGTTTCCCTGGAGCAGTGTGGAGGAATCAGTCTTAGACTAAAAGGGCTCTTCTGGCTGATTAGAGTGTTAATGGAGGGGGTGGGATGTATTGTCCATTAATTGGCAATAGTCTGAATAGCATTCTCTTTCCTGCTGTTGCCTCGAGGGAGGCAAGACTGACTCCAATGACAGCCTGCCTACCTGATTAGATTATTCAGTTCTTCTCTCCCATATTAATGTTTCCATATTAATGCTGCAACCACAGACGGGTAGGACATGTGCGCAGCAGCTCTCTGGGTGCACATTTACATGTACGTCTGTTGCACCAGTTTCACTGAGATCTTTCCTTTTAAAGCTGCAGGTGGATCATGTTGCACAGCTCAGCATATTTATTCACCACACCCTCCCCTCCCTTGATGCACCTGATAGAGTCGTTCGGTACATGTACCAACAAATCTCACGAACAAATCAGCAAAATGAATTGACCATTGTCACCGACTGAATCAGCAGTTTTTAGCAGTGGAGCTCCCCTCACTGGTGACCGAGAGCGCCGCTGTCACCTCAGCTGTGATTCCCACTTTGTCGCCCGACCTCGTAAACAGACGGTAGATGCAGCAGAGACCATTGTAATCTGATTACCTTGTCATAAATAATAGGCTGCTGAGCTGTTAACTTTGCGTGCAGTGCTTGTATTGTTTGTTTTGTTCTTGGCTTACTGTGACAGCCCAGACTAGCAACGGACAGAAAGCACTTCTGAACAGAAAACATATTGACGATGAATGTCAGACTGTATGAACGGTGACACATTTGCTTACTGACGTACACACTGAAGCACAGTTAAACAGTGACGCGAGCGCTTTACTTAGGAAAAAAGGTGAACAAACCACACTGTCAGTGACTGCGAATCTTTGAACTGAAGGCAACGGAGTGATTCGAATCAGCAAAGTGATTCGTGATTTCCACCTGGAGCAGTTTCCATTTGCTGAGTCATCCAAAAACCTCTGCAGCTGAACTGGAGCAGAGTTGCAGCTGAAGTCAGATGTAAAGTGGGTGAGCAGACGAGGTGGGAGTGAAACTCTGCACGGAGCTCTTAACAAAGCAGATCTGTCAGCTGTAGCCTTTTCTTGTCGGGCTTAATGACAATGCAACAAATATTTGAGTTACTTGGAGACCACCTGGAGACTTACCACATCTTACCGACGTAAGATATGTAGCATGATGTTCACAGTCACGTTGGTTTATCTCTCTGTCTGTTCTCAGGTCCCGGCGGTGGCTGAAAACAGGCATATTGGCCCTCTTTGTTATCATTGTTCTGGCGCCTTTCTCGCTCAGAATACTCCCTGAATTAATCCAGCACCTTGTTTACGCTCACAGAAGTAAGTGAATTCCCTGCGAGCCTCTTGGAGGTACTGTAAATCCTCACGATGAACGGGCCCACCTCTCTTCTTTTCCTGTTTGTAGTCAGGGTGCCGTTCTTCGTTGACCTCAGCCAGCCCGCTGATCTCTCCCTTAATCACACCATCAACATGTACTTAACATCAGAGGAAGGAATCTCCCTTGGCGTCTGGTGAGTACAACCCAAGTTCAACTTTTTTTTTTCTTTTTCTAGCACAGACATAAAAAGGCTGAGACGTTCTTTATAATGATGCAGCCATCAGTCCTGTGTCTGAGCAGGTGTATTGTTTTGAACTGTTCAAGGCACACCGTCCCTGAAAGTCGGATGAAAGAGGCACAGGGGAAGAGCTTGGCGTGGTACCAGAACAGTTTAAGTGATGGCAGTCCAGTTTTCATATATCTTCATGGGAACACAGGCACAAGGTTCGATGAATAATTCATTTGTATTATAGTCGGCTCCAGAAGAAGCAGAGGGTGAAAGTGGCGTGCAGCTAAACATATTTCTTTTTTTTACGCTTTGGAAAACACCAATTCATCGGCACATGTGTTGTTTGTGAATCATTCCAACAGGGCGGCCACTCATCGGGTGGGAGTGGCAAAAGTGAGTGATCACCAACACAAACATATTCATCTTCTGGAGATCTGGTGAAGATATGAAAGTCTCAGTAGCCATTCTGATGACAAATAAGCTTTATGTGTCAACAGGTATTGAGTGCACTTGGTTTCCACGTGCTGGTGCCTGACTACAGAGGTTGGTGCAAATGAAGATTTATGACTCTGCGTCTGAGCATATTTTCCGTCTCTATGCCTCTTTGCCTTGGTATTGATTGTAATACACAACCCTCTCACATTGATTTAATATCATTTGCAGCCATATGATTACCGCTGTGCTTGATGAGTTGTTTGTTTTGAGGCAGTCAACAGACAATGGTTCAACTTTAGGTCAGTATCTAGGGGAGGTTTCCCTCTGAGTGGCTGCCACCTGGCGGCAGTGAGGAGCAGCTCTTTGATATGTCAGTGAGCAGCAGTTGATGCGAGAAACTCTGGCAGGGTTTGGAGATTCCACCGGGGAGCCGACTGAAGCTGGTCTGACCACCGATGCCCTCTACTTGTACAACTGGGTCAAAGCACGCAGTGGAAACAGCCTGGTCGTCATCTGGGGACACTCTCTTGGCACTGGGTCAGTCAGTAAAGATAATCTACAACATTTTATGGAAGTACAAATGACTCAGGTCACTGCTGTAATAATGGCTCTGCTTGCTCTCTTACTACTCATCTCTTTTTGAAATATTAAACTTTAAACTTGAACGACTGGCTGGCAACATTTACACCTTAATGACCCTTTTCCTATTCATTTTTAATTGATGTCATACGGCAGCAACCTGCATAGCAGTTAGCATGAGCGGCTGTAGCCTTAATGGCTGAAGAGGAGAGTGCCACCAACAGAAACACATCATGCATCAACACGAAGTCAGAATCTGAATTCAGCACAGAACCAAAGAGGTCTCTAAGATAGAGATTATTTATGATTGGCAATTGATACAACCTGCAGACAGCTCTCGCTATAATAAACAGAACTGTATCTAGCAAGATACAAAGGCAAAGGAAAGGAAAAAATAATTTTAGAAAATGCAAATTGCAGAAATTGTGTGCTATTGCATACTAAAAACCAGCCACAGGTATTTGAATAGTTGCTTTAAGCTGCGTCTCATTTTTCTGCCTGCTTAGTAAATTCTTTAACGGCCCAGTGTGTAGGATGTAGTTGCATGCAATTGTGAGATTGCAATAAGCTGAATACCCCTGCCCTCTACCTTTGTTTCTAAGAGTGCAGGAGAACATACACTGGTTGAGAAAGATGCAAAAAAACACAAAAGGCTCTTTCTAAAGCTAGTGTTTGCTTTGACCATTCCTGGCTACTGTAGAAAGATGGCTGACTCTTTGTGAAGACATGAAGCACTCATTATAAGCTAATGAAAACACAATGACTCTTAAATGTTTATACACTAATGAAGCTTTACTATATTCCATTTGTACCATCCTCCTAAACCCTACACACTGGACAGTTATGAAAATTGCCACGACTCTTGCCATCACTAAAAGACATGTTTCATTCATGATAGAAATGATGTAAATTGTTCCACAGCTACAGTGAAGTTAGGTGCAGTTGAAAAGGAAAGTGTAGAGAAAATGGAGAAACTGAGGCTGTTGCTCTTTATATCTCTGTGCAGAGTGGCCACCAACACTGCAGTAAAACTGATTGAACAAGGTAGGCTCTGCTGCCAGTGAATTTTGGAGGAAGTGACTCCAAAATATCAATACAGTGATCATTTCCTGCTCTCCTCAGGAGTGGTTTTTGATGGGGTGATCCTGGAGGGCGCATTCAACAGTGCACGACAGGAGATAAGGTTTCATCCTTTTAGCTGGGTAAACTTGCCATTTTTGATATTTGGTTTGTGCATCTCACGTGGCTGCTACAATATGCATGACCTTACAATGGTTTCTTTTTTCTGTTTAAAGTATTACTGGAAAATTCCAGGCTTTCAGTACTTTTTCCCAGAGCCGTGGGCGGAAAACAAGGTAGTCTTTCCTACTGAAGAAAAGTAAGTTTTCATGATGTTTTATACACAACGGTTATGTATTTAATCATTCCTAATATTAATCATCAGTCAGCTACTAATAACATGCAGTGACTTAATATATGTTTTTTTTATACTGCAGTCTGAAGAAAATGAGGAGCCCAATCCTTTTCCTTCATGCAGAGGATGATCACTTAGTTCCCATTCACATTGCTCAGCAGGTATTACCGGCACAGAGAGCCACAGTGTAAACTGAGGTGGTATTTTCCTTGCAGCTATCAGTGATTAAGTGTCTTCTCTCGGATAACTTTCTGTTTAAGGTAGAATGAACTTTCTTTGCTTTCCTTTCCCAGATGTATGAGGTAGCAGCAAGTGCCCAGAATACAGAGAGAGTCAAGCTGGTATCATTTGACGGTTCTCTGGGGTACCTGCACAACGGCTTATATAGAGACCCCCATCTGCCGGAGATCATAAAGTGAGAAAACATTTCACTGATAATGCTTGAAGTTATTGTACTCTGGCTATGCGAATCTGTGTCTGTTAAATGATCTATTTTATTTGTGCAATGTGTAAATGTCACTGTGTCTCCTCTGCAGGAAGTTTGTGCTGTCGTTGTAACGTTGGAAAGACGACTGAAGCAGAGAATCCTTGACAGACTTCAAAAGCAGGGCACTGATTTCACTTGATAACACATTAGAACTACATTGAAGTGGTTTGCCTTTCCTGCTGCATATATTTTAAATTTTAAATGTGTGTTCATTTCAATATCTGCCTTTAAGGAATCCGTGTTGAACATTCATTATTTTAAGAATGAATTCAAAAAATGTGCAAACAGATATTAAATCTAGCTTTCAGATCAGCTGCAACTGAAATTGTTCTTTTCCTCTCTGTGGGTAATTTATTCAGAGTTATCAGGACCAGAAATAGCAATTCCCACTGGAAGTGTGCACTTTATATGTGCCATTGTTGCAGTAGGGGCCCTCTACTGGGCATTGTTGTGTGGTGATAATAGTCATCTTTAATACTGGATAATGAGTTTGGTAATCCAAGGCTTAAAATGTCTAGGTGTCAGTGATGTTTTGGAATAATACACAGAGAACAGCTGGGAAACGTCTGTTCTCTGACCTTGTTATCACAACTTTAGTTTTAGAAAAAACATGAATTCTCAGTTCTTTCACTTTAAAAACACAATGTATAGTGCATTCAGATACAGAGCACCTATGCAGCAAACATATGCTGACTTTATAGAGTATGATGCATAAACTGCTGTAGATTAAACTACCCATAAGTATTTAAAGTAGTTATAATTAACTTCAATCAGCTACGCAAGAAAAATGCAACAAACAATTTAATGCACTATTAATATTAATGCAAAAATACCACATATACTCAGTAAAGTGGGATCAACCATTTTTTTTACTTGTGGCTTTGATGCTTACATTGGCACATTATTTGTATTAAGTGGTTTGACTGTTTGACCGACTGAAGTTTTCAATTTGGGTGGATTATTTTCAAAGTGTAGTGGTCCTACTTCTAATCAAGTAAAGGATCTGAATACTTTTCACATCGCTGCTAAAGAGAAATACATTATGTATACCTTTGAACTACTGCTGGAGATGGAGCATTGTATAAATAAATATGGTTGCTGCGTTTCTGATATAAGTTCTAACTAACTTTATTAATAAAGCCGTCATAGGTTTCTAGCCATGGAAGAGATAATGTAATCATAATCTATTACGTGGACGTAGAAACCAAGGGATATCCACATTATTCTCAAAGAATCGTCAAAACAAATAAAATCCAGACAGACTGAAATGAAATGTTGAACCGTATGGAAAGTGACACATTGTTTGGACAACTTCAGGCCCATTAGGAGGCCTCATCTGACCTATTGTGCGCGGTGAATGGACCTGTTGTGCGCGGTGATCATGTTTCATGCAGCAGCTCTGTCAAAGGTGAGGTGAAGCTCCAGTCTTGGCAGTCGGATGACGTGGCCGAAGGTTGCGGACGAAGAACCGACAGAGTTTCAATCTTCATCGTTTGGCTCATCGCTTTCACTGGTGAATGGAGGCTGTCAACCACGTGACACAATTCAGCCAATCCGACACGCGTGCGATTGACGTCCGCGAAGCGCTTACGCCATATGCGTACGAGAGCATCCCAAAAAACTGCCTCTGTCATACAACCAGGAAGAAGGTGGGATAGCCCTACAAAGCTAACATCCCCAGTCTTTCTGCATACTTTCTCCGAAAATAATGGGAGCTTCCAGGTGGAAAGTGGCAGCGGCGGCCTTCCTCGCTATAGTGGGCTCTTTATTACCTGTCGACGCAGACGAACACGAACACACGGTAAGACAGCGTTTGGAGAGGCCGAATGAAAAGGGGGAGCCTTGAAAATAATGGACGTTTGTGCTCTCTGTAACCTGCTAACTGTAGCCGCGACCGCTAGCTGCATACAAGAAAACAAAATTACAGACGTGTCGGCGTGCATGACTTGGGCTGTTGTGTTATTTATCGACACTTGGTGAGCTACTGAACAGATAGGCGCTCAGTTGGTGCGCTAACTTGTCACCACTTATCGGCCTAAGTGCTTACGGCTAACGTTTCTTTGCTAGCTTGCTAGCACTGGTCTTCACGAGCTTTTCCTTGAGCACCGGCGCTCAAGTTAAGCTAGCTAGCGTCAGTTAGTTAGTTACTGAACATAAATAAACTCCCCCACGTTAGCAAGAAGAACGTGTGAAGCTTGCACCCTTGAGTCAAACATGACAAAACACGATTTTCCCAGAGTGATGAGTACGATGGCTGTTTGATCAGCCAATGTTACATTATGCCGGTTAACGTCGGGGCCTCTTGGTTTTTCTACTCCCAGACGCCGTAATTACAGTGGATTTACAAGTTAATAACGTGTGTCACATTGTCTTCCTCTCATGATCCAACTGTTTAATGTGTGGAAACTGTTAAGTTAATGGATACGGTTGAAGTGTTGAAGCTAATCTCGTGGACTGTAAGCTAACATACAGCACTTTTTATACAGTTACACTGACGCAGCGATACGTTGGCTACATTTTCATATGTTTGAATGAATTTAAATGCAATAGCGCTCCTTTTACCAATCAGTTTCAAGGCAATCGTGATGATAACGTCGCATCAATCAAGTCGTCATCGTTCAGACCACACCGTCAAAGGGAAATGTGTGTGTAGATGAGTTGTTGTCAGTGTGGGGGCGGATATGTGTTGAAAGTTATTTGTAAGTGAAATAGGTGGAATAGTTTTCAAATAGGAAAAAAAATGACCTAAAATATGACAGCAGTAAGAGTAGCAGATCTGCTGTAGCATTCCTAGACTTCAGGAATAAGAGTCCTTTTTTTCCCTTCCCAGTACACAGAAAAGGAGGAGGTAGTTTTATGGATGAACACAGTGGGGCCTTACCACAACCGACAGGAGACATACAAGTACTTCTCTTTACCCTTCTGCGCGGGCTCCAAGAAGACGATCAGTCATTACCACGAAACACTCGGAGAGGCTCTGCAGGGAGTGGAGCTGGAATTCAGCGGCTTAGACATTAAGTTCAAAGGTACTCCACTGTTGTACCAAATTACACCTGTTGAACACCTGTGAAAATCTGAAAGCTTTGAAATATTAATTTGTGACATGTGGTGTTTATGATCTCTGTAGATGAAGTCATGCAGACTACATACTGTGAAATAGACCTGGACAAACCCAAGCGGGATGCCTTTGTCTATGCCATAAAGAATCACTACTGGTACCAAATGTACATAGATGACCTGCCCATCTGGGGTAAGTGATGCTTAATTTCTTTTGAGGATCTGGCTTGAGTCAGACCACTATGAAATCACCTGCTATTGAATATATGTCTGTGTTGTAAGCTGTCCTGTGATTTGGAGAATTGCTCTACTATTTTCTGCCTTAGCCTTCAGTTCTGTCTCTGCTGTGAGTTACTTTCATGCTTATCTGCTCATTAGCATTATACAAAGAATTACAGTGACACCTTGTGTGTCACCATAGTTATCTTGATATTGGAGAAGTCATACCAGCTCTTATTCATGATGGGACTGTCCATTCATCCTTGGCAAAAGCACTGGGAGTGTAGGGCTACACACAACCATGTATCAGATGACTTACTTAAAGGCACCCAAGTTAGCACTTGTGAAGAGTCAAATAGTTCAGCATGACTTTCAAGCACTGTTGAATATTTATATCTGTGAAAAACTGGTGCACAGTCCACATATAAAAATTTTCATTCACGCTCCAAAAAGTATTAGATCAGTTGCCATATTGATAATGAGTGAATTTTTCTACTCTAAAATCTTCTTCTTCTTCTTTTGAAAATGTATTGGCACCTTAATATACCATGTAAAACTGAATTTACTAACTAATTGCAGCCCCATAACTTCCAGTTTGTAACATCAAACTTGGCTGGGATGTTCTGTATTGGTGTTCGATGCCAAGGAGCATGTTGGCAAGTCAGTGTCATGACAGAATTCTTAAGACTGTCACTCTAACAAGCTGTCGGGACACTTACATGCATACGTGGTAGTAGTTTGCACAATGGTGCCACTCCTTCAGTTGCTCAAACACCCCTGTGTTAGCTGATGTTGTAGATAGTGGGTGGGGCACTGGCTTTAACCAGGCAATTCTCCATGTCATATGTTATATACTCATGCCTTATTTCAATAAATAGATGTTGACTTTGACCGCATGTCCGGTTTGCCAGTGTGGTACCTGCACTAGTGTGCATATCGTGTCTGAAGCAATAACATGTTTGATTTGGGTTAATCATGAAAGCCTGAAACTCGGTAACAGCAGTGCTTTCGTTAATCACTGTTTGACTGCAACACATGTGCAGCACCACTCACCTACAGGATCTGTTAGACGCAGCTTAACTGCCAAAAAAGGGTCAACAAGACATAAACATTGTCTGTCAAAATAATAGTGTAATCCAGCCTAATGTACTTTTTCCAAACCTGTTAAATGTTACTGTATAATCAGACAAGAGCAGGTACTAATACAAGCTTTATGCAAAACTTTGTCATCAGTGAAATCCTTTAAAACCTCACATCTGCAACAGTACGTGTTGCTACAAGGGAATAGCATTAACATTTCTACATTAACATTAAATCTGTCAAATGCGTACCCATGCAGCAGAGAAATGGGAAGATAAATATGCTGACCTAGAATAACGTGCAGCCGGTTGGGAGTTGATTCAGACTACCTGTTTTACATCAAACTGATATGCTCAGCGTAAGAGATTGTTTACGGTGGCCAGCAGGGACAAACTTTGATAACAGCTGCAGCCTAACGACTGAATGTAACGGCTGAATACAGATGACGCAAAGTTAACAAGCAGTGTACCAAGTGACCTTTTATTTGGCATTTACACGCCCTGATTATTAATGTTATATAACCGAAGGCCCAGCGTTTACACCTGTCCATTTGACCACTACTGTAAGGAACTGAGTTCTGACTCAATGCATGTCAATTTTCAGGCATTGTTGGCGAGGCTGATGAAAACGGAGAGGATTATTACTTGTGGACATACAAGAAACTTGAAATCGGCTTCAATGGCAACAGAATTGTTGATGTAAATCTGACCAGTGAAGGCAAAGTCAGACTCGTGCCAAACACGAGAATTGCCATGTCATATTCTGTAAGTAACAATGCATGATCTTTTTATATGCTCGTTTTAGGTCTGTAGTATGTGTCTTCTAACTTTGGGGGACTCAGGTCAAGTAAACATGTTGATATAATATTTATTAAAAGACTGATAATGTAAACTGTTACTAACACAGGTGAAGTGGAAGAGGTCGGACGTCAAGTTTGAGGACAGATTCGACAAGTACCTCGACCCATCCTTCTTCCAGCACAGGGTGAGTTGAATCTTGGTTGGTTTTAAGAGATTTGCGTTTCATCATGTAAGCCAAGATTGTCAGTGGCTTGTCGTAACAGCACACGTGAATGTTACCTCTCAGTGGGTGCAAGTTGAGCGTCCCACCATGGTAGACAAAGTGTAATGGACCAACCCGGTAACTTTTGGCTGACTCTCAAACAAAGTTGATTTAAGACTCTGAATTTAGTGATCCCCTAGCCGGTGGATGATCTGTTTCCTGCCATGACTTGTAAAGTCAGGCTGAACCCACTGAGAGCAGGGATTTTACAAATGACTGTGTGTGTGTGACTTAAATGCCTTGAAATATCCTGAGTAATGCGTTCAGCAAGTTCCTACTGAAAAGGTTTTTACATCACTACAGAGTTTTTTTTGTTTTATGTTGAATGAAATCTGTTATGGTAATTGATTTTCTTTCTTTCAGATTCACTGGTTCTCCATCTTCAACTCCTTCATGATGGTCATTTTCCTGGTGGGTCTGGTGTCCATGATTCTGATGAGAACATTAAGAAAGGATTACGCCAGATACAGCAAAGAGGAGGAGATGGATGACATGGTTAGTTTTTGTTGACTTTGCAGTTTTCTCCAGAGCACATTAATTGCTATTTGCACCTTTTTCCTACACTGTTTGTTGAAAGTCATTATCATTTCGTCACTGTATAATCAGGACAGAGACCTGGGAGATGAATATGGGTGGAAGCAGGTACACGGCGACGTGTTTCGGCCGTCAAGCCATCCACTGATCTTCTCCTCTCTCATCGGCTCTGGGTGCCAGATCTTCTCCGTCTCCCTCATTGTCATCATTGTTGCTATGGTTGAGGATCTGTACACAGAGTGAGTGCCTAAGAGCAGTGTTCAAATCATACAGGGAAATATGTTGTAAACCTGATTTAGAATTTTTTGTAATGTATAAGTTCTCAAAATAAAAACTAGATGGGTTTGATAATCAGATTTAGATTTTAAAAATGCCTAACCCTTTGTAATAATCAGAATAAAACACATGGAAATTACAAATTAAGTTAATATGTAATGGGTTTTTTTACACATTTGGGGGCAAACCACTGAAAATGTCCTTTAGAGAAAAGGAAGGTACGCAATGCTTTTATCAAGGAAACACGTCATTGTGTTGCCTAATCTGATTTTGTGTGAAAAGTCATCTGTAGGTGTCTTTTCTTTGGTAAAACTCAAGCCTTCTGTTAAAATGGACTTTAAATGTATGATGAGACTTGAGTGGAGGAAACACTATACATATGAAATACTAATTTGGGTCAAAACCCAGGTACTTAAACTTCACAGGTCTTTACTCATATCATTTCTTTTCCTCTGCAGGAGAGGATCCATGTTGAGCACAGCCATCTTTGTGTACGCTGCCACCTCCCCTGTCAATGGCTACTTTGGGGGAAGCTTGTATGCAAAACAAGGAGGTAATAAAACAAATATCTCTGAGCCACCTTCTCTCTTTCATGGATACAGGCTGTTGGATTTAAATTTCACTGCATTGTTTGATTTGTCTGAATAATACAGGCAGAAGATGGATTAAGCAAATGTTCATTGGGGCCTTCATGATCCCAGCCATGGTGTGCGGGACTGCCTTCTTCATCAACTTCATTGCTATCTACTACCACGCCTCCAGAGCCATCCCATTTGGCACTATGGTAGGTGTCACAGAGCAGACTCCTCCCTAAAAACCACAGAGTTATGAACAACATTCCCTGTGAGTTGACAGCTGCAGTCTATCTGTGACACTCATATGATATAGAGCAATCAGTGATGGAGTGCATACTCAACTGAAGTAATGAGAATCATGCAGAAGGTATTCAGTCAGTAAGCGTCGAAACTGTGTCTCACACTGTAAGTCCTGTCTCTCTCTATAGTGCAGGATGGAAACAGTCCTTTTCCTCATCTGAAGAACATTAAAAACAGGCCACATTATATAAAACACATTCCACATGACACAGGCTCCCATCGCCCCATTCTGTATTTCAGTTCTGCTGAGCTTATTCCTGCATTTAGCTCCAGTGTTTCCAAACGAAACTAACTTTTAAAAAGGCGAGTGCTTCTTACAGAAACTGTTAAACTCCTTAATTACATTCAGCTGTCTGTTGGCTCAACGCAACACTCGAGTTGTTTTGTGTCCATCAGCACAAAGTTTTACAATTAATCATGAGTCTCAAGTCATTATCTTGAAATCAAACCAAGAAAAAGACGTGTTCCAGCTTTATCAGCCAACCTTATTTCAGCAGAACGGAAGAAAGTCTGTGGCGGTTTGCGTTTTTCTGACCAAACCTGAAGGTCATCTGATAATAACCATGAGCCTCTATGCATTTATTATCTCTGTATCCACTTAATGCGGATGTTGTTTTGGAGGATTTGTTCCCCTCCTCCAGATCAGACTACATATATATCAGGCTTAATTATGAACACCTCTTGAAACTATTCCAATGTTTTATTAAATGGCATTGAGATGAGCAAAACTTTCCTGGGACTCAAAGGACGGTGACATTAAATGATCTGAAAACACTGGCTGTTGGCTGTAAACACAGACCACCCAGTTCGATATCAATCACTGTTGTTTGCTGCAGGTTGCCGTCTGCTGTATCTGCTTCTTTGTCATCCTGCCGCTAAACCTCGTGGGGACAATTCTGGGGAGGAACCTGTCTGGCCAGCCCAACTTCCCCTGCCGAGTGAATGCTGTGCCGCGACCGATCCCCGAGAAGAAATGGTGAGTGTGGCCCGACGCAGGCATTGTGTGTCTGAGCACAGGTAATGTTTGGATGACTGCATTAGAGCTGGTGTGTGCGTACTGTACTATACTATAGACAACACAAATGCCAAACTCACTGTACAGGGACAAACTGTGACCGTCATCGTGGTAAATTAGCTATATTTATTTAATGTCTTTCTAGTCTTTCCACCTCTCAAAGCACTTTTACACTGCATGTCTAAATTCACATACAGTCAATAGAGTGATGGATTTGCAATACAAGGTGCCATCACAGCTAATCATTCACGCACTCATTCAGTGATAGCGCAGCCATTTGGAGCAATTTGGGGTTCAGTGTCTCAGAGCACTTAGCCAAGCAGGCTGGAGGAAGCTGAGGATCAAACCTCTGATCTTCTGATTGGAGCCGCTCTGAGTCACTGCCGACTATTATCAAGAACTTTTTTTATTGGTTTATTTTATGAAATAATCAGAAATGACACACTTGTCTCATGTAACAGTTTGTCTCACCAACAAACATTTAAAAGGAATTGATGTTTGATGAAATGAAACAGAGGACGATGGGGATTTTTACAAGATAAAGTAGACACAAGATATATAAGTGAATGTATTCACCTCACTGCTACTGTAAAGCATTCGGTGTGCATTCAAACATTATGGCATGGATGGTGTATTTATGGTTGTATGAGGACATGTAATGACTGAGCTGTGGGCAGTGAGGAAGTAGCACTTAATGCATGAAATGAATCCTAAGTGTTGTAGGGCCTGCGTTCAAGTGTTAGACATCAGGTTGGAAGTAGGAAACGCTTTTGCTGTCTGCACAAACTCTTTGGGTAATGAAAAATAACAAAGCAATAAACTACGAGTGCATTAACATTTACAGCCCGCTGCCAAGCACCGTGGCCAGCTGCCAGTGTGAAATGGTAGATGTGACTTCAGGCCACTGTCAAGAATTACTTGTATTCCCAACTTGTTCCTGCCTTTTCCTTTTCCTGTATCCTAACACAATAAGTAATGTCACCTTGCCCAGGAGGGGCTAAACCTGATGTGGCTCTCTGACAGTACAGCCACATTCTTATGTTGAATGTTGTCGTCTCTCAGGTTCATGGAGCCGGCTGTCATCGTCTGCCTCGGAGGAATCCTCCCATTTGGCTCCATTTTCATTGAAATGTAAGTCTGCGCTGCGGTGCTGAGCTCTGGATGTGGTGGGGCGATTTCACAGCACGGTGATAACGTTTCCTCCCTGGTTTCTTCAGGTACTTCATCTTCACATCGTTTTGGGCCTACAAAATCTACTATGTGTACGGCTTCATGATGCTGGTCCTGGTCATCCTGTGCATTGTGACCGTGTGTGTCACCATTGTGTGTACGTACTTCCTGCTCAATGCCGAGGACTACAGATGGTGAGTGCAGCGTCATCCTGTTTGACTGTTTTGTCAGGCAGGCAGTTTTTGTGGTGGACTATAGTTTCAGCTCAGAAGGTGTGCTAAGAATCTGTTTTCTGCCTGTCTCCTCTTTTTTCAGGCAATGGACAAGCTTCCTGTCTGCTGCATCCACTGCTGTTTATGTTTACATGTACTCTTTTTACTACTACTTCTTCAAAACCAAGTATGTTCTAGCCTTTATTTAACTACATACCCAAACGAAATATAGTCATAAAATTCATTTTTAAATTCAGAGAATGAAAGAAAAATAAAATCAGACCCCTTCCTTGTGTGACTTTGTCATGTTTTATTTCAGGATGTACGGGCTGTTCCAGACATCCTTCTACTTTGGCTACATGGCTGTGTTCAGCACTGCTCTAGGAATCATGTGTGGTGAGTCTCTCTTCTTAAATACTGCATGACTGTCCTGAACTGAAGAAACTCATAGCTCGGTGGCATATAATATTCACAGAATTTGATTTTTAGAAACTCAACTTTGTTTCAGCACAACAGAACTGAAGTATACTGCCAGAACTTCATCTGTCAGCTGAAGTTTTCGTGTCAGAATGAGTGTGAGAGATAGTTTGGCAATCGATCAGTGTGACTAATCAGCTAAGAGGCAGAGCTCTTCAGTATTTGGGTGCAGTTTCCAAAGCACTGGGTCTGAACCTCTTTTATCTGTGAAGTTTGCTTATGCCAGGGCTCCAAGTCAGACTCACCAAATCCTCAAAACTGCATAAACTTAACCCATAAATGTCCTGGTTCAACCTGATGAACGCTGCCTGCTTATTAGTTGCAGTGCATTCATCGGTATGAACAATGCTTAATACACAAAACAGTTCCCAAAGAGTAACAACCAGAGTTTCACACCTCAGAGCTTCATGTCTTGCTGCCAGAAATAAGCAGAAGGAAACAGTGTTAGCATTCTTGGGGAACCCAAAACAATAGGAAAGTATAACGGCATGGCAGCACCTTCACAGACATATAAACAGAGATAAAGAGGGAATTCTTTGACATTAGGTTGGATTCTTGAAAATTCAAAAAAGAGGAAACGCAACGTACAGTTTAGATGGGAATTGGTCAAAGGTGTGTGACGGTCATAGAGTGTTGGATGCTCCCCTGAGCAGCCACCTGCACCTTCACACTTCTCAGTAAATTGGGAAAAAACAGAAAGAATGCTAAATGATGAAAATTCCCGAAATTCATTCCAATTAGGAAATTATAATTCTTCCATGTGGAGATGGAGTGTACACGACTCCTGCAACAGGCCCAGGCACCTTTGAAATATGAATGAATGCTGCAGGTTCACTCATGCAACAAACGTGTACATACAGGACGCTCTTGAACGAAGCATGATGTCCTTTTCGGGCACACTGCACGTTCTTCCACTTCGTTTCCTGCTTCTGAAAGAACAGTTAAATTGACTTCTCCTCAGCAGCTGCAAGCCAAACTCATCCTTCAGTCGGAAGAGTAATGAGCCAAGTCTGGCGCTCGGAACCTTGAAGCACCTTTGTAGAGAAGTCTCTAATCTGCACGAGCTACCACATGGTGCCTCCTGGGTTTGTTAGATGTCTGACTTGTTATTGCCTTTCCCTCGCTCAAACCTTTTACTGGATACAGTCACCAGCAGTCACTCTGCCCTGTGATGGATTTACCTGAGAAGTGAGTCTCGAGTGTGATACATGCAGGCCAGCGAAAAGAAACTCACAGAACACGTTTGTTTGTTCCAGGTGCCGTTGGATACATGGGAACAAGTGCCTTCGTGAGGAAGATCTACACAAATGTGAAAATTGACTAAGAAGCGAAGCAGCAACACAGGGATATTAATGGATTTGCCTACGTGTATCCTGAAAGACGGCGGGCACAAGTCATTCTTTACTTTTCTTTCTTGCAAAGAGATCGAGAGAATCTCACTTTGTACAAATGTAGTTTTTCCATTTTTTTTTTTCTGAATGAATTTCAACGCCGCAACTCAAAGTGAACAAGAGCAAATCTGCGGAAGAGATATCAAACACACAAGGTTCTGTTTTTATCAGTTGCTTTCAAACAAACGTTGGGGCAAATGTTTAAGGCTGACATGGCATCTGTTTTCCAACCCAGTCCCACCTGAGACCAGAGAACATAAATGTTTATTGATGGAATAGTGTAGCTCTCTTCAGTGAAGAGGCCTAAGTGTATTGAAAGCCTTTGTTCTATTGTGTCAGAATATTGGAGAGTTGGGTTTGTGTGTTCTGACTTGATTTCTATTTTGTATTCTTGAAGTCACTCGAAATATCGTTACTACACAGTGCAGTAGTCTGTTCTGATTTATTTCCACTGCAAAAAAAAGATGATCTAAAAAGCTGTCATCACTCCAGAATCATTCCCCCATTTTGACGATTCGTAATTCCTGTTACAGTAGCAATCCATCCAGTTGAGTGAGATTTTAGTCCTGCTGTAGTTTACTGTACAGACGAGAACAGAGGGACTGATCAGTGGTTGAGGTACAGTAAGAACAGATTTTTAAAAGGATGTTTGATGTGATCCCGTTTCCCCGTTTAGTCGGGGTTTTCTTAATGTTTGGGTTTGAATGAAGTCTACTTGTAAAGATAATATATGGATGGGGGGGAGTGTATATAACCTTAATAATGTACCTTTAGATGTAGATCCCAAATGTATTTTCGTTGTACAGATTTACTACAGGGTGTTTTTTTTTTTTTTGTTTGTTTTTTAATGAATCAGTTAAAAACAAAAAAAGGATATTTTGTTTTGGTTCTTGTCTTTGTTTGGTGCTTGGGATGGGGCTGGTGGCGCTGTTACATCTTGCCTGAAATTGCATGACGTTTTCACCAAACCTGCTCATCAAATTCCACTTCAGCCAGCGCTCAGTTTTTCCTTTTTCGGACTCAAAATGCAATGGGTACATTTTGATGACCAGTACGCCTGCTTAAGGAAAATCTTGTTTCGATTTCATATATTATTTAAAGCTTTAAGAGGCTCTACATCTTCTGGTAAGCCATTTCCCTCATGTTCTTTCTGTTGCCTAACCTGAAACATCATTTGTGAATGTCAGAAGGAATGAGGCGACTGCTTTGTTTCCGCATACTGTACAAAGTGAAGTTTATGTACACTTAAAACTAGATGTTTTCATAACCACACACAGTGCTGCGGAGTGTTTCAAACGCTTTCTTTCCCCCCATTTTGTGTAAATACAGTATGTACCCTACTTGTATGAGAAGTGGCAATGCCTTTTTTTTCTAATTTCCAGTTCTCCCCCACTGAAGTTGATTTTGGCACCTCATGTTGTGTACCAATGTCTGATTAGACATTTTGAACCTGCATATTAACTTGCTGTAAAAAGAAAATAAACATGTTTATGTACAGGGGTTATTAAGTGTGGTTTGGACTTTGAGGGTCAATACTTTGAGCTGAATTATTAGATGTGCATCACAGGGCCGTGCAGCACAGCGCAATGTCTGTTTTTAGCAGAGTGTCGAGGTAAAGGCCGGTTGGGTTGAGAAAACAACAAAACAAACAAAGTTTGAGGTCAGTCAGCCTGGACTCCAAATATATATTAAAACATAGACCGCTCCACCACAATCAGGAACATGAATCAAAACAAAAGTTGTCATTTATAAAGAATATATTTGGTATTGAGATGCATACGAGTAAATACAACTTCCACTGTAAACTAAAGATGTACAGTTACTTTGAGATTTGTGTCTTTCACTGTTGTAGGTGCTAGAGTTGTGAACTTTGTCCTCTTCAGTTGACTTTTTCAAAGTACTCCTTGGACCCTTCTGGGGTTGGTTTGATCTGAAATGCCAGCAGTTACACAGAATGAACTTTAAAAAAACAGTTTCCACTGAGGAGAGTTGGCAACAGACAGAAGCAAACAGGAACAGTTCAGTTTCAGTGCTGCAATGATTGAAGGATGCAGTATTTAGGGAGATTGTACCAGAGGTCGGACACACTCACCGTTGGGGAGTCTGGGGTCCAGCTGGCCGGACAGACCTCACCGTGTGTCTCCACGAACTGGAACGCCCTCACCAAACGGAGGGTCTCCTCTACAGACCGGCCCACTGGCAGGTCGTTCACACTCATGTGCTTCACCACACCGTTGGGATCGATGATGAACAGACCTCTGAAGGCCAATAACAACATGAAAAAGTTTATTAGCATCTATGTTAACAACGGTTATGAACTTATTTACAAAACAGTACTAAAGTCTTGATGCTAAAAGCACAGAAATGGCTCTGAGTTGAATTCTCCACAAGCTTATACTGGGTCAAACTTTACTAAATCCACCATCTACTGTTAATATACATTAGATGTGACCAAACGAATACTACACTGACATTGTGCATGCTTGGTAATATGCACCATATGGCCAACATCTTTCTGTTTTACTTGGAGAACATGTGGATTGGACACTGACTGAGATGGCAAAATAAAATTCAACATGTGACCCCTTGAGAAAAATAAAGTAGAGCTAAACGGCTGAAGTGATGTTAGCCCATAACTGGTTTGTCTTTTCTGGGATTCTTTACTGTGTGTAATCAGCAAGTTGTAACAACTTTACACAGTATGTAGAACATGATATACCTGTTAATTGTGTTGGGCATGATTTTAATATTAAAAATAGTAAAATAGTAACATTTTCATGTCCTGTAACTGCAGGACTGGAGAATAACTAATGAACCCACCTCAGTGCGATGCCTGGACCCTCCAGCAGCACCCCATAGTCTCTAGAGATCTGCTTGGTGAGGTCAGACAGCAGGGGGATGTGGATGTTGCCCAAACCTCCCAACTAACAAAACACCATAAAGTAATAGCCATTAGATTGACATTGACACAACAACTGCTGCTAACACAGTGAATAAAAATGCATCATGAATGTGTTAGCAGTACCAAGTGTTGCTAACATGTAGGTCAGTCATTTACTAAAGGCTCACATGGCCCATATAATAAAAGATACAGAGAGCTGAACCTCGCACCGTGCGTCTGTTACTGAGTACTTGCTGAAGTAGGGACAGTACCTTGCGTGGAGTGTTGATCCAAGCCAGGTGAGTGAAGTGGGAGTCCACAGACACACCCACCACCTCACAGTTAATGTCATGGAACTCGTTGGCCTTGTTGCTGAATGAGATGATCTCTGTCGGACACACGAAGGTGCTGCAACACGACAAAACCCAGAGGGAAATAAAAGGCACTGAGTGAAACATTTACTGACCCAGTCACTAAATAACCACAGCGCATCTGCCATCACGTTACTCACTCCATCTCTTCATGGGTATCATCAATACTCACAAATCAAGTGGGTAGAAGAGGAGGACCAGGTATTTGCCCTTGAAATCAGCCAAGCTCATCTCCTTGAACTCCCCGTTGCGGACAGCTGTGGCCTTAAAAGCAGGAGCAGGCTGAGTAACAGCAGGGGCCCATCTGGAAGCGCCTGACACAGAACAGTCAAACGCAATTAATTTATTCATTCATACTAGTGGCTTTGTAAAACCTAAGTAGCTCATACAGTGTCAGGTACGGAGCCATTACTGTGCTATCTCACTTGATGTCTAAAGATCATGGAACATGCCTATTTATGCAAGAACTAATGACTGAAATGGGCTGCAGTGCTGCAGTGCTGCAGTGCTGCTGAAAAGGACCGAAAATGGGACATGAAGTCAATTTAATATTCATTTTTAACAACTTGACCTGTTTCACAGTAATTACACAAAGAGGGAGTTCCAATATTAACTTGAGAAGACATTCAGTGCACCTGATCATTGGACTATGTTGAATCATTAATCCGAGATACCAACTATCAACAGAAATGATCATATATGTGATAGAGAATACAGTTGCCTTATTGTAATATATTTCAATTACCTAATAACGTTCAACTGATAGAAACATTTGATATTGCCTGGCTTTAAAAAACACCACAGATCAGTGAACACTCCACGCTAGACCAGCTCAGATTAAACTGATTATTCTCTCAGTTCACTGATGAATGACTCAGGCTATAAAATGACAAAACAAATGAAATCAATATCGCTCAGCTGATGTCCTCAAGTGGCTTGTTTTGTCCAGCCAGCAGCCCATAACCTAAAAATATTCAGTTTATGGATGAATCAATGATTAAGATGGTTGCTGTTTGTTTTATTCAGTTGATCATTTGTTCATGGTGTAGCTGTATATTCTACGGCTTTGCACAGTTTTGCACGTACTGGTAGAGAGACAGGCTCTCTGAAGTGCAGGACCGGTGAGGGCTCTAGCGACCCCAGATGCTCCATGCTGACAGGCTGCTGTGGCTTTCAAGCCTGCTGCTGCAGCGTTTGCCTGAAAAAAGAAAAAGAATAATCTAGTCTAAGTAACACAGCACAAAACTCTTACTGCAATTTCAAAGCTTAGACACACAGATCCAGTATATCTGCGCGGCTGAGTGTGTCCTGCGCGAAGCACAAAGACGTCCTTCCTCCGTTTTTCAAAGCATCCCTCTGTTCCTGCTGAGTCTATTTGGACAAGGCTGATTAAGAAACTCTGATGAATGTGAGGTTGTTTTATGAGCCGCAAATAAAGGAGTGGATAAATCATACGAGCAGGACATCATCACGCATGATACCAACGGGTTCTCCAGGCTGAACGAGACCATGAAAGCTGCAGATGCTTGAATCCTTTCTTACGTTTTGAATATTTGCTGGTAAAATATGAAATGTGCCACACGTGCCATACAACAGAATATCCACAGCATTTCAAAAATGCTGGACCATGAACCATTTTTAATTTTAAAGCAGCTTTTCTTACAACATCAGTTATGAATTATTAACTCCCTGTGTAGTTTCGGAGTTGCTTGGTGGGAATATATATAATTATGGCAACAACATAGGGCACCTCCAGGCAAAAACAGGAATATCTTTTTAATATATGTCAAAGAAAATATTTTGTTTTTTTATCAAAAGGTGTTGAACAAACCCTTCACATTAAGAATACAACAAATGCTGTAAAAGTCAGCCACGGAGCATTCGTGTCCACACCCATAACAGTCATTTCACAGCAGGAGCTTTTCAGCAGCTGGCGGGAGCAAAATACCTGCTGAGACACTAATTGCTATTTCTAACAAGACTGAAGACAAGCACACTGAAAAACCCAGCGCAACATGTTTTCCAACAGGTCAAACACGGATATGGACATGTTTACATCTTTTCTGAGTAATGGTAATAATTTTCTTTCTACAGTTAAATATCTGACATTTCCTTGTTTTATTTATTTTTTTTTCCAATAAATTTTCACATTTTGTCACGGCAGGAAAAGCACAGATGTCACTGATGTTTGCTGTTCGATTCAAGCGTCCCAACAACTGATGAACCTGTGACAGTGAGCCAACATGCAAAATACCAGGAATCTGAAACTGAAGAAGCCATCGAGCTGCACCATTTACACCTGTGATATCCTACTGGAACATGACAAAAAGCCTGTGGTAAAGCCCTTTGGTGTTGAGTATGTAAAGTCTGTAAAAACTTTGTAAAGTTTGTGAAATCACTAATAATCATGCCCTGTCTTTGCAAGTTATAGACTGTTACATACACAAAGACAAACTGTAAAATTACTCTACAGCAATATATGTCAGGTCATTTTAATCCCACTTAAAGACCTGTGTTTACATGCTTTTTATGAGGCTGCTGTCGTTTCCCCTATTACACGGGGAATATGCCTGCACAGGTATTATAAGGGCCACATGTCACATGACACATAGGACACTGTGCAGCAGAAGAGGCACAGCGTCAGTTCACGGATGTTGCTGAAATTAAAAAAAAAGGTTAATGCCAATTAATTATACATATTCACTGTTAATTAATTGTTGTCAATGTTTTAAATGTGCCCTTAAAAACAGCATGCCATTTCAACAGCACACCTTTTTATAATGTTACACCTGTAAAACAGCACTAATATTGCGTATTGCGTATAAAACTGATTTTTTTCTTGTTTTGTTAGAGACTTATACAGATGTAATTAGCTTCAAAGTAATTTTTTTTTTTGGTATGTGTAGAGAACATTTTGGTGCCGCGGACCAGAGCTTTGGCACCACAGTGTCAGTTGCCCCTGTGGCTCAAATGTGCGCCACAGACAACGTGACAGCGCCTCAGAGCGGAGGAGACTCATTCATCAACAGCTGCTATCGACACGAGTTTATTCATTATTATTTAATGTCAAACTGATTTAAAAGAGTCCAGAGCGCTAATCTGGTGTCGTGTGATAAGAAGTTGCACTCACAGAGGTCCTGAGCAGTCTTCCAATGGTGGCTGCCATTTTGGATTATGTCAGGGGAGGGCGGTTTGAGTCGGTTATCACGTCATTTACGCACGTGCTTGACGCAAACCCTTTAAAATGAAAAATTACAACTATAAACTGATAAATTGTATGATATTTTGTATGTCTACGATTCTAGTCATCACCAAAAGCGGAAGACTGCCACGGGTGCAAATAATGAACTTACAGGGCTAGAACGAATCTGTCATGCTGCCTTCAGGGGCTCCTCGGGTGTTGAGGAAATTATAGCTTAAAGGTTTATTTAGTAAGTGTAGGAGGAGGAACATAGGTTAACTGCTTTACTGACTTACTGCTTTGCCAGCAATGACAAGATAGTGTGCTGAGAATTATCTATAAAAATCCCTGAAGTGGTCTTTGAATATATAGGTGGTTATTAAAACACGCTCTCAGAAAGCCACCATGTGTAAGATGCTGCTTTGTTTATACATCCAAACATTTAGCATCAACTGTGAACACGGTGCTTTAGCTCTCTGCTCAATCAAATGAACTCAACATTAATTTTGCTTTTGATAGTTTTGGTATGACAGTTTTATAAAGTCCGATTTTTCTGATGTCCGAGAATGTAGCATAAATCCGCCCATAAGCTGAACACATGGTCGAAGCCGGAAGCAGTTTCAAAATAGAATTTGACCTCAAAAGCAGGAGGTATGCATGCTGGTAAAATGTCCACCGTAGTTTTCTTATTTTAGTCTTATTGTAAGTTATTTAATTTGCTGTAAGGAGGTGTACTTGTTGTTGTAATGGATCCTAATCTGCTCTATTGGAAAAGCCAGGGACAGGTAAGGGTGCACAGCAGTGTTTAAACATGCAGAGCATCATCAGTGATGAGGATCTGTTTTCATCTTAGCTCCTCTGGTGGTTTTGATTAGTGTTGAACTGATGCTTGTGTCTACAGTCTTTCTTCAGCCGACTAAAGATCTGGCTTGATCTCCTTGATCCAACGTTACTGCTTTCCTCTGATGTAAGTGGCAGCCACTGCAGTGATCTTAGACTGTGAGATGAGTAGAAAATATATGATGGTTAACTAGTGCCGCTGCTCTCCTCAGGCTGAAATACAGAATGCCCGCACTCTTCTTGGAAACGAGGAGAAACTGAATGAAAAGGTTTGATTATGTTTAACAGCGGTCAGTCAGTCAGCTTTATGATCCCACTGCATATTGGTTTAAATCTGTTCTGTTTCCTCCTCCAGGATGGATATGCACAAACCCTGTCACTTGTAAGTCTTGCAAAAAACACAACAAATAGCATCCTCTCAAAATAAATCACAATTACTTGTATTTTTCTGCATAAACTTCCTCCACTGTAATGACGGCCACCCCTTCCTGTTTGTTTAACCATCAGGGGTTTGAATGTTATTGTTAATTAAGAATCCATTGACCAAAGTGTTTATATCTCTGAATGCGTCCAGATGTTCTGTCTTCTAAAGCAGCCTTGTCCAGATGTTGTGATGTGACAAGTTTAAAGCGATGCATTTTGTGAAAAGTCTTCATGGCTCTGCTCTTTGCTTACTTACAGTCGTCTGTCCATGCTGACTCTGGCGCTGCTCTTCCTCTCATTTTCCGGCCTGCAGGTACAGTCAGATCCAGGCTTTTCCAAATTAACTGATTAGTCAAATGAACTTGGGATGTAGAGCATCATTAGTAAAATGAACTTGGGATGTAGAGCATCATGTGATATTATGGAAAATATAATGGGAGGGGAATCTTTTACTTAAGATTTCCTTTAGAGAGCTGTTGTGACTGGCAGACACACGGGTGGGCGCCAACCAAATGTTCTAAGAGCACACTGTGAAAATACTCGGATGCTGAAGTAGAAGTATGCAAGTATAATCAGAAATATGTTTTAAAATATGAAATGAATATCAAATCAAAAGCACTGAATGCAGACACATGTATGACCCCTTTAAAACTACATCTTACATCATTATTTTGACTGAAGTATTAAAGTAAAAGCAGGACCTTACTGATGTAGCTGGTTGAGGTGGAGCTCATATTAAGGACTGCGACAACAGGACTGCGACATAAATGATTGTTTATCATTATAATGTGCTTAGATAATGAGAGATGCTTTAATGCTAATCCAGAACCCAGAGTGGCACATTGTTTTGTTCAGCCAACAGTCCACACCTGCAAAGTATGAAAAATACATAAAAATCATTTAAATGAGTATAGACTGGATTCATCAACTAAATGTTTCAGCTGTGCACATACTTTACAAGAACGACTCAGTCTGAGAGAGATGCTGATGCCCTCATTTGTGTCATTTCCTGTCCAGCATTTTTGCCAATCTCAGCACCTGTGGTATGTATCGTCCAACAGACATAAATACACATAATGAATCAAATATTTCTGAGATATAATGACACTTGATTGTTGTTTTGAAGTGAATCTTGAAACTAACATCAGTTTAAAAATGTCACCTTCAGGTGGTCGCCAGCTGTCTGCCACACATTGGCGTCAAACCCGCTCTGTTTTGGCAGGTAACAGATTACATTCGTCATAACTTCTAAAGATACGCTGCACGTCGCCGCGGCGCGGTGTGCATTAATGATAAAAACAATGTGTCCTTTCAGTTTTTGCTGCAGAGTTACAGTGCTGGGTTCAACCACGCAAACAGAAATTCTTCGTCAGAGCAGGTAATGTACATATATTCGGATATGAAGTTATGAGATACGAAAAAGACTCTCATTTGCTTGACCACTTAATCTTTTATCTGTCTTTGGTCTTCAAACCTCCTCCCTGTGTGTCCCTGCTTCACCGCATCTGTCTTTATCTCTCACCACCAGGGTGAGAAGACGTCTCCAAAGCATCTCCTGCTGATGGCTGGAACAGTTTCCTATGCAACATGTGCAGGGGTGTGTATAATGTGATAACTGTGATATCTCAAGGGTTTCATCTTAAGACATTTTTATTTCATTTCCTGTGTCTTTTCTTTCAGGCACTTCCTCAAATTTTCATTAACCGACTTGGTATAAGAAGCGTACTAATCCAGACTTTCTTCAGGTCGATATTACCAATCCCACTGTCAGGTAATCAGGTTAACTCTGGGACTAAAATATTGTAGCATGAACAGTTTTGGATGGGTCCAGTAATTAGAGGTGGGTGTTTTGAACATGTTGTGTAACTCTCTGCAGCTGCTCTGGCCTTCTTCAACGTGTTAACTGTCAGAAGTGAGGAGTCAGAAACTGGGATCCAGGTGTTTGATTCCAATGGAAATCCTGTCGGCTTCTCCAAAGCAGCAGGAGAAAAGGTTAGAAAAACAAAGAGCAAATGGACAAAAATCAGTCTTTTTACTGAAAACTCGTGTGATAAATATTTTTTCTTCTCGTTCAGGCTGTGAGGGAGACCGCATTGTCACGAGCGGCACTATTTGGCACAACAGCTGCTGTCCCTAATCTGCTGGTGCTGCTCTTACAGAGGTTAGTCACTTTTAAATGCAATTCTGTTTCCGTTGTTAAATCACAGTGGTCCTGTTTAACCACATACGTTTTACCTCTTACAGAAAAGGTATATTCCAGAGGAACCCCCTGCTGGTCGCTCCTTTCCGCCACGTTAGCGTTGCATTCGTTCTAGGTTTGATGATCCCAGTCTCATTCAGTCTCTTTCCACAACTGGGAACGGTAAGATTCCTGATCATCCTGTGCTGCAGTGTTCTGTTTGCAATGAGCTCAGCTGACATCGACCTTGTTTTCCAGATAAAGAAGGAAAACGTAGAGGAGGAGCTGCAGGCTGCAGCGGACAGCGGACTGTTGTATTACCACAGGGGACTCTGAGGAGCTGTATCACTCGGCGGATACACAGTCATCTAAAACCTGTGTTGCCATCACTGAACAGCATCATAATAACTGTTTTTAACATCACGCAGCTTAAAATGTACGCTGCATCTAAGACTCAAAGATGAAATGAAGCTGTAAAATATTCAGGATTTGATACATTAAACCAAGCAAAAAGCCACTTTTTTGATAGTAAATTTATTTAGCTGGAATATCAGACGTATTTATAGATAAGAAATATTACATCGATTCATGAAAATACATTTAGTTTTCAAAGTTACATGAGCATTTCTACATATTGCACTCTGTGTCTTATCTGAAATACTGAGGCACAAAAACGTCCTTTTGGCAATGTGGCTGAAAACGAACGCAGAACACTGGCGCTGACTGTGCATCAGTAAAGAAAAGTAGAACCTGAACAGTAAGACACACACGATGCAGAGTAAATCAATGTGGATGTGGAAGCACCAAGCATTATTTGATTGGCTGCAGGTTGATGAGGTACAGCTTTTTTTTTTTTTTTTTCAACAAAACACAGTTTGAAAAAGCCTCATAACACAGTTCAGTCGTGTGCAGCACTACTGTCATTAGTAAAATACAAAATGTGACATTACTTTTTTAAAAAAATGTAAATAAACAAACGACTTGTGCAATGTTCCTATAAACTAACTCATTAATAATAAGTGCTTGTTACATCGGAGCCATCTCAGCTGCTGTTGTTGCTTCTCTATATGCTGTACATCAGGAGCAGGAGTTGGGATGTTTCTCCGTGCGACTCTGCACTGAGCAGTGGAAGCCAACGTCTGGAAAGCACTATCGAGGATGTACCAGCTGAAAAAGTACCAGCTTGTTGTCTCCATTTTCACAACACAGGAGACAAATACCGTACTGCTGTTTGTCCATAACTACTAATGGTAAAGGACAGGACTAGCATTATCTTACTCAATTCTTATCTTCACCAAATCCCATGAAAAGACCAAACTGCACAGCGCCTTAGTTCATGTTTCATATTTCCACAAACAGTCAAACAGGAGCAACTAGTGCATTTGATAGGGACTATTTTCAGTGGGGGATTAATCTACATAGGGTGTTGTTGTGAGTATCTATGGCAGCAGTCAAAATAAAATACAGTGCCCATGTTAATGTAAAGAAGGAACATGTCGCCCAGTGCAACGGTGCAGCTCACTGATGTGTTTTTAATAGTTTTTGACTGAAATGAACGATGTGAAAGGTGTGTCAGGTTTTGGATACACAGCCAGTATTTACATTGATTCGATGCTGGTTTTGGTCTTTTCATGGGATTTGAAAGAAATTAAGTGAAACCAGACTTTTCCTTTAAATGTAAAATCTATGATGAAACCTCCTGGTGTTGGTGCAAGATGTGTCATGTCACATATTAAGACAACAGTGGACAATAAGGTTTGATACAAGAGACACCTATCTCTGCCACCTCACATTTAGATCACTGGGAGAAAGTACCTTGTGCACGCTCTCGTAATAACAGAGGTTGTACACAAGCCTTTCATAAAACAGTAATTATCCAAAATCTACAAAAAACCAGCAGAGACACAGTCCATGCTGCAGAGTCTGAAAACAGGTTTATATCCGTAAGAGCTGCTCGGCAGCAGCCAAATGAAAGAGGAAGTTCTCTGTCGCTGGAGGGAAGTGGCGCTGCTTTAAGTCTTCCAAGGTGATTTTAGAGTCCTCACACTCGTTGGCCAGGGCCGCCAAGTTAGCGAGGATCTCTTTTGTCTTGACAGAAATATCCTGAGAATTAACAGAGTTGTGTTAGAGTCAAGGGGACATTTTCGCTGCTATGGGTTGAATATGGACATGTTTGCGAATGCTCACCTTGATGACCTGACTGTCTGACCTCTCAGCATCCTCTGCTGACTCGACAATGAGGTGGCCAATGTCCTTGTGCAGCTTTCCCATAGCCATGGCCTCTGCGGTGGGATAATGAGCGTGAGTCTGAATCAAACCGCCCTTAGAAACACACTGTTTACTCTTTGAACACACCGTACCTTTGGCACTCTGGGACACGGTGATGACACTGTCTGGGAGGTTCACATACACATCAAACAAGTCGGATCTGTTGCTCACCTCCGGATCAGCAAATCCTGCTACGTATCCTGTGGACAAAACAAACATATTGGTGCATAAATAATTCATTTCCACCACCATGAGATCACAGTGAACACAGATGGTGGTGAATCACCAACTGCGAGAAGGGTTACTGTTAATTAGAGTAAATAAACCGGGAGGCAGCCTCACCGGGGCACTTCTTGAGATCCTCTAGTTCGATATCAGTCAGGTGCACGTACGGGTGCAGGATGGACCAGTCCTTCCTGTGCCATGTCAGAGTGGGCAGAACTCTGAGGGTTTAACAGTTGAGGAGTTACCCACAGCCGACAAAACTCACTACTTCGTGATGATTAATGATCAGGAGCAAACATTTGGGAAGTCTCAAATGCACCTCGTAAACTCCAACAATGCTTCAATCCGCGGGTGATGGACCACGATCCTCTTCTTCAGCATGAGAGCGGTATACAGGATGATGGTCTCCATACCAAACTGAGACACCACATCTGAGGAAGGACGGAAATGTTCTGGTTAAACGGATGAACCACATTCATCTGTGCAGGAATCTAGACTGTGTTTCAAGCGAAGGCTAAAGAACCAACATCAACTTCACTTTACTGCTATCATTATATTTATTATTATATCTACTATCACCTTTATCACTGTTAACAAGTGATAAAGGTGATAGTTTCACAGTAAGACCTGCTCTCCGACTGCCGCTTCACTCAGGGTGATGCCTTCATTTACATATTCTCATAGCACTGGTCTATTTTAAGGTTCTTGCAAAGACTGGAAATGACGTCACCTTTTGCAAACAGGTGCACAGTTTAATACAAGAGCCTCCCTGCTGCCCAACATCCGAATTAAAATGCACTTTGTGATGATGCTGAGAGTGGAATCCAGTGGTGTCCATATTATGGACTAATATTACTCTTAGCTGCTGTGATGTCTTACCTTTGACCGAACCGGCCAAGTACGCTTTCCGGACATCGTAGTCTTTAATTAGAAACGAGCCGTTTTCATCACTTTGGCAAATTCCTTTGGTGAGCACGGTGACATAAGCCTCCATCATTTTCACCGGACTGCCATGTTTGATGTACATCCTGGATAACAGACAAAAACGCATCACTCAAATCAATAAACGCTAAGAAGAATAGTGTACAAACGGTGTCATCTGAGCCGGACGCCGTACCTGCAGAGTATTCGGCTCAGTGCAGCATACTTCTCAGGGTTGAAGTCTTTTGCTGTAACAACTATTGAAAAGTGAGTAACCTTCAAGGAAAGAAACAGACAAAAAAAACCCCATTATGAGACAGAAACATAAAACTGCTGCACTGTCAATGCTCCTTGCTCAAGAGCTGCATGAAAGTGTACCTTGTTCAGTGCTGTGGGCTCCTGTACTTCCACTGTGGTGATGTAGTACCAGGTACGACAGAACTGACCAAACACAAAGGTGTGGAAATCCCGGCTGTCCTGCGTCAGACAGCACTTGCTGAGCAGGACTTGTCTGAGGTCTGAGCCCACGGAGGGATAGCACCACACCCACAGCGTGTCTCCGTTCACATCTTTTTCTGAGGAGACATTGAATAAAACCACAATTCACGTATGAATCTTAGTTTATTGGAAGTCAGACATTGGAAACAGTCTGAGTCAAGGCTTCAGATCATTGTGACAAGGTGCATTTAGGAACCCATGTGTGCAGCCTAACCTGCAAGATCATTGGGCCAGTTAGGAACATGAAATCCTGCTGATGAAACACTTTTGGGTCACACTGTAATCATGTGATTGTCCTGAACGTACAAGTGATTCCGACAGGTCAATTTCGACTGAATACAACGCCAATAAAACAAGAAACCACCTGTGAGCTGAAACTTACCGATTAATCCGACGCTTAACATAAGCTGCGTTTCAGTCGCTGCCATATTCCATACCTGAAAGAGTTCAGAGACACAAGTTTAGTGGAGACAAACAACCAACAATCTTCCTCTGTGGAAATCCAGTGTTAAGTGTGGAGTACCCTGAGAACTCCAGCTAGGTCCAGATATCAGGATACGATGCTGTCCAGATTCTGTTTAACAGTAAATATGTTGAGACTTGTCAGTGGCCTGGGTGTGATTTCTGCTGTCAACAGACTCTCCTCCCTGCGCGAGATCGCTTCCTTCTTCCGGGACCGGAAGATTGTGCGGGAGGAGACACGCTGCTTACAACCAATCATAGCTGGCGACAGCTCAGCGGCAATGGTGCGTTTATGGTTACTGAAATTATACAATTATAAGCACAAGTATGAGAATACACGTGAAATGTCCATGAACGATGCCGCCGACGCTGTTAATTTAATTGAATTATATTACAGCGCATTAGTGACCTAAGTATATTTTGGGCAAGTAACTATTAATTATGTTTTTGTAAAACTTGAGCATTTCTAATTGGATTATCACAAGGCTTAGTGTAAAATAGAGATGTCCTGATCATGGTTTTTAACCTAGTAGTTTTAATTTAAGTTTTAATTTAATACATCTTCAAGTTACATATTTGAGCTATATTTTACCTTCACTGAAACTGGCAAAGTAATTTGAATATCTCTATTTTGATGGATATTGTTTTAGGAGTTTGTTTTAGCCCTTTTAATTTTTTTTTTTTTTTTAATCAAAACTTGATATTTTAACAATTACGATGGGTTTATGAACGCACCAGTTGCGGAGTACATACGGGAACTTTATACACCCAAAGCTGCCAGGTTTGTTAGAAAACCCGTTTTTTGTTTTTTGGGTTGGTTTTGTTTTGAGAAGTTGTTAGCCAATTGAAAATACTCATCTATGTTTATTTATTCAGAGCAGTATACAGACAATGTAATTAGGCATTTTAACAGGACTACCATTTTATTACAACACATATTATAAAACGCATATTACAGCAAGCTTATACACAGAGACAATCTAAGACTCTTCCACGTATTAACTTACTGCATACAGATGCCACAGAGAGTGTGTGGCTACGTGTGTGTGTGTGTGTGTGTGTCTTTAATGATAGCTAAATGTTATAGTTTTTACAATAAAATGCTATCATCAACCTATACATGACCCACAAAGACAGTTATGCACCAGCTTACTAATTTATTAATACATCTTCAGCTATATTAAGGATGACATAATGAAAACATATTATGCACAAATAAATACAATGAAACCCTAACCACACTAACCTTTGATATTTTGGTAGGCTCTGTGTTAGGGGGGAAACGTGCGACGCACCTGGCAACCCTAGCTAGGCCGCTCACGAGGTTCTTCCTTTCTCAGCCAGCACCGTCGTAGTGGGTGAGTGCGTGGCGTGGATGGACAGGTGAAATTTGTCAAAATTCACTGTATTCAGCCAATTCTGAGTTTCACCAGAACGCCACCAACATGCCGGCGTATTTTCAAAGACCAGAAAACGCTCTGAAACGAGCGAACGGTGAGTACAAATACAGCTTCGTGTTTCACAGATGTCAGACATTTATGCTAACTAGCTAACGTTAGCCGACGTTAGCCTTCGGTTGCCTCGTCACTAATACAGAAGCGCAGTTAGCCTGGCTAACTGCTAGCTAAAACTAGCTGGAATGGCGGGGAAGCCATATCGCTTACTTATAGCTGCGTTAGTGTTAAGCTAGCCGGCTAGGCCTTTCTGTTTTAGTACAGACCTTTGTTCCAAAGCGGGGACGTTTTAAAGGTGTAGTTTAGGCGGTTTTTGCAAATTGTTAGCACTTGTGACAGCTCTGTAATGCTAATGATAATGCCTGTGAATTAACGTCCCTGTCAAAGTATTTGTTAGTGCTTCTGCTCTTGTAGCATTGAGTTGATGCTAATGTCACGTTCACCACACAGCATGGGCCTAACAATGTCAGGTAATCTTAGTAACCATAGTATTATAATGTGTTTTGTTAATGTGTTCATACAGAGTTTCTCGAGGTTGGTAAGAAGCAGCCAGCCTTGGATGTTTTGTACGATGTCATTAAGAGCAAGAAACATCGAACATGGCAGAAGATCCACGAGCCCATTATGCTCAAGTACCTGGAGCTCTGCGTGGATCTCCGCAAAAGCCACCTGGCCAAGGAGGGTCTCTACCAGTACAAGAACATCTGCCAACAGGTGTGTGAAGATAAATCTGGGATGTTTGCACAAATCAGGTTCTTGTGGACAAATTATCATCTAGTGTCAATGTCTAATGTTTGTCTTTGCTTCCAGGTTAATATCAAATCTCTGGAGGATGTGGTGAGGGCTTACCTGAAGCTGGCAGAGGAGAAGACTGAGACAGCCAAGGAGGAGTCCCAGCAGATGGTCCTGGACATTGAAGATCTGGACAACATCCAGACTCCTGAAAGGTGAGGAGGCTCCAATGTTGAATGGAGAATTGATATGAGGCCGCCATTGGCTTTGTAGTTTCTCAATTCTCATGCTTTCTCCAAACAGTGCTCAACAGTGTGTATAGAAGAGAATGTCACACTAGTAACAAAATTTGTTTCTCAGGCATAAAACATAATTTATATGCACACTTAATAAAACATTATAATGGTATAGACAAAAGATTAAGGCATTACTTTAATTGTATGCACAGCTGAAGTTATTATGCATTTAGTGGGTGCTTGTTACAATCATGGTAGATCACTGACATTGAGCCTGTTGTAATTTCAGTGTGCTCCTGAGTGCTGTGAGTGGAGAGGACACTCAGGATCGTACTGATCGCCTGCTGCTCACTCCCTGGGTGAAGTTCCTGTGGGAGTCCTACCGCCAGTGCCTGGACCTGTTGCGGAACAACTCCAAGGTGGAGCGCCTGTACCATGACATTGCCCAACAAGGTACACACACTCAACACTGTACTAATATTACATTGTTTGAACTAAGTATTGTCAGTGCTACATTAAAATTACTTGCTATTTGATACGATTATTGCTCTCATATAGAAAATAAATAAACAGCTGTAAATTAAATGTTAAAATGTGAGCTGTTAGCTGTAAATAATATCTGGTCATCTTTTTTTCAGCATTCAAGTTCTGCCTTCAGTACACCCGTAAAGCAGAATTTCGCAAGCTGTGTGACAATCTGCGTATGCATCTGGGGCAGATCCAGCGCCACCACAACCAGAGCACTGCCATCAACCTGAACAACCCCGAAAGCCAGTCTATGCACCTGGAGACGCGTCTGGTGCAGCTGGACAGTGCCATAAGCATGGAGCTCTGGCAGGTCAGTCCACCAAACACTGAATCTTATAAAGGACCCTATCAACATGCATGCATTTGGTCTGTTTACTGTTGACTGCACCTTTTTATTCTTGTAACATCTATTGTGATATTGTTACTGATGTATGTTTTGTTCCAACTTTCCAGGAAGCATTCAAGGCTGTTGAGGATATCCATGGCCTGTTTGCTCTTTCCAAGAAGCCTCCCAAACCCCAGCTGATGGCCAACTACTACAACAAGGTGTCTACTGTGTTTTGGAAATCTGGAAATGCTCTCTTCCACGCCTGCACCCTCCACCGGCTGTATCACCTCTCAAGGGAGATGCGTAAGAACCTAACTCAAGATGAGATGCAGAGGTATATTATTCATTTTCTGTTAGGTCTGTTATCTGATAAGTTCAGATGTTTTACTCTGGCTTTGACCAAATAGTTGACCCTTTTTAAAAAACTCTTTAGGATGTCCACCAGAGTTCTCCTGGCCACACTGTCTATTCCCATCACCCCCGAGCGCACTGACATCGCTCGGTTGCTGGACATGGATGGCATCATTGTGGAAAAACACCGCAGACTGGCAACCCTCCTGGGCCTGCAGTCTCCACCAACCCGGCAGAGTCTTATCAATGATATGGTATGTTATTTACTCAAGACAAAAGCTTTTAGTGTTTAAGGTCTCAGTCAGGACCCTAAATGCTTTTAAACTCAAAAGCCCTTGATTAATTGTGTTTGTGATAATAGATAGTTGTGTCCTTTTAAAGATAATTAGTTAGAGCGTTGGTTTTCACCTGATTTTGAAAAAGTGCCTATATAAATTGGCTCACAGGTGTTTTGAAAAATGTATATTTTAATGTTTGGATTCTAGGTGAGGTTCAACTTGCTGCAGTATGTTGTACCTGAAGTAAAAGATCTTTACAACTGGCTTGAAGTCGACTTTCATCCTCTGAAGCTGAGCGGAAGAGTGACAAAGGTAAAGTGGGGTTGCAGCCAGCTTGAGAATAAGGAAATCTACTGTCAGTCTTTGTGGTATTTTATTGTCCCAGTTTACATTGTATTCCTTTAATTACTTTATTGTATCACAGCTATTCATTCAATTCATATCCCCTCATTAAATGTCCTATTAGGTTTTGAACTGGGTGAGAGACCAGGCTGAGAAGGAGGCAGATCTGCAGCAGTATGTCCCTCATCTGCAGAACAACACTATCTTGAGGCTCCTGCAGCAGGTAATGGTCTACAGTCTTTACAATAGCCTTGGATGCTTTCTTAAATCATATATTCACTGCATTTGTAGGAATCTCTCTCATTAATCGTATTTCTTTGAATCAGGTTGCACAGATCTATCAGAGCATTGAGTTCACCCGTCTGGCCTCTCTGGTTCCATTCGTGGATGCCTTCCAGCTTGAGCGCTCCATTGTGGATGCTGCCCGGCACTGTGACCTGCAGGTATGGACAATATCAGACATTATTTACATTGGATGCACAAATACTTTTGACAAATCTCCAAAAGTGTTCTGACTGTCACAAGGAATTTTTTATACTATATACTCTTATATATATATTCTTTATATACTTTATACTCTTTTACTTATCTGACGTTACCTTTTCCTTTCAGGTCCGTATAGATCACACTTCTCGGACTCTGAGCTTTGGCTCTGACCTGAACTACTCGACCAAAGAGGATGCCCCTGTTGGGCCTTTCCTTCAGAACATGCCCTCAGAGCAGATAAGGAACCAGCTGACTGCCATGTCTGCTTCTTTGGCCAAAGCCATCCAGATCATCAAACCTGCCTCCATCCTGGTGAGTTAACTGTGTTACTGAGCACTCATATACAGAGACCGGAGCCACTTGACATGTGACCAAATTTTATGGTTTTCATACTAACAGACACATACTTGCGTCTTTGAAATCCAGTACATGATGCACAATACAATCTGCTTTTTTCTTTAAATCTAAACTGCAATATGACATTTTTGTCCTTTCTCAGCAAGAGCGTGAGGAGCAGAACCAGCAGGCCATCGCTGCCTATCTCAAAAATGCCCGCAAAGATCACCAGCGCATCCTGGCTCGTAGGCAGACCATTGAAGAGCGTAAGGAGCGCCTGGAGAGCCTTAACATTCAACGAGAGAAGGAAGAGCTGGAGCAGCGGGAAGCTGAGATGCAGAAGGTTCGCAAAGCTGAGGAGGAGCGTCTGCGCCAGGAGGCTAAAGAGAGAGAAAAGGAGCGCATCATGCAGGAGCATGAGCAGATCAAGAAGAAGACAGTCAGAGAACGTCTGGAGCAGATCAAGAAGACTGAACTTGGAGCCAAGGCCTTCAAGGATATTGATATTGAGGTAAAATGACCTGAATATTTCAGAAATGGCTAATTGTAATATAAAGTTAAAAGATGAGACTAACAAAACTGTTTTTACAGGACCTTGAGGAGCTCGACCCTGACTTCATCATGGCCAAACAGGTGGAGCAGCTGGAGAAGGAGAAGAAGGAACTTCAGGAGCGTCTGAAGAACCAGGAGAAGAAGGTAATTGAGTGGTGCATCAGTGAAGAAGAACAGTTATCTTTATGTGAGTGGGACACTAATGTTTATGTCTCTCTAGATTGACTACTTTGAGAGGGCAAAACGTCTTGAAGAGATTCCTCTTATCAAGAAGGCTTATGAGGAGCAGCGCATCAAAGACATGGAACTATGGGAGCTCCAGGAGGAGGAGAGGGTATGTTTAAAAAATAAAAAATATGGAAAATGACATGCATGGATAAAGATTAGCTATATTGAATGCAGCCAGGTGAGTATCCATAATATGAGAATTTGCTTTTTCTTTTCTTGTAGATCAGTAACATGAAAGTTGAACGGGAGAAGGCTCTGGAGCACAAGAAGCGCATGTCCAGGATGGTGGAGGACAAAGAAAACTTCCTGTCCAAAATAACTGCTGCTCGTAGCTTCATTTATGAGGTAAAAGCAATTAGTCCTTCACCAACTCATGCTGATACGTTTTTTCTGACACTGTGCTTTCATGAAGCAGCTGCATAAACTGAACGTAAGAGGGCACTGGAGGGCAGCAGAGTGTCCAAACATGTGGATGTAGCCGTGATGTCACACATTGGTTTATGGATTTCAGTGTTGATGTTGTTTGAACAAGTGTGGAGCTGTTAATTGTGAAATTAATCGGATGCTAATTTTGGACAGGAGCTTTTTAGGCGACTAAAATGTTCCAGTTAACTTTTATGATCTTACAACATCAAGTCCGACACGCGGTGTTTTCCTGGTCGATGGGTTTGCTCTTGTATGACCAAGATCACATGGGAGAAAAGTGCTTTGTAATATATTGGATTAAGACTCTCCTCCACACTCTCACCTGTGCACCTGCAATCTGTGCCTGTGATCCTCTTTGCCTATCTTTGGCACAGTGCCTTTAAGTGTTGGTATACTAGCAGTCATGACATCTAACCAGTGTGTCAGTGGATATTGAGCCAGACTACAGGTGGTGACCACAGACAGAGAGGTGCATTAGGTGTTTTGGACCCAAAGTAGTACATTTATTTTAAGTTTAAGTTGTGTTGACATGACGTGCACATTCCCAAAAATCCAAATAAATCATTTTATCTTTTCAGGAAAAACTGAAAGCTTTCCAGGAGCGCCTGGTGGAGGAGAGGAAGAAACGCCTGGAAGAAAGAAAGAAACAGCGCAAAGAGGACAGACGTAATGCTTACTACCGCCAGAAAGAGGAGGAGGCACAGCGTATCCACGAGGAGCAACTCAAGAAAGGTAATGTTCTGTTTGCACATGAGAACAACTCAGTGACGATAAATGGGGGGCTGGATTTTATTTGCCATAGAAACTGCCAGTTAAGACCATGAAGGATTCAGAGGATGATGTTGTAGAAATATTGTTAATATGGGTGAAAGAGGTTCTTTTGAGGGACAGTGAATTTGTCTGTGAGTACAAAACTTAAATTTTACTTTAAGTATCAGTATGGGAAAATGTCTTCCAAAGTAATATGTGGTACTTTTACAGAGCGCGAGGAGCGTGAACGCCTGGAACAAGAGCAGCGAGAGGAGGAAGAGAGGGAGTACCAGGAGCGTCTGCGCAAACTTGAGGAGCAGGAGAGGAAGCAGCGTGCTCGTCAACAGGAGATAGAGGAGCGCGAACGCCGTCGTGAGGAGGAGAGGAGGGGCCCCCAGGAGGAGAAAGCTAAAGTATAGATTTTTTTCCCCCCAGTGGTCATTTATTTTAAGTATCATGCAATTATGAAGTGCGGGGACCACAAGTATTTTATCATGTAACTGTCCCTAGAATAGAAAAGCAAATCAAATTAGGATCAGAATTATTACAAATTATTATTCCCTGCTAAATGCCTTTAATCGTTCAGTCATCAAAAGGCTGGACTTCCATGCAGCAAGCAGCACAGTTCAAATATTTAAAGAATTCACCTGCACATTAATATAAATATTAAATATCAGAAATATAATGGTGAGTGTGTAGCACTAACAAAAGCAAGACAATAGATCACAACAGTTGGTCATAAAATATTGTGTTTGTTTGATTTACGTCATCTCCCAGGTGAGAGCAGAGCAATTAGCTACAGGTAGAAACAGTGTATAGGCGTGGTCATAACCTTTGAGTGGCCCTGATGTAATGACAAATGTGTCTTGATCACTATGTTTTGCTTGTACAGGACTGGGGTGAGAAGGACAAAGAGGAGGGAGGATGGAGGAAGCGCGTGGAGGGAGGAGAGTCAGAGTGGCGTCGTCCTGTGGCTGACAGGTATGAGTTGATAACTGAAATCACTCTTTGTTTTTTTGGTCATTTAACCCTGAGGGGCCGCTCTAAATATGTGTGTGCTGCCCCTCAAGGGATTGGAGGAGGGAGGAGGCTCGTGATGATGACAAAGAAGAGAGAGAGATGCCCTTCAGACGTGACGGTCCTCGCAGGGGCGGAGATGACAGAGGACCCCGTCGAGGCTTCGATGATGATCGAGCTCCACGTCGTGGTGGTGACGACGACCGTCCTCCACGCAGAGGCATGGACGATGATCGTCCTCCACGCAGGGGCTTTGATGACGACCGCGGCCCAAGGAGGGGTGGAGATGATGACCGTGGCCCTAGGCGTGGCTTCGATGATGACCGTGGTCCTAGGCGTGGCTTCGACGATGACAGAGGTCCTCGTAGGGGCCTTGATGACTTAAGGGGTCCCAGGCGTGGGGCTGATGATGACTGGGGCTCCAGAAGAGGAGGAGATGATGATAGAGGTGGAAGGAGAGGCATGGATGATGGGCCACGGCGAGGTGGTGATGACGCAAAACCGTGGAAGCCCCTGGGCAGACCTGGTAAGCCTGTAGCCGATCAACTTTTGATAAAAGATCATGTTGCAAAATGGTTTATTGAACAGTCAGACTGCCCAGCAGTGCTGTCTTATCAGTGAGCAGCATATTGAGAGGAAGCTTCTGTTCCAGGTGGTTGGCGTGAGCGGGAAAAAGCACGAGAAGAGAGCTGGGGTCCTCCCCGTGGTGACGCCCGAGATGAGGGAGATGATGCCGATGGAGAAGAAAGATCCAGCAACCGCTTCAGAGACCGTCGCCCGCAAAGGTGTGTCTGATACACATGTGCATAAAGTGTTGATTCATTTGTGACAGTTGAGAATATTGTAATAAACTTCTGTCACTGTGTATTCACAGAGAAGAGAGTAGCTGGAGGAGAGGAGGCACAGACGAAGGAAGCAGCTGGAGAGACTCTCGCAGAGAGGACACTGACCGTGATGATCGCCGTGACCGTGAAGACCGCCGTATTGACCGTCGTGATAGAGACCGCCGAGACGACCGTGAACACAGAGGCCCACCCAGAGATCACGATGACAGTAAGCAAAGTAATGACTTCACTGTTAGAGATATGTCAGGGATACATTGTAGCATACATCCGTTTTCTCTGAAGTTGGAGTAGAAAGTACTTTGACCATGGCTGAATCTGACCCTCAGCAGCATTCGGAACAAACCACTTCATTAGCTGCCTTTTAATTTTTTTTGTCAGACAAAACAACTGGGCATGCTTTAATGGTGGTGTTGTGTTGTATTCAGCCAGCAGAGGTCTCTGTTGGCCTGTCACAGTACTGCCACAGCAGGTGTCTGAGAGAGATACCCTCCTTCTCAAACATCTCACTTCCCTACAGTTCTTGTAAAATCAAAACGGTCCTGCTTAAACATGTCTTAATGAGCATCTTTATTCCCTCAGTGGGCTCTTGGCGTCGCGGAGGTGATGACAGGAGGGAGGAGCGGGACAGGGAGCGACCCAGAGAGAGAGACAGAGAGCGGGAGAGGGAGCGCGACCGGGAGCGTGATGCTGATGGAGAAAAGAGTTGGCGTTCTGACAAAGAAAACCCTCGTCGCACCAAGAACGAGACAGATGATGACGGCTGGACCACTGTCCGCCGCTGAGCAGCAATCTCTGCATCCAATTGGTTTGGTTAATTATTGATCGGTTAAGAAATAAAATAATCCAGCAGGCATTTAGCCACAGTGGTGAATTAATGGCAACAAGCTCCTGTTACTCTGCGTTATTCCTTTGAATTAAATATTTGTAGACAGTAGTTTTCTTGGGAATTTTCCCTTTCTCTTGTTTTTCAACAGTTTTAAACCAGAGCCTCCTCACTACCCAAAACACCATCAACACATAAACTTGTGTGCACTCAGGCCTCATGCAGACCATCAACATTAGTATGACTGCCCCCAGTGGTTAGGAGTGTTAGTACCTTACATGATGAAGTCAGACTAAACTGAAAACCAATGTACCTGCTCCAACTTTCAATGCAAACTCAGTGTACCACCAACTGCCTCTTTCAAATAATTAACCTTTACATAGTTGATATATTATGGCGCCGGTCCACAACTCTTGCAATGGCAATGACTTTGAATTTGTCATCTGCTTCAGTGATTTCTGCAATTCATCTAATGTTTCAGATGCTTATTAACCTGGCAAAGAAATAGAAGAATTTACATTTTGATGTGCATGCTTAGAGTATTCAATTGGTCTTGCTTGATTCCAGTATGTGGTTCTATCTTGATGCAGTCAATGGTATCAAACCAGGTTGCATGTGTACAGATAAAGCCTTTATTAATAAAGATGTTTGCTCACCACTTACCTGTTCATTGTCTCCAGTGTTATGTCAATAGTTAGGATTGCAGAGCCCCTCAATAAATCTGCTGTATAAAAAATGGTCACTTAGAACAGCAGCTTCCAACCTGCCTCATAGGATAAACCTGTATCCAAGTGAGACAGACGATTACCTTTAATTAAACCTACAAAGGTTAAAAGAAAATAACATGCCAGGCTCAGAACATGTCATTTGAACAGCTGATTCTGCAAATATCTTCCAGTGTCCACATTAGTTGTCATTCATACATTACAACTTTTCTAAGTCCCTCTGACAAATTATGCATTGTAAAAATACAGATTCATAGATAATCAACTGCCTGTAAACACAGAAGCAATCTTAGATGTGAACAGTTCACGTCAACTTTTGCACAACGCACCAGTGAAACTGAACACTTCTATTTGTGTGGACCTGCTCTCCAGGTACCCCAAAAGCTCCTCGGACCCCTGTCCTGATCGTACGTTATCACACTACCACTATGTAACCACTAGAGGTCGGTAAAGCACTGTGGAGAGGACAACGCGCCTCACCGTGTGGGAGCAGGCGACGTGTGGCGGCTCAGTCGGTGTAAAACTCGGGAAAATAGCAGCATGCAGGCAGTGGTCAGTATACAGTCAATTAACAGAGCAGTTAACATGATGTTAGAGTTGTAAAAAAAAGAAAAAGAAAAACTCAACCACACGGGAGTTCTTAAACAAAAATGTGCTCATCAACACCAAACAGCTTTAATTTTGCTGTGGTCCCATTCACAATAAAGCCTATAAAGCAACTCTATATCCTAATGATAACAGCAATAATGTTACGTCTTATGATTAAAAATTGACTTATATTTACTCGATGATAAAACAAAATAAAATGCTGCATTTTCATGAACGGACGAAGCGACTTCAAATAAAACATCTCCAACTCCCAATGATTCCCCCCCTGTGAGGGTGACGACGGTGTGATCTGGATTCAGACATTTCTATGGTGTCACATCAGGAGTGTTGCGTGTTGCACAGCTGTTAGTGCTCTGACGTCTCAGAGAACCTGTAATCTCTAATCTGGTGTTTGTATTTTATTTCACGGACCCTTAACCTACTCCTGCACAAATAAAACCTCAAGCAGACTTGTCCCGAAGCTCCAAATGGTCAAGTATATAGACTACACTAGACATTAGCGATCGACATTAGCGATCGCAATAATAATAATAATAATAATAATAATAATAATAATAATAATAATAATAATAATAATAATAAATACAGATCAGATATTCCTTTTTTATTTTTTTTTTAAGTTTATCAGGTATTTTCTAACATCTGAAGTCATGTTAAACATAGAAACATTTCCATCCAAAACTTCAAAAATATACACACAAATCAAAATTAAAATGAATTTAAATAATTGTTAATTATAATTGTTTGTTCGTTTGTTTGTTTGTTTGTTTCAGGGCTTAGTCCATCATTTCTCAAAGCCTCGCGAGTGTGACTCCGCGCGCTGTTGGTGTGTATCATTTCTTTATGAAGGCCCTCGGTGCGCGGCCATGGCTGCAGCTCGGTCCTACTGCTCTCAGTCACTGATCCGCGCGCACGGATGACAGCGTGCACTCACAGGTAGCTACTCCACTAAACACCTGAGCATTCTAGCATTCAATAACACTGACACACAGCAGCAGGTTATTGAATTTAGACGACTCTGTCAGCCTCCACGCAGCGTCCAGCAGGCAGAGTTGTCAAAATGCTGCGTAGATGAGGCTTGTTTGTGTCTCCCAGACATCCCATCCAGCAGGCATCAAGACTGTCTTCAGTTTCAAACTTATCCTAGTATAATCTGAAGAAGAATAAAAACGAGCAAAGACGAAACAGGAATCATTTCTCTACACAAATCCAGTCAGAAAAACAACAAGAGGAACAGAGTTGAGTGATAAATGAAGGGAGGCTGGCTAATTAAGCTCGTGCTAAATATTATCCGCGCGCATAGCAACGAAAACAGACTTTAATGGAGCTGATTTGATGTTTGCGCAACATTGTTGTGCGTAATTAAAAACAATCACTTGCTGGTAGCAACACCACACACACCCCCACTCTTAAAAAATCAGTTCGAACCTGTCATAGGCCGTAAATGCAAATAAGCAGGCTACCTTGAGCTTTTCTACTGGTCCAGATGAGTGTGTTAAATGTCCTGGAGATATGTGCGCGCGTGAGTGTATGCGCGCGCGTGCGGGGGGCTCCTCTCTGGACGAATCCGTTCCGTGTTGCGCGTTCGAGTCCGCCTCTCCGCGCCCCTGCTTCCCATTGACGCACTTTTTAAGCGTCTTCCCCTTCTCCACCTTAAGGCGAGCAGCAGCAGCAGCGACCAATCACCATGCCATTACAGCCTTCAGAGGAAGCTGTTTATGGGACTGCAGCGCTAATTAGGCTCATGAACTAACAAATCTGCCTGCACGAACACGGCGAGGAAAACGATCACATCCATGGATTAGTCTGGGAGTAGCCGAGCACTTTTTATTTTGGCTTTCTCGACGCTGCCGCCGCTTCCCAACTTATTTACTGCGCACAAACTTTCCCCCTTTCTTGGGTGTGGAGTATTTTTTAAGCGAGAGCGCCTACGACAACTTTAACTTAAACTGGGGAATCTGGACTATCAGACCATGTTTCAACCTACACCCAAGAGGTGTTTTACTATAGAGTCTTTAGTGGCGAAGGATAATCCTGTACCGGCGTCCCGCTCCGAGGAGCCCATCAGGCCAGCGGCTCTCAGCTATGCAAACTCCGGCCAGATGAACCCGTTTCTCAACGGCTTTCACTCCGGCGGCAGGGGCGTCTACTCTAACCCGGACTTGGTGTTTGCCGAGGCGGTCTCTCATCCGCCAAACTCCGCCGTCCCGGTGCATCCGGTGGCCCCGCCGCACGCTCTGGCCGCTCACCCGCTTTCATCCTCACACAGTCCGCACCCTCTTTTTGCCAACCAGCAAAGGGACCCATCAACTTTCTACCCGTGGTTATTACACAGATATAGGTACTTGGGTCACAGATTTCAAGGTAAGTTATCGAAGTGCTTCGTTTGGCTCACTTTTACGCACGGTACGTGCCGAGCGGCTGGAGAGTTGCTGGTTTTTCATTCTCTATCAGCACAGAAAGCAGGCTGTAGATGGAATTAAAAACGTGGAAGCTATAGCAGAGCAGTGATGCAGCCCATCATCTGCAATTCTCAGGAAAAAACAGACACTTCATTAAAGGATTATTCCGCTCAAAAATAAACCAGTAATTAATTTCTTCATTTAGAAAAAGGAAAAAAACAAACCCTGAGTTAAAAAAAAGAAAATATCGCCTTGGCCTCTCCGGCTGTCTGCTGCTCGGAGCGTCTATTCAGGGCTAAAAAAAGACCACTAGAAATGTTGACATGTTTGTACACTGTTGGTCCTGCAGGTTATACATAGCATATGATCTATATGCATGCGTAAAAGGATATTAATGTATCGCTCTCCTCCGCTGCTGGTGCTAAAGCTTCCTTCACAATTTAACCGCAAGGATTCGTTTTTGTTTTTAAATGGAAATAAATTCAATAATTTGGAAAGATATTTAACAACTATATCGCTATTTTTTCCCCCAAGGCTGCCATTGATCAAAAAGGAGTTATTTTAATTAAAATGCCGAAGTTAACTGCGGGGTGATTTGACGAGAAAATTCGTTTACTGTATTTTAATTTAGTTTTGGTTTCTTCTTTTATTATATTCATGCTTTAAATGATTCCTTCCTTATTTGAGGACAATTAAAGAAAAGATGTTTTCGTAGGAATTCATTCAGAATTTATTTTAAACGTGTTTTTTTGGCTGCTGCTTATTTAAACGTGTTTATGTTGCCTCCGTTTTACTTGTGATTTTGTTTACAACGGCTGTTTCTGAGCTAATTTAATTAGGTCCAGGATTATACATCTGCTTTGTGTTGTTTCCTTCTGCCCATCACGCGGGGGTCTCACAAATGCAGATGAAGGAAGTCAACAAGGAGAATTAATTAAAAGAATACACATGTTTTCGATAAATTAACGTGTTTTATTGACTGATGTCCAGCCTCTCCTCAGACATTCTCATCATATTTCCAGTCTGCACTCGGTGGATTATTGTCCCATAGCTGTGCGCAGCGCTGCTGTTTATTACAGAACTGTTAAACACCCCGTGCGGAAAACAAAAGGTCATGACGGAGTCCGGTTTTCTGCTCGCTTCCAGGTAATGAAACGAGTCCAGAGAGCTTCCTTTTGCACAACGCGCTGGCCAGAAAGCCCAAAAGAATCCGGACAGCTTTTTCACCTTCGCAACTCCTGCGGCTCGAACACGCGTTTGAGAAAAACCATTACGTGGTGGGAGCAGAGAGGAAACAGCTCGCCCACAGCCTTAGCCTCACAGAAACTCAGGTAAGAAACACGAGAATTCCCCCAAACATTAATCTGCGCATCCTCAGTGTTTCTCTGCCCGCCGGATCATTTTATTTTGAAATATATTTGCAGCTGCTTGGTGTGCGCCCCGCTCTGGCTGTTAATACAGGCCCACCTCCCATCTACAGCCCATTTTAATTATCATAAAAATCATATTCCTCACTTCATGGCTGATGCAGCGGGATATATGTGGCATTTTTTTTTTTGTTTGTTTTTTGTTTTGCTGTATTATTATTATTTTTTTTTTACTGAACGTGGCACGTGCGTCGAGGAGCCTTTTAAAAGCAGGCCGCTGTAACATGAACGTATGTTAACGCAGGACAATAAAGAGGGGACGTCCAGCCGAAGCAAAAACAGTCATTTCGAATAATCAGCCACCAAATTGTTTCTACACACCGGGGTCCATAAATGCACGTTGTCAATCGCAGACAGGGGCTTTTCTGTTGGATCCAATCCACTGTCATTGTATAGGCCTAACCTCATTTTAGGAGGGGTTGAATTACTTTGTTTTGGGGGGGAGAATGTTGCCTTTCAAAATGGAGGGCAAATTAACCAGTTAACCATTTTATAGGATAGGCGATACAAAGAGCGAGGCGGGCTCAGTGAATTCCCCCTGCCATATTTAAGATGCCGTTTGAGCCCATCAGCCGCTGTCTTTTGTCCGCTCTGTCTCCTTTGGACGGCGGGGCCTTTGGAGGAGCTGAAGGGAGAAATGAACCATCACCTACTTCAATTAGCCCACTGAAGGCTTATTAAATGCACCTCGGTTGCCATTTAAGCGCTAAAAGGGGGCCGCGGAGTGACAAAAGCGGGGAACGGGCAATTTATCGATTTAGATGTTGTCGATTCCCCACGGTACCGTTTAACGGAGCCGAGGCGATTTAGTGCAGCGTGTGAAATAAATATGTGTTAAATGTGTGGCACGGAAGCGATTTCTGTCTGAGTTTTATTTCATGTTTCATTCACATGTTGGCTTTAAAATAGTCGTAGTTATAAAAACACCCTGACCTACTTTTGAAGAGGCGTCAAAAGTTTTTTTTTTCCCCCAGACATCAAATATTTGTGAGGTTATAAATAAAAATACTTTCATTTATTTCAGGTTTTGCCATAAACTTTATGTACATTTTTAATTTTGGGGGCTTATTGTGTTCTGATCTGGATGATAACCTGCGCCGTTTTATTTGTGCAACAGAGCTGGCTCACCTTTTGTAGGCGGAGTTCACACTTTGTGCGTAAAATTAATATTAAATTTTGGAATAACAATTATATTCCTGTGATTTTAAGGACGTGGCTCCACGCTGCCGAGTGTATAACGGATTTTTGTTTATTCTGGCGTTAGTTTGCTCTGTGATCACCAGCTGCAGGTCACACTTTACCTTTTTATTTCAGCTGCACCGCTGCCTGCTTGTATTTAGCCCTGCAATCCAAACAATGTGTCCCTTTCACGCGTGGTTTTACGCACTGGCCAATCGCGGTTTATCTCGTGATACTGATCCAAGTTTTTTTTGTTTTCTTTCTCCTTTCCCCCCCTCTCTCCTCAGGTAAAAGTGTGGTTTCAGAACCGGAGGACGAAGTTCAAGCGACAGAAGTTGGAGGAGGAGGGCTCCGAGTCTCAGCAGAAGAAGAAAGGATCGCATCACATAAACCGGTGGAGACTGGCGACTAAACAGTCGAGCCCAGAGGAAATTGATGTCACCTCGGACGATTAAGAAAAGAAAAACTCTATGAGCGTCTGATTGAAGGAGGACATGGATAAAGGATGCCGCGTAGAGACAGTGAGAGGGTAAAAAGCCAATGTCACATTTCAGATCTCCGGAGATCGGCAGCTGAGGGTGAGAGAAACCCGGCTGGTGGCACTGCTGTCACCGCGCGGGTCTGTCAATCCAAATGACCCAGGAAAATGTGACTGACAGTGTCTCAGTCCACCTACCTGAACCCTTCCACGCACCAACCACCACTACAATCTCCCATCTACCACCACCTATATATTTTTTTCACCAATTCATATTGGACGTTTGCACTTCAGAAGTTTTTTTTTTTTTAAAGAACAAAAAACAAAACGTTTCCACTCCAAGATACCAAAACAGCAAACTGCTTTTGTAAAACTTGAATTGCATGGTATAGTTTTTTCCTGGTAGTTGTTTTAATTTGACAAGTTTTCTCAAACCAAGAAGAAAAAAAAATATCAATTTTGTTTTTAACTCTATTTTCAAACTGAGAGATGTCGTGCTTCTTCCTTTTTACAAAGTGTGCAGTCTTTAATTAATGATTCTCGTGTAAAAGTGATTGTGAAAACATATGAAGTAGCGGTGCTGCGTTATAGTGTTTTTTAAAGAAAAGACAACAAAAAAATTCGATGAAAAAAAAACAACAACAACAACAAACCTTTCTAAAAATTGAATCAGACCACATGATCAAGTACTTAAAGGGAAGGTATCAGGACATTCCTTTAACCTAAAGCTTTACCAATGTGTCGCTGTGGCCCCACGCAGCCTTCTGTCAGGACTTGACCCTCCAGTGAAAGTTGCCACGAAGGACTAAAATGCAAGAATTGAGAGAGAGAGAGAGAGAGAGAGTAAAAAAACTTCAAGCACTGAGCGTATTCCATGTACAGAAATGCTAAAAGTTAATGTTTCTGTTAAACCCTCTTTTACAGAATGTAAATAATTTTTGTGTTTGTGTTAAGTTTGCTACAATTTTAACACAAAGTATACTTCCAAGAAGTATGTAATTGTCAATATTTTGTCAATAAAGTTTTATCAATATGTTGCGCGCAGTAATAGTATAGGCTTTTGATTACACAGGGCAGCTGAGTGGAGGCCTCTGGCGTAATGGAGCGTTCAGGGCGATGGTCGTTATTCTGATTCGGTGCCATTAAACTGAGTCGTTTTGGATCCAGTGCGCGGGAAGGTTTGCTGATGTGGCCTTAGGACGCTGGAGTTGGATTTTAAGCAGGGAGGGAGACGCTGCAGCCTGCCGTTTGTTATCGCCAGCTCTGCATTTGTCTCTCAGTCTGATGTAGACTGCGCGGGTTTGATTTTTGAGGGGCTGCAGCGTCTGCTCCGCTGCAGCTACAAAGAGTCCCTACAAGCTTTTGTGAAAGTGCAAATCAGTTTAGGCAATTATCATGCGAGTAATATGAGGGGGGAAAGGGGATGCATTGCCCAGTGGTCCACTTTAATCTCTTAATCCACGGATCCAAGGGGGCTTGGTTGGACATAATTTAGTACAATCTGACTACCCCTCACGACGCGATAAGGGAAGGTTGCAATGTGCCGCAAAATGGGATCTTTGTTTAAAATCTTGTCTTGTAGGCTCCACCATGCTGCAAGCTGCTGAAACATTGCAGGGCTTCCGTAGCAGCCTGTAGGCGAAACTAAAAAAAAAGATGCTATTTACAGCAGGAAGTGATTCCCTATTTACGCACAAACAAACCATCAGTAAATTAATGAACACCCAGTTTTAAAAAAAATGGATTATGTTGTGAATACACAGAAAGCTCAACTCCAGTGTTTTCTGGTGCGAGGTGCATGTGTTTGTTTAATTGTTTCATAAAGTAAAAAAGCTGTTTTTGTGGTTCGAGGTGGGGGAGTTGGGGGGGGCGGATGGCATATAGGGAATTCTTAATCGGCCCATAGATTATAACAGCAATAAAAATCTTTAGAGAATACCATTAGCTTTGAAAAAAAAAAACCCCTAAAAGCTTTATTACAAACCCAGCTTTGAAATAGGGGGGATTAGAGGACTGAAAGGGTCCCACAATAGTTAGAAGAAAAGGTTTCATGCTAATGAGGTTAATGCCCTTTGTATCTCCGGACTCCACAACTTCATTACTCCTATCTCGGGCAACACCGAGCGGCTCAGAGCTTCACAATCCACTCGAGCTTTTCCCTACCCTGCCTCTAAAGAAGGATTTGATAGCAGTCCTGTTCAAACTAGATAATTATATCTTTTCAAGTTGGAATTAAGATAAAGAAAGTGCAGTGGAGGCGGTGAGCCTTGATCCGCCGCAAACAAATTTGGCGCACTCTCCCCCCCTCTGTGCGCCTGTATGGACACACAGGAGACAGGACGGGCTTCTCATTAGAGCCCTGGCACAGTTGGATTCATTTAAACGCGTTTGATTGTAACCTGGAAATATTTCTATGCTTTTCTTTAAATTTAGCGGCAGCTCTGTTCACGGAGGGAAATATTTTTTTTTTGCTTTTAAAGACATGAAAATTTAGCAGGTTAAAATATTAAAAAATATTCTGAAAACCACATTTACCTGACGAACAGCTCGGTGTTTTTATATTCTAAATTAAAAAAATAAAAATGGCCGGCGCCCATTAAGGTATTTAAAAATATTTTAAAAATCATAGCAGGCTAATAACAATAGCAATAATATAAATAAATAAATGCATTGGCTGTTTCAGTTGCTTGGATGATATTTGGCTCACGGATAATTTCACGCATCTTAAAATAAATCGCGCCAATCTTACTGAAGGGCGATCAAGCGCAATTTGAGACTCGGGTCACATTAATACAATTTGTCTGAGTGGAATTCTCACTCCGTGTGCGTGTGATGATGTCAAGTGGGCCCTCGCCTATCACACCCCTGCTCCCGCACGCTCGCGCTGAGCGTAAAGGGCCAGCTTCGGTGACCCGCTTATCTGAACTCCAAGCTGCTCCGCTCCGTCCAGGGGCCAGACTCCCCCCATAAACCACCGCAGCCCAGGAACAGTTTGATTACTCCTTAAATATTCACGACCGGACCCGTTTGGACGTTTTGGACTTATAAGCTGCGCTGCATGAAACATTTAGTCAGCAACGTGAAATGATTATCCGTCATTGAAAAGAGTAGTCGGTCCTATCAAGTGACCCCACTGACCCAAAACCTCTAATCTGCAATTAGTAGGTATAATTACGTCCGCTGACACCACTAATGTGAATAGTGGCTGAGGGAGGGGGGGCAGGCGGAAGACAGGCCGAAGTATTAGTGCTGGAAGTCAATAATTGATCGAGCTGAAATCTCTTTAAGTTGGGAGAAGTGGCTTTTCAAAGGGCGCCCAGTTTGGACAGTTTGTCATCGTGTTGTCCGCGCGGACGGAGCTGGAGACGGGCCCTCTCTCGGTTTCTACCTCGTGAAATGAAGGCTGGTGCGGTGGCACCTGTAGGCCGTGCCTGCCACAAAACGACGTCAGGACTAACTTGATCTGTCCTGTTTCACAAATTGCCTCTGAAATTGATCCTTGAAACGAGAGAATGAACCCTACACAATTCCCTTGGCCTTGACATAAGGTGCAGCGATAAATATACAAGACTAATGAGCAATTACCATACAATCACCCTTCAAATAGCTTACATAATAATAAATTAAACATCGGAGCCTCGGATTCAGTTTCTTTCTTTATTATTAATAACGAGGGAGGGGCTTTTGCAGCCATGATGTGCTCTGATGATTATGTTTTCCAAACGCAGCAATTTCCAATTTGCCATCGGGTACAGTCAGCACTTATTGACTCGGACTGACTAACTAGTCCACGGACTTAAGCACAAATGCGCAAAAAAAAAATCCCTTTGATTGCACGTCCCTCTCTTATTGTGGTGGATTTAAACACATTTTTAATTTAGATTTCGAAGGAGATGTGGCCATTAAATGTATGACGGCGGACTTAGACGCAGCGTATGGCGGCGTGCTGCGTTCAATGACATATACCGTGCGTGTGAAAGCCTAGATTTAATTGGTTGGACAATAGATGCTAGCAAATTCATTATATAATATCAACTAAAATAATATTCTAAGTGGAAAAAAGACAAATAGTTCCACTGAAATGTAAAGTTGCACTTAAATAGAATTTATTTTGCTGTCCGTCCCCGATTAGCCCGCTAAATGTCCCCTTCTTTATTCTGCTCATCACAGTTAATGAATGGAGAGCAGGGTTACAGCTTGTAGACACACACGCTAAGGGCCTGGCACCAAAATGTGATTGTTAATAGATGAACGAAGCCAAGATCCACATTACATGCCTCTCTGACAGACCCATGCAGGGCTTCTGTCAGTAGGGTTGGGCGCTCCATTGCCCACGTTCACCGAGGTCACCACCCAGACAACATACGACCAAGAGATGTCACACACCTACAGGTGACAAAATGGCCATTTCACGCTGAGATATTCATCGTGAGCTGTGGTCCAGAAACACTCAACTTTTTTTCCACCTGCACAGACGCCTCTTTCTCCCTCTGTCAGGCTTCTTCTTGGCCTCCGTCCCATAATGCCCCGCGCCGATCGCAGACCACTCCAGCATCTGCCTGAGCTCAGCCTGCCCTGACCAGGAGCAACACTGCACAGGCACAGCTCAGTCTAGGAAGCCTCAGACAGCTGAAGGCCTTTATTAGCTGCTTTTCCTCTTGTTATTTTCATTGGCCGCTACAGTAAACATTTACTTTCAATGCATTAATATTCCTATGAGTTGCTGCTTGCCCGGTGGATTCCTTAGGTTTATTTTCTTTAACGATAGGGGGAATTTGGGCTGTAATGTGATGCACTTTCATTTGCATATAAGTGTTTCCCACATATCCACCAGCTCTGAAGAGAGCAATTGTGGACCCCCTGTGCGCTGAAGTTCCAAACTCCAAACATTTTATGGGTCGTATCTGCAGCAGCATTCCCCTCAGTGCCTAATGTGTAACATATGGTGGACTGTACACCTGATAAAATACCTCAGGGGCCCTGCAGTTTGGAAAATCCTCAATTCGCTCCCTAAATAAAACAAACAATGGCCTCACTAAATATATCACATGTGCCTGCTGAACTATTTTGTGTCTCTTGACCTGCGAGTCCCCTCCCATATCATCAGCACTGATCCAGTCTGCCAGTGCCACGGCACAACAAGCAGGTACTTTTGAAAATAATACCACAGATTTTTCTGAAGCTCCTGTTTTTACCTCCTGCAGGCTAAACGGGTTGTGTGAGTGCAGCTCGGCGGAGCTGCGCAGCCCTTCTGCCTGTCCCCTCCGTTGAAACCCACATGAAGGCCGCTCGTTCCTCTGTCCATGTTTTGTGTCACCCCATGTCAGGATATGATCACATCCAATGAAATTAGCTCACATCTAAAACTGGAGTTCTAGTTCCACTTCTCCTCAGCTGTTTCATCTCAGCGAAAGTGCTGCAAATGTGGCTACAATTAGAGCTGAAATGTAATATAGCTGCTGGTGTGCGGGTTATTGAACGGACAGGTGAAATTGTGGGCACCTGTTCTTCTGTCCCTGCTCTGCACCCGTCTGAGCTCCGCTGTGTCTCCCCCTCTTGGTAGCTGGGAGGGAGAAAAATCTGCCCCACGAAAAAAACATGAAATATCAAGTTTCTGCTGGCTGAGTGTGACGGCAGTTGAGTGCTTAGTGTCTGGAAAGTGAGGCTGCATAAAATACTAGCGGTGGACTTTTTGGACAGGGGCTTCTGTGCACTTGGGGAGCGGATGGTGCATCGTTTCCCTTATTCTTTTTCGACATGAGAGTCAACTGAGCCTGTGACACATTTTTAAAATGTAATTTTAGATCTTTGGGTTTTTCATAAAGTGCTTCGAAATAGATCGGTGTTGACCGAGTGAAACATAAAACTAAAACAAACCCCACACCAGTAAATACAACACCTACTTTAGAGACTTACAAAATCTCATTATCACGCTTGCAGCTATACACATGATTATTTATAAAAAATGATTTAGTACATAAATGTTTGGGTACAGTTTATTACAAATTACCATGACAACTGCTTGCACAGGTTGCGGACAGCCTGTATATATATTTGTATGTATATTTTTAATGTTTAGTCATAGTAACATGCATGGACCAGTGAGCTAAGCTAGTTGGGTCTCTAGATGTGGCTTTAACTAAACAAAACTCATTAAGAAAATAGAGAAAAGAAGTGGGAAACATAAATAAAACAGAAACAAAGATAGGATAGAATTATTATAAAACTACTGCACAAAATGAAAAATCACTTGCTGGACTACATGCACCATTATGTGGGGCTATTTTTGCCATTTTAACTTTACCAAAACAAAAAAATGAAAAAAATAACAACAGCAATAACAATGAGAGGACAATGTAATTTTGGATAATATAAAAAGTTATAAATTCTTGTTTTATTTCTATGAATTTATAGAAAATATAAGATTTATAATTCACTATGATAAGACCAACGAAAAAAATATTTGAGACACTGCAGAAAAAAAAGTAAAAATGGTAAAATAGCTGACTGAATGTGCGCCTTCATATCCCGCTCTTTAAAAGACCAACTTCCATAGATCTAAAATATTGACCAGTGCTTTCAATTATTATCTATTTTTCCATTTTGGATTATAAATTGTCTCCCTGTATTAACTGCAGAATGACAAGTAACACTGAGCAGAACACTTTATTCTCTGTGAGGCCTAATTTACAACAGACAGCCTTCACAACACAAGAGCAGGGAATTCTTGACGCTCATGGTAATTCACCAAAGTTTCGGCGTCTCCACAGCTTCATGTGCAGCGTCCCTGTGAATGCTGACCCAACTCTTACGCCAACTCTCATTAGCTCTTCATCCAACGCTGGAGTTATTTGCGGCATTGATGCGAAGCTGTGCCAATTCTTTGGTCAGTGCTGTCATAATACCCTCCTCCCCTCTGCACAACAGACACTTGAAGTTGGTTTCAACATGACTAATATTCACAAACAATATTTCCTGTGGGGGTTGCGTACGCGCGTCTCTTGTATATGTGCTTGTGCACTGGCGGGTAGGCAGTGTGTATCTCTGCCTTTCTGCTCGTCCTGGTGGAAAAATGCTGCTCGACAAAATAGTCTGTGGGTTTGTCTCGAGAAACGGGATGTTCTGGGTTGCAGCGACGAACATTTCGGTTGTGTGTGTTCAGCACAAACACCTCAGTGGAGAAGTGGTTTGGTCTCCTGAGAACGTGGACGTGAAGGCAGCAGAGATGAAGCACAAGTTGGATGAAAAAACATGGAAGTGATAAACAGAATATGAGGTTGGGAAGAGTAAGAGATGGTTTATGTTTGCTGTGTCTTTCCTTTAGTGGCAGATGTTCTTGAATTCCCTGTCATAAAAAAAAGTGCAGCCATGTGTTCAAAACGTGTTACGGCGGAAAAATACAGTGTGCCGATGTGTCTGACATCTCAACGCTGTTTAAGCAATGTAGGAAGAGAGGAAGAGGCGTTTAGGTGTTTGTGCGGAGCATATATGTGGGGTTTCAGTGCGGCTGCCCGCAGAGTTGGAGCTTTGCTTGACAGGCGGTGTAAATGATTGGTAGTAGTAATTCAGGTTGTGACATCTATTATGGGCCAGTGAACACCTTAACACCTCCACAGAGAAACTAACCCAAATTATACTTGCTAATCATTCACTCTCATTCACTCATAATGTTCTTCCTCCACACAGCAGAGCTTAGCCATTGAAGGAGAGGGATGCTAACATTGTCTAACAATCTCAAGTGGAGTTTTCCGAGAGCCGCCTCTCTAATTAATAACAAGCATAACTTCTTGCGGAGGGTTTATGTAAGCTTAAGGTGAAATAATTACCCCTCCAGCAGCAGCAGCAGCCGCCGCACTCCTCGCATGCCGAGGGACTTTGAAGTTGGACCAGCGATGGTTGGGAACTCTCCAACATTGACGGTTTGTGCAGCACTCCATTATGCATTAGCAGCAACTGAGAAGTACCCTGCTTCACCTGACTCTAACTGGTGGTAATGCTCACTGGCTAAAGTGCCGCCTACCATATAATTGCATGCAGTGTGAACGTATGAACTCTAAATGCATGTAACCCAGGGCAATGACTGGCAGGTGACTTTGATGCCACGATGACGTGTGGATGATCTGCACTCGTGTGCATCACTTGCTCAGATTAATGATTCTTCACTACAAAAACAGCAATAAGAAGAAACAGGTGCACGGCGGGTTGCAGTATATAGAAACGAGGTAATGGTAATATCTTTTCAAGTCCAATTACTGCAGGAGCCACAGCCACCGCACATGGTCTTGTTGCAGCTTTTGTCCTCCCCTCCCCCCACGGGCAGCGCTATGTGTTTATAAGCGAGGTATAATGGTAGCAGGGTGTGTAAGTGCTGCAGGTTATTTTGTATTTGGAGGTGAGGACATGGCAAATCAGACCACTTCACACATGAAAGGCAGTATAGGTCCATTTAATTCTCTGTGCCTCTCCTACCCTGGATCTCGCTGTCCTTTTAGGGGGACTCCAGAGGCTAGTTAAAAGGTGTCTGATTCTCACCATGAATCTAATTAGATCTCTGACTGAGGTCTTAACATCTCCTTTGAAAAAAAAACTACAGAGGAAAAAAAAAAGAAATGCATGGAGGAATAAGGTGCTAAAGCCCCTACCCCTCGCCTCCACTGCACCTTGGCCTGAGCCGTCCCCTGCTCCCTCCTTTTCTGGAGAAAAACAAAGTCCTGCAGGCTAATGAAGTTTGTAATTAAGGAGATTCTGTCAGGCTGAATGAGTAATTAGGACGTGGTTTCTCAGGGGTGTTAATGGTGGTCAGGCAGAGCACAGGCTGCATGTATGGCCAAAGAGAGCACCCTTTCATACCTCACCAGGAGAGGAAAGGGAAAGGGGAGGGCTCGTTTCTTTCAGATCTGTTTCCTCTCAGAGTGAAGGTTCATCTGGTTTGGTGCACTTGCTTTATTATGAAATGTACGTTTACGATTTGCAGCATCATCTAAGATCAGCTCGTGGAGGGAGGACTGCAGAAGATGCTTCTTGCTTATTGCTTCCAGATTATCATGTTTACACGCGTCTATGGGAGAAAGCCGTCTGCATTTGTCACCGCGCTAATTTGCTATAGATTTCTGATGTGTTGTGAAATCAGATATAATTTGAGGGAAATGGCTGCGGGACAGGACCACGCTCTGTTCTCGGTGAAGACATCTCCGTTCTAATTATCACATTTACTTCAGATTGGTTGACTGTGCTGCTGATAAAGAAAGTTCACCTGGCCTCAATTAACTATATTTATCTCAGATTATCCCTCCATGAGATTTCTGCTCTGGCAAAAAGATTAGCGTTATTAAGAGTCGCACATGCGGGATGAATACATTCTCAGACAAAGTGACATCTCTTAAGGATGAGAAATTAAATCAATGAAATGGGAATCAAAAGGAAGTAGCTGCATGTTCTTGGGACTCTCTGCCAGAGCCCATTTTTTCCCCCCACTGCTGTTGTATCACAGTTTACATCCACTGATATGCTCTTTTCATTTGGACAACAAATTGAATATTAAATTTGGTAATTGTTTAACACCTACCTAAAGTTATCTAGAATCACATTTGGTCACCAAAACATGGTCAAACAGTGGTGAGATTGACTTGCCATTTGGATTTTTAGAGATTTGATACATTTGAAAATGTACAATATGCTTTTATGGGCAATTTATTACCTCTTGGTAAGGACACCCACATGAAGGAGCAGACTGGTGTGTTTACAAGCCAATGTCATGACAGATACAGTAGAGAGAGTCTCTTCAGAGGTGGATCTTCTTGATCTGGGGTTAACCTCTACATTCTCTAAAATCATTTACACTGTTTAGACTGGGAAGTGTCCTGCTGCGAGGCACAACACCTGGGCTTTGAACCCGTGACCTCACATCTGAGCGCTCCGCTGAAGCTGCCTGCTGCCTCCCGGTCAGCTGGGGGATCAGCGTGGACAGACAGGCCCAAAACTCTTCATTTCCTGTTTCGCCTGCAACAAACCCTTCCCAAAACTCCAAAAAAGAAAGAGCTACTACCTGTGTTTCAGGTAATACAATCAACATAACCAAGATATGACCTTTGTGAGGACAAGTCATGTTTTCACTGCAAATTCACAAACCAGTTTTAGAGGTAAATGGCCTGGGGGGACTTCAAGACAACAAAGGTGTATTTTAGTAGAGTTGAAAGGGCCAATCCAGATATGTTTCTATATACTCAAATGTTAATGAAGTAATATCGGTTTTCACTGTGTTTTCCTTTTATAGCCAGCTCATGTTTTCTTGGGATCGCTCCCACAAACACAAACGGACAAGACGGCTGTGAGTTGCAGACTCATTACAGGTTAAATAGAACAGGTGTTTGTCAGCTCCAGGCAGACCTACGTGGACGAGGCCGTTTCATGTCGGCTACTTCCTCACACATTAGTCTTCAGCCAAATTGCTCTGAGTGGAGGCTTTGCCCAGCCCATCCCTCATCGTCCAACCTGACCTCTCTCCCCTGCGCGCTGCAGGCAGGGCTGGAGATAAAAAAGCTGAAAAACGGCTCTAGGAATCCTAAATATTAGTGGTTGTAAATCAGCCCCCAGTGGCCTATGAATAGCAATTATCTTTTTCGCACTAATAAATCCCCCCAGTCACAGATAAGATGGTTTCCTTTCCTAACCTGCAGTAAAAACAGCGGAGTATTGAGCAAGCAAAAATGGGTGGGTGGGTGTGTGGCGGCGGGGGGGTTGCAGCAAATAAATGAGGGCTCTTTAACAGTGGATTACACTCAGTCATAAGAGAAAATATGTAGTCTTTTGTGCTGGTGGTGCGCAGTATATCACGTATGAACGGAGAGGGAAACGGCACATGATCACAGGACTTTGGGAATTCAGATGATATCAAGAGGCAAGCTTGAGCTCTTATCAGCCTTATCAATACCTGCTAAACACGATTCACTTCAGTGCACAGTGACTTTCGGCTGGTAGAAGAGCGGAGATTTCTTGAAAATGTCACCGGAGGGGGCGGGAGTGGCGGCAGCGTGGTGAATGATAGCGGGGGTTACACTGATGTGATAGGAACATTCTTGGATTGTTATCTATAGCAGGTCAGCATGGGCGAGGTTTAGCTTTTTGTAGGGAACTACTCTCAAGCGATTAAACTGACCACCCTTCAACCAGAACCGCAAACTAACTTCCCATCTCCTCTGCTCGGCGTTACCACTGAGAATAAGTTCACTCTATCTGCAGTCTGCTGGGATTGCCACGACTTAATGGTCATCATCCATATAGGAGAAAAACACAGCAATCAGCAGCTGTGGGGCTTTTTTTTCCCTCTATAAGGTGACTGAACCCTTATTCCATGTAAAGACTTAAGTTAACCTCATTAAGCGCGCTCTCACACTAGATACATAATTATCCCTGAGAGGATAGCCAGTGCTAATACAAATTAGAAAGATAATTAAGCTACTGAGACTGGCCATTGCATCTCCCAGAGCATTGGACCCATAGAACCATTATGGTGAATTAGAGCCTTTGTTTACAGTCACAACAAGAGCCTTTTACCAGTGGCCATGTTTGTCAGAAGTCCCACATAACCTGGGTTCAAGTATACTGCACCGTGTTTAGTCGCTTGTGATTGGAGTTTGGGAACGTACCTCGCGCAGGTGTTTCAGTTTTAAAGGCACAAGAGACACGAGATAATGTGAATTCTTTTCTTTCCAGTGTCAGGCAGGATGAGTTCACGGCGCCCCACCTCGCTGAAAGCAAAGAACCTTGAGTCCGTTTGAGAGGAGAGCCTTTGGGCACTCATAAAAAATTCAATCTGAATGACAATTCACCTCTGTGGTGGGCAATGCATCTGTAACAAGGCAGTTTAGTGCCCCCAAAAAGTCTTAGAGACACTTCAAAGATGCCTTAAATGCCTCCTCGAGCTACAAGAAACATTTCTCTCTTTGACTTTGCAAACGCTCAGTCAAACAGGAACAATAAATCTGGCTGATTTCTACATTCCTCTTTAGATCACATGATACCTGAGTAAAAACTCAAACTGCTCCAGTCTGTGAACAACAAACATACATGTGCGCTGCTCCGTCTGGTCTCTCTGCAGCGTCATGATTAGATCAGGGCTGGACTTTTGGGTGAAAATATGTCAAGAGAAAAAGATAAGTACACACAGCTGGATGCATTTTAGAGTGCAATTCCCTTTTGTCATAGGAAGAGCGCACACTGTGTAAGGCCTAAACGAAAATGCTGTTGCATTTCAGTGCCCCACAGCAATTGTGGGGAAATTGTTGCACAGACTTCAGCTGTGCTGAAAAAAACATGCAGGCATACAGATTGTTGGAAAAGTTCTGGCCGTGTACAGAGGCGAGTTTTCTCTTTTTTCTTTGCCTCCATGGCGAGGGGAGTGCGAAGGAGAGGAGCACGCTGCTGGTTGTGTGCCAGCTCTGCCTCCTGTGGTTTCACGCATAACAACCTTGCATGTGCACAGCTCTGAGTAAAGCATTGATTTAAGAGGGTACTTCTTCTTTCCACAGCTTTAGCAAAACAAGCCCCTATGTTTGGATAGACCCGGTAAGCAGCTCACTGACCTGAGCAATGGGTCAGATTAAGTTAGACCCCCTCCCCTACACCCACCCCCACACACCCCAACCTCCACCTCTCCCTCCCTGCCTTCTTCCCTGCCGGCCCAGTGCAGAATGAGGAAAGGGAAAGTGCTCTTCAGGGCAGGAGGGCCTGCCAGCCAGGTCAGGGGAGTTGCTCAGGAAAACAGGAAACTGACAAGAGAGACAAATGATAGGTCTCACCCAACCACGGGCGTTTAAGCAAAGGTTGATCATCCATAATTGCAGCAAGAGTAATACTTAGAAAAGTCTTTAAATGATACACGTCTTGTGAGATTTCATTTTGAAATGGAGCAGTTTTCCTCAAGCAATTACCACAGCTCCACTTTCCACAGCGTGCCTACCCATGAGTTAGGTAACCACTTTGTTCAGAGCCACCCCAGTGCAGGTAAATCTGTTACCACTGAGGCAGTCTGGGATGAACCCAGGATAATAACCTATAAAGGAGCTCTTACAGTTTGTCCTAAACACAGCAAACCTGCCGTTTTAATCCACAATTAAAAGAAACATTAACTTTGAGTGTTTTCCGGCAGACGCACAAAGAAAACATTGGGACGCGGCATCAGTCTGAGCTGATATTATCTATTGACTCCGCTGAGTGACTGTTCACAATAAGTTAGTTATATATTTTCTCTGGACAAGCTGGAGGGAGGATTTTATATGTGTGTGTGTGTAAGCAAGGGGAGGTGGGTTCAGAGTAGAGAAGCTGCTTTTGGCCAAAGGCAAAGATAAGCGAAGGGGAGTGGAGGTGGTGTGTGTGTGTGTGTGTGTGTGTGTGTGTGTGTGTAGGGGGGGTGGGACACAATGGATTGAGCCAGGCAATCAGTGAGCGATCTGGGGCGGTGTTTAGTGGTGCTGTAAGATCTGCTAAACTAGCCCTAATTTCCCCTGTTGTAGGAGATGTGTGAGTTGAGGTGGAAAGGGGCAGGAGGAGGGGAGGCCTTTGGTCTGTCAGAGTGGAGTTAATCTGAACCTGGGGCAGCACGTTCACTTTTGATGGAGGCCAGAGATAGGACGCCGAGGCGGAGGAGGAGGAGGGCTGGGAGGATGAAAGATCACCCACACCTGCGAGGGGCTGCCGAAAGTTACAACTCACTCAAAGAGGCCTTTCTACCGCTGCTCCATTTGTCAAGGATGATGGGGGCAATAGCAGCGAGAGCTTCACTCCATTTCTGTTTCCATTGGTGGCTCATCATATGCACTCACCTCCACGGGATAAAGATTACATAGATTTGTCTTTTCACCAGTAAGCCCTGTTCAAATGCAAACATAATGTATATTTCTGGGTGAAAAAAAGATTGTAAGGCCATATGTGTGTGTGTGTGTGTGTGTGTGTGTGTAAAGCAGCTGTGAATGAAGTTGTCGTGAGTTTGGTGCGTTTCAGCCTAGCATGTTTTTGGGAGAAAATATCACTACAACAAAATAAATGTAACACACCTAACAAACAAACAAACAAACAAACAAACAAACAAAAAAGGCAAACAGCATTTTTTTCACCATGACTCCATATTTGATTCATCGTGGCCTCGTTTTTTTGTTTTTCGAGAGGTGTCTGTGTACGAAATCCCCCATAATCCTCTTGGAGAGAAATATGAAGCGCCACCCCTTGAGGTTTTGCCCTCTTTGGCCCTGAGTCTTCCTTTCATGCAGTATAAGATTCATCTGTGCCATCAAGAGCTTTCGTTTAACTTAGAAAGCCAGAATGATTAAAGCTCCTCTCCTTCTCGCACCATAAAACACCCAGATCCACGACAGGCAGCTCTTGTCTCAGCAAACCACGATATCGTAAACAATAATCATAAACAATAATTTACGGCGGCGAGGATTTAGCGCAGAACTTCTTCACTGAGGATGCACATGTTGTTTAAATCAATAATCACGTCAAAGTTCTCAGGGCATGTGCACGACAAACTTTTGTGTGTTTGAATGGCCCCGCTCTTCACTTAAGGCAGTAACGAGCCAGTTTCTAAATGCATTATGGGTCGGTCACGCTGTTTTGTGGCAAGTGGTTGCAAGTGCAGGTTCCCAATAAATGTGGGAGGAGGGCATTAATCCCCCTCCTCTGTCTGTTTCATCTGGCCTTTTTGCTTTTTGCCAGGGTAATGCTCTCCCCTCAGCTGGCAGCTCAGACTGCGCCGGGAGCACAGCACATCTGGATCTGAGGCTGAGGGAGGGATCGTCTATGTGAGTGTGTGTTACGTATCTAGACGGAGAGCTTGTGTGTATGTGTGTGTGTGTGTGTGTGTGTGTGTTTGGTGGGCAGGTGGGCAGCACTGCATGTATGGGCATATCCTCCTGAACTATGAAGAAAATGCCCTCTGTGTCCCAACATGATGGGGTGAATTCCCAGGCAGAGGTAGCTGCTCATAAACAAAAACATATGGAGGAGCAAAGAATCATAAAGATCTTGTTTCCGCTGCCCCAGAGTCCCACTGAGACTGAAGTATCAACTTAAGTCAGAGAATGAGTGTATTCTGCGAGACAGCAAATCTGTAAATTATTACCCAGACAAGGAGGAATAAGTATCGCTCTTCCAGAAAACGAGGCGAGCTCCCAGCTGGGAACGAAACTGATTGCGCTCTACACGCGTACATTTGAAATGAGTCGTGTTGTTCGTGCGCCCGTGTTAACATATTGAGATGCTTTGCCATCACGCTCTGCTGTGACATTCCTGCTCGAACGCAGCGCCTCTCAGGGTCTGCGACGCTGCAAGTGCTCCCTCGCCTTCGACACCGCCGAGCTCATATGTGGAATATTTTAGTGCAGTGTGGTTTGGATTTTCATGCTTTTTTGAGTTTCACTTGCAAATCAATTTCCATATGTTTGTCTGTGCTTTGTAACTGCGAGGACTAAGAGTTTGTGTGTGTGCGCACGTGCCGAGCAATACCAGAAATTCAAGTTCTCTCTGTCTCTCTCAGCTATTCTAATGAGGCTCTGTTCAAATACAGACCGGGGAATAGCTCAGGCCATATATAAACAAAGCAAAGTCATTGTGTGTGATGAGTGAACTAAAGGAGGCCTGTATATGCACATCGCCGCTGTTAGCGCCGGCTTGACACGGGAGAAAATGTCGGTCAGACTTCCTGGAAAAGCTAACAGGTCAGGGACTATCCACTTTATAATAGTGTTGTGAAAAAACAAGTGAACCGGCAGCTCACAGATCACATTTCACGCTCAGGGCCAATTAAGATTGCTTTAAAGAACGTCAGGAGCATCTGAACGTGACCAAAGGTTAGTGATGGATCTGCTTTAACCCATAACACGGTAGCCGTGGAAGCACGAGCGCTCATCGCCATGCAGTTTAACAGCATGTGGCCAACAGCAGTCGTACACAGGAGAGACTTGCAGGGAAAAATAATGGGCACATCTTTACACCCTCATGTCCGTCACACCTGCAACACCTGCAAGCCATGTCTTCAGGTATAAACTGGATGAAGTGAAGGTTTTAGCAAGAAACAACATTCAAAGGGCCGGTGTTCCAGACTAAATCACCTGTAAGAGCCGGCTCATCAGCTCTTCTGTCAATGTTTTTGAAAGAGGCACCATTTCAGAGTGATTGTGAACAGCTAACTGGTGATGCTGGGTGTGAGAAAGTGTTGCTGGGATATTTCGCCACATGGAGGGCAGCCCAATTGTGTGTACAGCACCGTCTCTGCAGGGATTAGTGGTGCCATTAAGTGGCGATGAGTTGCGGTGGGGGGCCACATCCCCTGCTCCCTCATTAAATCCCCAGCAGCTGCCCTTTATCACAGCTCTGCTCCGCCGCCATACTGTACCATCAGCACCCTCGCAGCACCCATGGTGCCAGTCTGGGACCTTTGACCTCTTTTGGTAGCTTTAGGAAAGTTTAATTGCAAGCTATTGTGAGGCTTGTGCTGATTTGTTCTTACGGTTTGAGTGCATATGCTCCTTTTTGGCATATTTTTTCATATAAAAATGTGCATCGACTGAACAAAACATCAGATTTCCTGCATGTTTGATCACAAAGCGGGAGATGTGGGTGAGGCAGTGGCAGAGAGTCAGAAATGAATTTTTAAAGCTGAGAAAACAGAGATGTAGATGGCGCAAAAGCTGTCGCATTTAGTAGAATAAAACTATTTTCTACACTCAATATATTTATAGATACTGTACAATATCTGCAATTTTGTCATTCTTTATTTTCTCTGTTACACATAATTTATTTAGTCTGGGATGTTACCTCGTGGTGGATGGTGACTAACCACTCAGCAGGTGATGTGTGAACATGGAGACTGCGATTGATTTGTTCTGTTCACGCGATGACATGACAACGATCATCACAGGAAAAAAAACAAAACAACCCGTCAAGCTTCTCCAAGAACAGCATTTGCTCTTACACACACTCTGCTCTCACAGCTCTTTAATCCACAGAAAAAATTAATCCATCGACTTGTGTTTTAAGTGTGGATGACGGAGGCAAAACAAAGAGTGTGTGTAATATGCAAAGATATCAAAAGGGACCCATAAATATTCCTGGGATCTAAACAGCTTTTGAACAGAGGAGACAGAGTTGTGTTTAAACACTACCCAGAATGCCTTGCCTGAGGCTGTGGCCGCGGGGCAGAGATGAGTTGCTCTGTAGACAGAGGGGGGAAATAGTAGGTGGGACAGTCAGTAATGACAAGCTCTACACTACTTCTGGAAAACGCCCACTTTTGTGAAGTTTGTCATTTCCTCAAGGCGTAATTCATCTCTGGAAGCACCAGGTCTCAGTTTAAAGTCTGAGATGAGTTTGATTTAAATTCCTGTGCGCTCGTTCACGATACAACACATAGATACATACACATCTGTCCGTGGAGGGTCCATCTTTACAAAAGCAGTTCAGCATTTCCACTGGGATTCCAAATGAGCACCGTAACAAAGAGACAAGAAGTAAGTCCGAGGCAGTTTAGCTGGAGCAGGTTCAGTGTTTCAGGAGTATGGCAGCCCCGCTCCGGCCTCGGCCCCCGAGGCGACGGAGCCGAGGTCTCAGAAATACAATCATACACACATGGATTTGAGAAATTAGAGTTTCACGTAAATGTAAGCATTTACAGGTGGTAAATATCCTGTTGGATTTCACGAATGTAAAAGCTTAACCATTACACCCACAGGCTATACAGCAGAGGAGACGAGGGCGCCCACACCCACTCACACACACACACACACACACACACACACACACACACACACACACACTTGTTGGAAGTGATTTCGTTTTCAATATTAAGCAGTTCAGTTGTGTAATTTTTTCCACACCTTTGCATCGATAATCTACTACATCTTGAAACAAACAATTTCACTGATACGCCAGATGAAAATACAAACTGTAATGTGCAATCTATGGCAATCACCAACTCAACTGGTGGATAAATAACAGCAATCTCTAACCTATGTCAATTTCTGATATCTGCACCATGGAATATGAGTCTAATTTCAAGGCAATTAAGATGATCTCTTTCCTATTTATTTTTTCAATTTACGTGCCTTTTCAGTAATATCTTTTTCCATACATCACCCCTGGAAATAGTTAAATCAAATTTGTATCCCTTGAATTGGGTATATCACAAACCTGATTGCATCTGCAAATCCACCTATTTTCTGGGGTTTGACTTTAGTCATGCTCGGTGTAATTACATGGCCGAGGACGGCGACGATGTCGGAGACAACAGAATTACATCGATATTGGCCGGAGTAATCGCTCATTCACAGTGTTAAAGTTTCTCCTGCTGCCTGAAGTTTACGACTTCGTCACTGCAGTGGAACAGAGATTGTGAAGATGACTGCTGCCACTCAGCCCCTGCAATTTGTTATTGAGTGCGTTGGTGTTACCTGGAGAGCTGTCGTAGTTAAAAGAGAACAGCGGCCATAATGGAGATCTCTATCCAATGTTACATATCTGATCGAGGGGCTTTAAAGATCAAACAGTCAGCCAAACATTTGGCATTCCTCACCGAGTTTCTTTTGATGTTGTGGACCGACTCTCTTCAAAGGTGTGTTCTCCATACCACCGTGAAGATGTAAACATTATTACCGGTAATCCATTTGCTCATATTCTCTGTGCATTCGGGGCGAAGGCCATATTCGTTTTATGCAGAATAGCCCAAGGAAAAGGCTCAGATCATTCGCAACATTGTTTGTAAAGTGAAAATCTATAAAATGTGAAGGAGTCACAAGGCGCGGCTGCAAGTGCCTTTGACTCCGCTGGAGCTTCCACAGACAAAACGTTATGTTTTAGATTTTCTCTCTTGCAACACTAATTAAAATCAATTCCCTAAAGTCTGAGATAATCCTGCACTGATTTGATAAAAACAACTGTTTAGTATAGTTTTTAACACTGAACACAACAGCATCTTGAAAACCGACTTTTGACACAAGTAATCGTTTACACAAAACATAAAAATGCACTGGCTAACATTTAGAGAGAAATAGGTCTTATCTTCGACGTGGCTTGCGTCACCTTGATTGTGTTCAGATGGAAGCAGCTATTATCTGGCAAATGATGTCTGGAATGGAGAGAATATTAACGACGACTGTAACGCATGCCCAATCACTTCCCCGGGAAAAATTATAGAGGATTATTTCTGAAAGGCAGAAAAACATGCCGCTTATTAAATCATTTCTCTTCACCCCCCCCTTCTTCATGCTTTTCATGGGTGGTCAACAGTAATCAGTTTACCGTCTGGCTCTTTCAGGGTGTTAAGACATCCACTTTTCATTTGCACAAACAGTATGATAGTTTCAAGCACCCATTTAAATTAATCCCCCTTAAAGTTTTGTGCAGTCCCTCTAGAAAAAAAACAAACCACCCACTTTTAATCTGAAACCTATGGTGTTTTTTTTTTTTTGTGAAAAAGGATTTACCCATAATTCTCATTGCCTGCATCCCTTCCCCCCACTTCCAGAGAACACATCTGCACCCTTTTTGCGCACGCAGGCACGCACACACACGCTGACGCACACACAAACACACACTGTATAATTTATAAAGCCTAAGCTCTTTCAATACTCCAAAATGCCAGATAAACTTTTCTCATTTGCTCCTAATTTGGTCACGCAAGATAATGCCAACATCTGAAGGCTTTTTAAACTGCTTTTTAAAATGCATTCCTGAAAGGAGCTGGCACTGGCACCTCTGCACCTTGTCAGCTCCAATAATTATTTCCAATCCGGAGCTAGCCCTTAATGTGCTGATTAATCCAGCCCTCTCCTTGCTGTGAGATGCATTCAGCTCCATTAATTTTTCAAAAAGGCCTCACTCTCTTTTGCTGGGAGCCCTGCAGATGTCAGGGCTGTGGCAGAGAAAGCCATTAGAAGTTAACACCTCCCACTCCCCAGAGACTGGCATGGACTTTCCCCTCCCTCATTCTAATGCCAAGCAGCCGTATTAAGGACGTCAGCTGCCAAGCCTGGCACTCCCTGAACTTGGACATCACCATCTAAGCACCCACCCCAACCCCCCAAAAAAGAAAACAGCCTTAATAAGAGTGGTTTCAAAAACCAACATAATGGGAAATGAGGCTATGGCGCGCTCAGTCTCTAACAAGCAGTGTCAACATCTTCGCTTTTGCTTCTTGGGAATATTCAGGATTCGCGGAGATTCTCATGTCGTGTGTCACCGTTCTTATCCAAACTCTCAGCTCAGAGAATCCCAGCCAGGTTTCAGATCAGCCTCTGTGAAAATGTCCTTTAGAACAACTCGCTCACCAGTGTGCTCCAATTCAAAGCGATTTGAAATCTGTGCTCCAACCTCCTCTCACTCCACAGCTTTGTGCGGCTCCCCCCTTATGCAGACTGGTTACAAGCTGTCTCAATTGAGGAAATCCCCCCCTTCAACCAGCTTTTATCTGCCGATAGGTAGGTGAATGGTGGAAATTAGGATTCCTGGAGAGACTTGGGATGGAGAGAATAGAAACAAAGACTTCCCCATGTCGGGAACCGATGTCTCTTTTTCCACTGCTTTTCCCTTTCATCCCAAGGGCTCCTGTCAGACAGAGGGAAGGAGAACGAGAGCACATATAATACCTTTTAAGAGGCTGCCAGTTCTCTCCCATGCGATAAGCTCTGCTCGAATCACAATGGAGTTTCAGGACCCTGCAGTCACCCCACTGTAGGCCTGAGAACACACTCCAGCATACACATCAACACCGATATGCGAGCCACATTGAAATATAGCACTGTAGCTAATTAGACATACAATGTTGGACCCAACGTACGCTGAAATCTCTGGTGATCATTTCTTCCGAATCATCTTTGGGGTCTGACAGAAGCCTTTTACGTGGCGATATAGCAATCTGAAACATTCAGCATTAGCAGGACAACCGTCTGTCTACATCACGACGCTTAGGTTGCCAATATGGAAGTGTGTAACTCCACTCAACAGAGCAGATACTATGTATACAGTAATTCGTATACAATCCCCACTGCAAAGTATTCAAAAATCTGTATAAACAGAGGCAGTGTCAAAATCCCAGCCCTTTTGAATGTTAATGAAACGGAGGTGTTAGGATGTCAGAAATCTGTCCAATAACGATAACAGTACAACTCCTGTTTACACTGAGCACGCTTCAGCTCCCAAAACCCAAAGTGCAGCCTCATTTACGTGCTAATGTGGGGAGGCAGATAAAGGACGGAGGAGCGATCACATGCCCTGTCAGAGAGTCACCCTTTGAACCATCCCTCATGCCGGTGAAGAGGGGGGAAATTAAAGAGCCTCAGCAGGTTTACCACCTTTCAAACACAACTCACACTCCACTCAAGTCCTCACATTTGTGACAGAGAGAAAAATAACTGCGCGTTAGTGCCTTAACACACACACACACACACACACACGCACACACACACACACACACACACAGGCTTTCAGGGCAGGAGTTCACTGTCGTGTTTCCGTGTGGAAGATTTTCTCTGACAATTAATCCAAATGATTGTTTGGATCCAACAGAATTAGGTTGAGGTTGACGTAATGTACATGACAGAGCCAAACACAGCTATACTTTGTATGAGGCATTAAGTACACACCACCATACTAAATGCTCCCCGGTGTCATATAAACAGAATGCGCGCAGACTGTTGGGCAGTCTGACTTACCAGCAAGCTAATTTATCTTAGTGCAGAGCTGAAAGTGACTGAGCAGACTGGCTACACAAAACCAATTGGAAAAACACAGACTAGGTTTAAGAGCAGACGTGCATCCCCATGCATTTGATTTAAGCTGCACTAATAAGTGTTTTTACACTAACAACAGGTCTAATGTCTGTATCAAAGTTAACAGTAATTATTACATGTTTCTGCTGTTCCTCTTAGCCCTAGGGAGTGTTTTAGTGTCTTTTGGTTACTGTTTTCATTATTTGACACTCCAACTTTACTATTTTGATTGACTCTGATCAGATACAGTTCCAGACAAGGCTGCTAGCTGCTGAACATAGTGGAGCATGTAGCTGCTGAGTAAGTAGAGAGTAAATCAGAACCGTGATGAGAGTAAATGTTACATTTGTCAGCTGCTAGACACCAAACTGCACACATACCAACGTTGCCTTGGATCTGCAGAATGTGCGAATACTCACATGTTCACGAGCACGTTCACCAACAACCAGTGTTGTGTTACAACCTGCAATGAGTGATGTGTTTTTGCCCCACTTGGATTGGAAGTGAGTAAGGAGTACAGTCATTGTGGCCTTGCAGATAACTAAGCCCAGAATCTGTTTTTTTTTAAGTAGTTAAAAGTTAGTAGTTTTTGTAGTTTTCAAACAAATTATTTCCTCGTTTTACTTTCCTGTCACAAGGCAAGTGGTGTGAAATTGTACGAAGTGAAAAAAAACTAATTTCATCAAGAGTGGATTCTGTAAAAGGTTTCCAAAACTGTCCGCCACAGAAAACAATACAATTAATGAAGAGGAGGAAACAACATGCACACTCCCAAGACTTTCTTTAGTTGTGGTGCTAGAAGTAAAGTACCCTCTAAAATTAAAAATTTACTGCCGCGCACACATAATTGTAGACTATTCTCGCGTCAATGTTTCATCTTCTGACCTTTAAGATGACATTTGTCTTGTCTTGAGGTCAGGGAGATGAAACATTAACAATATGGTACCAAAATGTTTTGACTGTTACAGGAAAAGAACTGTGAATTTGTGACACTGTCTGGATTGTTCCAGTTGAGTAAACCCCACCCATCTGGCGCTCCAGGATGGTTAAAACAAATGAACTACTTGCTGACACTTTATGACCTCGCTCTGTTTGGGGTTAAAACGAGGTAACAGAGGAGTGATGGAGCATGTGCGTGATCCCAGCTGTGCTGCCTTTTGAAGGAGTAGCTCCCCTCCCTCTCGGCGCAGGAAGTGAATTCACGAAATCCTCATGTAGCGTTTAGGTGCGCTGAAGTCTTGAACAAATAGGCCTGGATGTTCTCCATCACCCTGTGCCCCGGCCCTCCTGCCTCAGCCATCCTGCTAATGAGAGCAGCCAGCTAAGCCACATTAGTGGTGCTGCATTAACTGTTCCCACATGCTGCTGAAATCTAAAGTAATGCACCTGTAATTTTTCCTCTGTTTGTTAATATTTTACGCGCGGGTTTAAGGTCGACGTTACTGAGTGTAAAAGGCTCGTGTGGGTCTGCGGTCGCAGTTTGAGACTTCTGTTCAGTTTTCATTCACACCTGCTTACAGTTTTACAGACACTGACTGCTCTAACTTATATGTGGTTGTGTAATGTGTTCACATAATTTATAGTAACACCCACATAAAAGCACACAGTCGAACTCGGGGAGGGGCGGGGGGTCACTCCTCGGTGCAATAATTTTCCATCTGTCTGATTTTGTTCATGTAAGCAATGAGCTAATATCTGACTGACTGAACTTGTCTGTCACAGTCAAGACATTTTATTTTCATCCCAGCTATGCAGTTTGGCTGTAATTGTCGTAATATGAAACAATGTGGTTTTGGTAACACGGTTGGAAGAAAAAAAGCTCCCCACATGCTAAAATGAAGGTCTGATTTGGAAGATACTGGTTCCTTTTCGTGTAATTCCTGGAAAATGATCGGTCTCTAAGAGGCATAAATGTTGAATAAAATTTCTCTGTAATTATTCAGGGGAGATTTGCAACAGTGGAACATTTAGGCCTTTATCCCATGTATTATGCGGGGAATTAACAGCTAGAGAGCTATCTGAATTTGGCAAGAGGAACTAAGTAAACACCACAAATGGAAGAACCAGAATCACACTGAATGCAATCATTAAACTATCCTGCATTTTCATTAACTTTTGGAAGCCGTGAGCCTCTGGGATCCTGTCAGTTGTCATGTGAATCCAGAACACACTGTGCTGATGTTGTGACGCCTGAACCAATAACTACACTGTGAAAAAAACACAAAGGTACTTTGCTTTTCCACTTTCTTGCTTTTATTTGCAGATATTTTGGCCGCGACAACAAAAAAATGAACCCCCAATGGCTGGAGTTCAGGGAGGGGGCAGGCCAGATTGCGAAAGAATTGCTTTGAGTGGTGGATCGGCATTGCAGGAATTTTTTAATTTCCTGTTACTCAATAATTCTGCTCTAGTTAGGTCCTTGGACAACATCCTGCACGGTACCTTGTCTGATCAGCTCAATCCATTGGACAGATGCAGGGGAAACATGCTCTAATCCTTTATCATTGGTCCACGACATGGTGGCCCTGTGTGACCGGCCCGGCAGGTAGGAGACCGGGTGTAGTTACTTGGGAGGCGGTCGGACAATGTGGTCAGGCTCAGTGATGTCACCCGCTGGGGACATACCTCAACGCCCCCCCCCCCAATCGCCGCCTGCCGTACAAGTGATTATTTTATCCTCCGGGCTTTTTATGAGCTCATGGTGATAAACGGGAACGTTTCTGCCGTCTTTTACTGGGGAATAAAGAAAACAGTCAGATGAGAAGCAGAACGAAGTTGAGTCGTAAGTGCTTTACAGTGGGGGCGTCGACTTCCAGGCCTCCAGGGCCGTGGAGCTGGTTTTCTGCTGAGGATCTTCCCCTCCTTAACCTCCACCCCGCCGCCCCCTCACCGCATGCTCGTCATGGCTATTCTGGGTCAAATAAATCACCTGCCATCGCAGGTGCTGACCTGTTGTTTATTAGTAAATGTCTAAAGGACAAGCTTTGAGAGGGGGAGGAGTTGGAGAGAGGTAGTCAAGGGGTTAAAGCACTAGTCTTAGGTCTTAAGGTTGATTTAGCAGCCCCTCTGGGAGGCTGCTGTACTACCCTGAAGAAATGAATGCCAATAAAGCCTGCAGTGACTGATGTTTGAGAGCGTCTTAATTGTCTTGTTAAAAAGAAAGACTATGGTATGTAGGAAGAAAATGTGCTCATGGTGCTGTGAGTTATCATAGCAAAAACAAACTGCGCATTAAGGTGTTGTGGAGGCACTACAGCTGAAAAATGCTCCTGTCAAACAACTTTTGTATTTGACCACAACAGCAGAGGAAAGAATAAATGTAGCTGTACAGTGAGAAATGCCATGATTTAACTTACAGATAGCACTCCATAGAAATCTCTATGGTTTAGGATCGCTTCGAAACCCAGCAGAGACACTCAAACCTTAATAAATTAAAAATAGACAGTCGGGACATACCTGGTTTTTACCCAGCAGCAATATTTTGTGTAAGAAACACACTGTTCCACACCATTTATCCACATGTCATGTGTTTAAATGGTAGAGGATTAAAAAGGGATTATTAGATGAGAATGCTGACTGTCAGAAATGACACACGCGGATGAGAGTGTGTAAAATTACCTCCAACATCATGCTTCATAACTGAAACAATGAAGGAGTATATGGTTTAACCTTTGAGGCAAGCCGGGATTGACAGCCCAGCCCAATCTTCAGCTATCTAATAAATTACACTATTGTCTCTTCACTCTTGACTTAGCCTCCTGAAGCATGTGAGCTTGGATAGGACCAAAGCACTGGAGGCGTTAGCATAACACTCGCGCTCCCGCCATCCAACAATGACTGGCACCTTCCACCAAAGGTAAGTCAACCTTAAAATTTTTAAATTAAAATAATGATTGTCTAAACATTTATACACTGGGTTTCTGTGTACATACGCCTTTGTCTAGACAGTGCGTTGCCATAAAGCTGGCAAAACAACATTAGCCTGCGAGTGCGGCGCAAAATATCGGTATCAAATGATGTCATCTGCCCATGTAATGTAAAGCTAAGATTGAGCTCGATCAATTAGGATTTGCAGTGGAGCAGAAAATAGCTTATGACAGAGCTAAGGTGGAGGAATGTATGAGGAAAAATAAACTTTTCCTCTGACACACACTCTCTACCTTTGCAGATTCACAGTGTAGCCAGACTGCATGCATTCATGTACTTACTGTGGGAAATATGACTTATGTCTTCTCCATATTTGTTAAACTCAGATCGTGTTTAAAGTTTCCTCCAAACAATTAGTTCAATCAATGGACAGTTGCATATGCACGTTTTCTCATGATGTCTGCAGTTCTGATTTGCTTCATTTCAACATCCTCTCTATGGCGGGGAAGGTGAAGTGTCACTTGTGTCTCTCATACAGTAAAAGAAGTCATTTGACTTGTGGTTGTTAGAGTTGTTCCACATTAATGCAATGCAACATTAAGTCATTTTCATGGCCTGTTACTTCAGTCCTGTTGTCAAGATGTTGCTCTTATTCCACTAAAGTCCTGGTTACATCAGATCTGCTCCAAGTCCTTATTTAGCAGCTTTGCGAGCGCCTATCAGAGCATGCTGAGGTTTGACTACACAAGAGCTCCCAGCTTCCTGCGATCATCCATTCATCCCAACACTGGACCAGCTTGCAACTCTGCAGAGGAATGCTCAATACAACACACTTACCTGCAAACCGGCAGGGTGACATTGGTTTCCTGACTTCAACATTCGCAACGCAGCTAGAAGTAGAAATCATATATAACCTTCAGTTAAAGTGCATTAGAAATTGCATTTGTATTAGCTGCAATGTATGATATCCACATATATTGTTCTTAATATACACATCTTATCTAAAATAAAATACTGTAAATTCTCAAACACTGGCTGAGGACCAGGCCTTTATTTTAAGGCAGGCATGTTAAAGACAGCTCTTTATGTCTAATTCTGTTTTTCAGTATATTTGATTTTGTTCTAGTAATAAGCACTGTAGTTTTCTGATCTTTCTAATAAAATCTTTCTAACTAGCCCTGTCCTGAATTATAATTACATCACATCATACATTATCACTCTTGCTGAGCGAGAGAAGAGTTTTAACTTGTGATGTCATTTTTCACACTTGTCCCGCTCAGTGAAAACCACGTATCTTCAGATATGGTGGGTTTGAATGTTTCTGATAAACTGAAGGATTAAGTTGTGTCCTGTGTGATGAGCTATGTGTTCTCCTGCTCTTTAATCTAAATAAACTATTTGAGGAGGGTGGCTCTGGGGATAACCTGTATGTGTGATGGAGTCTAAAAGATTTGTTGTGAAACTCGGTTTCTTCAAGTTAGCAGTGACTTTTGTTCAGGCCCGCGACAAGATAAAACATGACAACGTGACAATATAGTCATTGGCCTTATTGCACATCCATTGCTATTAAATATATCAAATATATGCGGTATATCACCCAGCACTAATTACAAGCTACTTGTGGCAACGTCTTACTATTACTACAAAGTTCATGTGTTCAGCTGAAACATGCCACGAGTGCCACTGCAGGAAATGCAGTGTGTATTACTTTCAGCCCACTGCAGGGCTTCAGAAGCAAATATCCTGCAGGCTCAACTGATGTGCCTTTTATCACTACGATAAAGAAAAACAAACTTAATCTTAAAAAAAGAAACATAGGTCACACTGTCACTTTTCCTTTGTGTCAGTTGAATCTTTACATTGACATGCTGAGAGTACATAGTTTACTACTTATAGCGTGGGAGCGCTGTCTGAAAAAAATGTAAATTATGACCTGCGAGCTGAGGTTGAGGCGGAGGCATAGTTGAGGCTTCATAATCTCCAGGCAAAATCTTTAACTGTCACATCAGTGAACCTGTAAAGTTGATCTTTTCATAGCCTATAATTTGTCGCAGATATTATCAGTATGGATATCAGGACGTCAGAATGAGTTAAATGATGAATCAATTAAAATGACTTATTACCTGCTCGGTCTGGCTTATCACCTTGATCTGCTTTCAAAAGCACCGTTTTAAACAGAAAACTTCCTCTCAGTAAGCAAGTCTGTACAGCGGGTCATTCCCAGTGACAGCTCAAATCATGTTTGTTATTGTGCAAGAGGGTGAGAACCGATGCTTGACGGGCAGGTGTAATAAGCCAGAGAGTTGAGATGTCACCCATGGGCGCAGCCTAGGGCAAATAAGGCCTTGTGAGTGTCTAAGGATTCCTGGGCTATAATGTAACTCTTTGTTCAAGTTGTACAGCAGAAATGGGGAATATGTTCACGCTTGACGTGTTCTTGTAATACTGAGGTAATGAGCGTCAAAAAGCAATGGCCATTCCAAATACCTTTTGGCATCATGCGTCACTTTGGTGTCAAAGCTACAATCCAAACGCAGGTGTAGCTGTAATTGTTTCACTTAAGAATATGAGATTTATGTCAGCTGTGAGCTTTGAAGTGTAAGAAATACAGATATTACTTATTAGTCATTTCCACATCAGGGTATTTTTTTTTTTTTAATCTAGAGATGTTATACGTATAACTGTCAATCAGACAGAGTGGATAAACTTTGGATGAAACAGACTGTCCTGTGTCTGCGACGCATTAAAAGCATAGTTCATAACCACAACACAGAGCGCTGAATGGCTGCCTGCTTTTCTTCATGTCACAAACACCTCAGTGTGTGTGAATGATCAATTAATGACTGACTCATCTCGGAACAATTGCATAAACATGTCACATAGCTTTTTTTCCCCGCACATATCACCACGACACAAACTCGTCCCTCCGTGGTTTTTTTAAAATTTTTATCTAGCCTATTTACGGGGGGCGGGGTACACTCTACAATGCTAAATGCTGTTAATCCTGGCCCCAGGCCTCAGACAACAGAAATACAAATTTGCAGCTGCCTTAATTACCAGATTTCAAAAACAAACAATAACTCAGCCTTCGATAGAGATGCTGGTAGAAAACAAACAACCTCTGGGCTTACAGACGGTTATCACCATATTCTGATGTCTTAGGAAGATTAGCATAAAAGCCCACATGTAGAGTGGAAGACGGCCTGTGCAGGGGTTGTGACACTTAAAAAAAATCTGAGAATCATAGTTTCCTGGAGTTAATTAATTCTTGCTTTTTGGAGAAGAAGAAGAAGTTTTTATGAGACGACTGAGAGATACATCTCAGTCATTGGAACAAGGTGTGTCTGTTTCACGCATGGGTAAAAGCTCCTGCAGGACAAAGATGTGCTCTGTTCTGCGCTGACCACCCGAGTACTGCAGCCCAGCTTTTGAGGTTTTGATTATATTTTATGAGTCCTAATTGTGACTGACCTGGCCCACCGGTGGCTTCATTTCATCTGAGGGAAGAAGGGTCCGGTCCTTCCTGCAGACTGGGGCACCTCGGCCGATCAGCGTGGCTGTCTGCTGACCTCCACCTTCACAGGACGGTGAGGGACACGTCTCAAGTTCATCCTCCCCTTGGGTGGTATGGCTCTCAGCTTACCTCCACCTGTCTGCTGGGGCCGGCTTCTCCCTTCACCCCTCGCCCTCCAGCTTCTCTGTGAGACTACTTGACCTACCCTGCTCAGCTCCTTTTACAGCTCTTAAACAAAACTCGCCCATTGTTTACCAACACCAGCTCAGGCAAAACACTGCTTTCATGTCTACTTTATGATATTATGCCATAATGTAATGCCATAACTTAAATACCTCATACAGATAATACAGTATTAGTTCAAAACGAGGCAAACACTGAGGACTTTTTCACTCTGAAGTCCAGTGGCCGGCGCTCTCTTTAGGTAGTAACATAAGAATGTGAGTCTAACCCTTTATTAAACTGCAGATTCCTCTTTGTTTGTGTAACCCCAAAGTGACTCCAGAGTCACATTTGTTCTCTAGGCCTCCGTACAGCGGAAAATGGCCGCTGCATGACCAGATCCTCTTTGATGCAATAATGAAAACAAATGAGTGTAACATGATAATATATTGAGGAGTGCCGCAGTTTCAAAGCTGACATTGCGGGGAATTGAGGTGCAACCAGGGAAACACTAAGCTATGTTTGTCATCACTCTCAACATTGTCTCTTGCACAAATTATTTCCTCCAGTCCACTTCAGAGTATTAGTCTTCTTAGGGGTTCAATTAATCAAAGGAAGCACAGCTCCATATGCCTCTGCAGGGTGACTTTGACTGACCCCCGCATCACTTAAAGCCATACTTCATTATTCTATTCCTGGATTCACAGCTTTATACTCTGAGAAAATATTAAAGAAACCTGAAAATCATGTTGGAAAAACACCATTTGAAAATAAAAAAGAAAAATTAAAAAAAAAAAAAAAAAAAAAATATATAATATATATATATATATATATATACACATTTTTCTTAGGAATCCCAACTGTTGCTTAAACAGGACTCCCTCGAAATTATGACTATTGTGGTGCTCTAAATGTGGTATTAGGACATGATCCAATTTATCATGTGTGCATTGAGCCTTATCTTCTTTATTTACATAAACATAATTTTATCTTTATAGAGTGGGTTTTACCTGCTGTTGAGGCAGACTCCGAGTTATTTTCTACAAGCTCACCTGTTGTTCTCATAAGGAAATCAATGCCTCTCTCTGGCGGTATAATAACATTCCCGCTGGAGAGTAACAGCTTAATTCATTCTTATCACTTTTGGTTGTCTGGCTTCCAGTCAAGCTGGGGTCCAAGAGGTGAAATGAGTTTGGCAACCTCAACTCCAGGCGCGACAAGAGAACACACATCATGGTACAGTTAGTGGAAAAAGAGAGGGAAAATTGCCTGCATAAGCAGGAAAGATAGAGTTTCATCGTCATCCCACTAAAAACGCACACTCGTCTTTGGCAGACTTCAAACACTTAATCGGCAATCATTTTTCAATGAGCCCCAGAGGAGCACATTTTAGTGCTCCACCAAACAGTCTGCTGCTTTGTGCTCTCTAATCCCTCACGGTTATGCATCATGGGGAGCCAGTGGTCGTTCTTTAGGCGGAGGTTAACCCCCACCTCCAGACACACAGACAAGCAGACAGACAGACCCGCAGCACCGCTCCAGCCCTCTCCTCTGCTGCCTCTCCACTGCCTCAGCCGCAACATCTGTATCCATCAGGAAACACTCACTTTCTATTGGTGCAGCCCTCAAATTATGATTGTCTTTTGATCTGGAGGCTGGACAAAATGCAAATGAAACGTGATCCCATAAATGGCCTCCTCATCTGCCTTGTTAGGCTCTATGAAGAGGTTTCACCACCCCTTTGGACTGAGCCCTGCCTCTTCTGGACTTGTATCACACATGTGACTGCCTCACTTCAGAGACACCACCCCCCCAAACACAGACACACACACACACACACACACACAGGCGCACAACTGTGTTCCTTTAACCCCTGCTTCACTCCCGTCTCATATTTTGCTTGTGTTCACAATCTGAGACATGGTGGAAAAATCATACGCAAGGAAGCCAATAATCTAAACAGCACTTAACCTGGCCGGTGGAGGAGAGTATTTGTGTGATGAGAAAATCTCCAGGCTCTGGCTCTGTCTCATTAATGAGAAAAGATGAGCGTTCCCCACTGCAATTAAGAGTCAATCTCCTGCATTAACTCACCGCCCCGCGGCCACACACGCAGCACAAAGACAACAGGCCATCCCCTGTCACTCATTTTCCCGGGGTGAGCAGTGCGGAGAGCACTCCCAAAATAGATTAAATTAGATGCTCTGTCCTTCTGGGCTCACCTGCTGAAACCTAAACTTGGGGAATGCAACGCTGCGAGGAAACGCAGTGAATGCAGCTCCGACTCTGTTGACATTTGATCACGTCAAAGCGATAATTTTAGAGTCCCGCAGAATTAGAGGCGTAACATTTTGAAACATCATACAAAAATATCGCAGGTGAAATAGGCCTATTAAACTTTTAGTAAATTAGTAAAATATCATATTGAGATTTTTTACATGTGATATGCTAGCGCTATACAAATTTAAAGGTTTTTGTTAACAATGTCATGTTTACATTCTGTGTTTCTCACTAAACTGCATTGCATGCCTCCTTGATGTGTAACATATGTCTTAAAAAACAAAAAAAACAATTTTAAAATATTAAAATATAACTTGTGAGGTTTTTACTTCCACATTAGCTGCTGGCTAGATTTATCTCTTCACCTCTTTCCCTTCACTAAATTTTCTTGCACAATGCTGCTTTTGCTGTGCTTTCACCATCAGTGTGAAAACAAGATGTGAATGGCACCAGGTGCGTGCTCGCATGTGTGAACGTGGATCCTGCTGGATACGCAGGATACAAACAAAACAGGGGGCCCATTAGTAAAACCATTGCCCCATAGAGCTCCATGTACCATACAGATCCATCCATATGAAACTCATTGCAGATGCGCTGCTTGTCTTGTCTTAAACACAGGTGTTGGCCTCAGCGTGTGACACTATTTTAGACTGTGTAACACTCAACGGAGAAGCAGGTCTGGATGACTTAGCATTGCAATTTGAACGGCAAACATCATTAAGCACTCTAAGCGCAATATTCATCAAACAAGATTACTGCAGCACTCAAAAGGCGCGCAATGGCAGGCGACAACAAACAGACAGTCCTGTGGGCGTGGTGGGAGAAAATCTGAGCAGAAACAGCGAGGATAAACACACCACTTGAAAACCATTATTCTGTTTATTATGTTACATCATCATTTCTTTGCAGGACTGGAAGACCAAACAGGGCCTACGCATGTCTACGCCTGGCTCTGTGTGTGTGTGTGTGTGTGTGTGTGTGTTTGTGTGTGTATGGTGGTCATGGGGGTATTCAAGAGTCTGAAAGAAAATTGAGAGACAAGTGGAGGGATGGGAGATTGAGTCGGGGTGGGGCGGGCTGGCATAATGAGTGACATATTGTGAAATCTTTACCTACAAAGCAGAGTCTTCTTCCATGCAAATGAGACTCACTCGATAAGGATCTGTTTGATGGGACACATGCGGAATATGAGGCAGTTAATTCCCTCATTAGTATTCCACAGAGCTGATTGGCAAAGACCAGAGAGAGCCAGCCGGAGAGCATGTCTGCAAAACCCAATATTGATTTGTTTAATGGTGTCAGGGAGTCAAAAATCACAAATCTCCTGTCAATTGTTTATGAGGCTGTTTAGCGGGCCAATAGATGCCCCTCGCTTAATTAATACCTCATTACGGAGATGTGATTATATGCTTGAACTGTTAATGGGGCCCCTGAATTTCAAAGACCACCATAAAAGGTGTTTTGACAAACAGGGCTGGGGAAAACGCCATATCTGATGAGTCTCAGTGTGTTTGTTGATTTGGGACTATGTTTGTTTTCTTCCCTTTTTATGCTTCCATTATTCACAGGCCATCCGTACTGGAAGGCTCAACGTTTTCCTCTGGTTATGTTCTCTCCTGCTTTCTGTCATTTACCTGCACGGCGTTATTTAACCTGTGTTAAACCTGGCTGTTCCATACATCAGGTAAATAGATGCAATGAACAGGAAGGAGTGATAGGGAGCCAAGTGTAGACAAAAACAGCTTGTGGAGACGATGAAAACGCTATTAAATAAAATATTGTCTACACTGGAACGTGCACAGACACCTATGCAAGGTACTGTACACAGGGTCTGCAGGAAACACATTTTAGAAATTACTATTGGCACAGAGACCAATCCAAAAAGGCATTAAATGTCTTGTTACAAATGGCAGAAAATCGAGGGGGCTGATGTTCACCTAGGCGAGCACACATGGCTGATCTGAAGGGCTCTCTATTTAAAGGCCCATAAAGAGAGTGATAATGGCACAGGTTTATGAGGACTCAGCCCGGTGAGACAGGCTGTTACTGCCGCGGCTGCTGTTGTTGTTATTCCCACTGTTCCTCGATGGCCACTAAAGCGGAAAAATGGATCCCCACTTTGGGTTGAAATATGAAGCTGGGCTTATTCTCCCTCTCTTTCTCTTTTTGTGTGAAAGGCGCCCAGGCATTTGCCTGCATGGTTATGGAGTTAAATGCTCAGCTCCATGGCTGGGCTTCTGCACGGTTCCCCCCTCCATTTCATTCCCCCTGACAGGATTAGCAGGTCTCCAGTGTTAGAAATACATTAAGTGGACCTTTGCAGTCACTTATTATGCCTGATTATGCAGCTGGAATGGGGAAGGTAGGCTCTGTTTGTAGTTAAATAACTTCTCAGATGCTTTTTTTTTTTTTACAGCAGCAATCTTCAAAGCATGAACGGGTCAGTGGCTCAGGCACAAAGCTGAGATTGATTTCCACCCTCCTACTCTTTGTTCCCGTGGTTTAAAGAGGACAGGTTCTACTAAATTAGTTTGCCCGTGTTATTAATGGAATAGCCAATTAAACTCCCATACTGTGGTGTCATGGCAAAACAATGCAGCCGCGCAGCCTTCCCACAGCAGTGGTTAGTGCAGCGGGGTTAATGAAATGGTTAACTTATGCTGATGTATAGATAGGATTAGGCTCCATCTGGGCAGTGTGCCATGGAGTCCCAACAGCTGTCCATCCGCAGAGTGACGCGTTTTTTGAGGATCTTCTCAGGTCCAGGCGATGCGTAACGGGGCATCGGCATCACTGCAAACGTGCCGAATGTTGACTCCTCTTGTTTTGACAGCTGTGAGAAAACAATCTGAGAGGTTTGAGCTAAAACAAGTGGACAATTCAGCGGAGTCTGACAGAGTTTCCATGGAATCAGCGTTAAACGTGAGATTGACAGATGAGAAAGGTGGTGGTGGTGGTGGGAGGGAAACTTCACCAGGAAAGTGTCCCAAACAGTGACACGATATGTGTGTAGCTGTGCACGCACGGGCAAATTGGGCGTTTAGGCGGGTACGGAGGCTGCCTTACTGTCAGCTGCGTCAGAGCTCAGATTGTCCAAAATGAGAGAAATATTCATTGTCGCTCCAACAACGAAACCCAACCCTGTGTTCTTCACTTGAGCTATTTTCTGTAGCGCCAGCAACATTGGCCATTTTGTTATTCATTCATTATCTCTGACAATGTAAATGACTCATCACGTTTAAAATGGCTCCCTAAGGTGAACCGACCCCAGGAATAATGTGAATGAAATCACGGGCATTTAGGTTACAGCCCAGTTCCCTTGGCCTGAAAATCCCAGTTAGAGAATAAGGCAGAGCAGAGGGAAAATTAGTCTTCCTCGCTTGATGGCTGTTATACTTGGCCATTTCCTGACCCACTGTGAATAAACTCCAATTTATGGCAATTATCCATGTTAAAGACGGCACCCGTACAAATTAGCAATAATGCCAGAGGTGATGAGAATGTGCTAGCTGAAGCTGCTATTATCATATTCTTCAGCTTGAATACCTCACATGTTCAGCAGATCACAGCTGAAATGACTGTACACATGTTATCTATAAGGCGAGTTATGCTAAAGCTACATTGATAATATTTCTATTTATGCCCTCCAGAGGAGCAGTGTGTTTGTAGCAACGAGGAGAGTAAGAACGGGCTTTTCCCCCAGAACAGCTGACACAAGTGATCCGTTATTTCTTGGAGGGGAGGTCAGGCACATGGGGCCTCCACACATCACACACCTCGGGCCATGACCACTCAGCAACGCCCTCCCCATCCCGGGCCCGGCCCTGTCACATCTGGCCCCAAAGACCCGGGACGTTTTCTTTCCCCCTGTTCAAAATGCACCAGTGGTTCCCATTTAACACCTGTTCGCCCTAATTTCCATTTTCGGGGACGCTGTGGATTTCAAATCATTTATCACTTCCCAAAGTGCTTCCACATGTGCGCTGCCTTTCCCAGTGTGCGGGGTTCCTGCCTCCGGCCAACCTTTTCCAAATGTATTAAAATTCAGTTTGGGCCAAAGAAGTTCAGACACTGATGTTTCATTGTGGTGATGTCTGGTAATTATTAGCCTAAATTACAGCTCTGGCATGTGACTTGACAGGGTGGACTCCATGTTTAAAAGGAGAGATGGGGCGAGGAGGTAGGGCCAAGGTGGTCTGTTAGACTCTGTGCACTTTTATAACTGTGTTCCCCAACACTGGGATGTCAGTCAGACTGAAACAGTTTCGCCACCGTGGAAACACTTGTGTGGTTAGGGACCTGAGAGGGTCCACTGGGGCCCAGTGTGGGGCGGCTGGGTGAAGGCTGTGTCAAAAGCACTCCACTGTGAGGGGAAGACTCCCACATCGAGCTCTGATGAACATTAAATACCAACTGCAGTCCAGTTGATATTCAGGGTCAGAGTTCATATTGTGAAACCAGGATTAGATCTCAAAGTGGAAAACGATTTGAATGAAAGTGAAATCAGATTATGTCTTGGGGCTCTTTGGTCAACAGTCCCCAAGCCTCAGCTGCACACCAACAGTGTGTAATTGGCCTTGACAAAATGGGACGGGAGACACGCAACCTACATGGAAACTGTAACGTGAGCATGTTGTGCATATTGCTTAAAAATATGGACATGTTGAAGCATCGACCCTTAAGGACCCCTCCCACATATAGTTGTGTTTTTCATTGTCAAGTCAACACCTCTAAAGCTGCAGATTCAAAATGCATTTGTGTCCCAAATCCGTGCAGATGAGTTTCAAGCTCCGGCAAAAAAGTTTTAAAATTAAAAAGAAAAGAAAAGAAAAAACACACACAAAAAAAAGCCATGAAGCCAGCTAATTGTGTTGTCATCTTATTAAATAATAACCCAAAATCATGGTAGGTAATGAGAACCTTATCATCACCACATTTTTCATGTTCAAGGGCATGTGCTACCGAAGTGGAAACCCCCCCCACAATATTTCCGCAAACACACAAAAAAATGGATTTAATCTCATTAAAAAAGGAAATTGCAACATTTGTGTTTACAAAGTAAGTTTTTTTTTTGACGTGCTAAGCTCCATCTTCAAGTGGCGAATGTTTGAAACTCTACTGTAAGTGCGCTTAATTAAAGTGGGCTGTGAAAATGTGCACTAATCAGATATGGTTGGTAACAAAGTCCATGAAATTACTAATTAGAATTTCATTAAAAGGTACTGCTTTATCATCTGAGGAAATCGTAACCTTTAAAACGCTTTCAGGAAGGCAGTATGCCTCTATAAATGGGCTAAAAGAGAGAAACGGCTGGCTTTTGATGTAATATCTCATTTAGGATTTGAGCTAAATTGGACCATTTAAACATGTCATTGTTTTGGACGTAATTTATCAGACTAATTAATGACAGTTATTGCCTGGGTTGGGCGGCTGACAGAACACCAGGCTCCTGCAGGAAGAGATCACAAAGACAGACGTTTAGCTTGGATGAAAACACACCATTAGGCAGCATTTGCCAAGAACGAGAGCCACCCCTTTTTGATTTCTCGTTCTGTTAGACTACCTCAGATGATTAGCAATCGCATTTCAAAGTGCTGCGGAGAATACAGAACACATACAGTTGTTTGGTGCTCATTTTAATCCACGTGTGTAATTTACCGTTGTATTACAATGGCTTCCGAGTTTAAAGTTCTGACGACTGCAGCTCATTGAATCGTCTTTCTTCAAAGATTTAGGCAACGAATACTACATCTTGCATTCCGTCCTGTTAAGTAGATTAAAGTTTGCATCCTATGGGCAGTATAGAGTGTCGTCCACGTGACTGACTGCCTGATTACTATTCCTCCCATCAGTTGGTCAGGATGGGCTGTGTTAGTCGAAGAGATCATGTGTCAGCACTCAGGCCTGTTTATCTGAGGGACAGAGGCAGTGGAAGAAAAGACAATCTGTTCTTCGACTAATGACTGCCTGATTTGAGCCCCACAGAGTTCACCCTTTTCTGCGCGGACTCACCAGAACAGAGAATAACAGGCAAACTGTCGACATTGGGCAGATATGTGTAGAAAGCTGATTAGTTGATAGTTCACTCCGGTAACACCCATGAGTCAGAGGTGAGCACGGGTGAGAAGTGAAAAGTAATACTGTAGGTTTCCCATGTGTCATGCCCTCTGCAGAGGTGCTGGCCTGCTGCAGATGTTGAAGAGGGAAAGCAGAGAGGTGCATTATGGGGGGAAAAAATTGTCAGTCTAACTGGATGCAGTTTCAGTTCAAGTTCAAATCAGGAAACTGATCGACACCTACAAAAGAAGAGAAGTAGGAATTCAATCAAATGCAAGCCTCCCATTAAGTTAACTGCCACTGTGCTGCAAAACAAGGCATGTCGGGAATGCAGCTGTTTAATTTGCCCCGCAGGCTTCATAAACCTTTGCCTTTGAAATACCAACCATGGTGGCAACAGTCTGTCCTACCATCTACGTGTGTACACATGTAACATAGTGTTTCTCATGCAACCTGAATTCGCACCACAGAACAAGATTCAGTCGTAAAGGATCTGAGAGAGGAAGAGTTAGGAAAACACATCTCTTTGTTTCTAGTTTGCAGAATTGTATTTCCATACATACTCTTCAGATTGGCTCCTAAAACCAAAAAACTAGAACACTGGTGGAATTGATTAGCACAGACACTTTAGTTGATTGTGGTTGATGCCTGAGGCCAATTGATGTCGTTAGTTTGATTTGTGGCACACCCTGGTTCCTCAACTGGAAACTAATTTACACCTTTGCACGGGTGACACTTAGGCATTAGCTTGTGAGTGTGTCAGTACCTGTAATTAAAGCAGATGGTCAAATAACCCTGTCAGGACTGTTAACAAAGTAGGGCCTCTACATGGTCCTAATTCCCTGCCTGTTTGCAGAGACGAGCTGCGCCTCGGCCAATTCCCCCTGCACATTGTTATAGAGGAGTTGTTTTTCCCTCCGTTTGGGCCTTATTAAAGCTGTGGCTACAATTAAGGCATACAGTAAATAGACTCGGTTGAGGACAACAAAGAGGACATTTAGGAGCCGGTCTCTGTGACATGCCAGATATGACCTTAAATGACTTGAAATGAAGCCCGTTAATACCAAGCTGCCTAATCTCCGCAGCACAGGTACGCATGTTTGAATGACCTTCAATCAGGCCCCAAAAGGAAAGGGTTTTTTTTCCTCAATAATTTCTTTTTTTATATCCCAGTAGCAAAGAAAGAGAAGAAAGAAAGAAAAGTACAAGTAAACCATGGGAGGTCACAGAATTAAAGCTGTGACAGATCTGTAAGTTAGTGTGCGGTCGGGCTTGTATTTGAAAATAACCCAGTGAGATTCCTATGAGGCCCTTTTCTCTAAACTAGTTCCAAATTCTTGTTCCTTCCCCCTTAAATTGTGAGATGTGTTTAAAAGCACCACACTGAGATATGTGCTAAATACCAGCTGAGCAAAAAAAAAAAAAAATCCCCATATCTGTCATTAAAAGGATCATAGAGTATAATCATCGTTTTACAATTGGAACACATGCTGTAATAGCGCATTCAGCAGTCCTGTGCAGTCACTATACTTTCTGACATGATACTACAGCACATAATGCAGCCTGTAATTATCTGTTTCCTGAAGGTGGAGGGCTGCGTAAAACTGCCATGAGCTCCTCTGTGCCTTTCATAAAACGCTTTTCTCCTCTTTGGCAATCACTCGCGCAGACTGACTCACTGGGCTTTGACAAGGAACTTAAGCAGGTTCACACCAGGAGGGGCAGTAGTACAGCAGCCATCTGGTTAGGAGAACAAAGAGCAGTAAAACAGAGTGCACACCTACACACGACTCACTGTACAAACTTGTATTCCTTAACTCATTTGGGTGAGCTCTCATACTTGGGCTTATTATAAGCTTCCTGGCATTTATTTATTTATCTTTCTGTTATCTGACTGGTCTGCCATCGTGCTCCCATCAAGCCAGCGTAATTTAGTTGAACCCCGGATTCAATATCAGGCCTTAACATGACCCTTCATCCCGGCAATCCTCTGTGAACAGCCAGGAATACATGACACCCATATCTTTTAGCGGCGCGAGATTAAAGAAGCTAAATAAACATAATCAACACAGGCGACGGTGCTGTTGTCCACTGCCTTATCTAAAAATACTCTTGTGAGACGTCATCGCCCTGCTACTCAGATTGGTGGAGGTATTGAAGTGCTTTCTTAATGATACAGCGAACGGAGGCAGGGTGGGAGGGTGTGTGTGTGTGTGTGTGTGTGTGTGCGTGCGTGCGGGTGCTTGTGGTGGTGGAGGTAGAGCAGGAGGAGAGAAAGAGAGGGTAAAAAAACATTAATTATTAGCCCCAGTGGGATCTCTTATATTCTGTCTAGCCTGGACAACACCAATTAATACAGCAATTATTATCCTGGCCCGTAGCACAGGGTTGACTAAGCTGGCTTGCCTTCTGACGATTATGGCGTGAGGGGAAGCAGCAGAAGAGAGGCATGCTGGAGCGAGATTATTCATCTCACACTAAACCCCTGCTTTTATGATGCATGGGTGATGGGGGAGATAGCCAAAAGAGCCAAAGAGTAATTTAGCCTGCACATTTCAACTCAGCGTTACTGCAACACAATCTCCCTATAGATTAATTTCTGTTGGGTGTCATCTTTAGGGGTGTAGGGTGAGCACCGATTCGATAAAGAATGAACCGCGCAGACATTTTCTCATGTGTCGCCCTCCTCCGGAGTAACAAGCAGGCCTAAAGCTGCACTTTAAGTCTGAGACCCTCTAGATCCTGTGTGACAGGTGCACGGTTCACAGTACTAGTCCTCTTCTTATACCCCCGAGGTCTTATTCTAGGCTGTGACCCAGCCCTGCACTGCATTCATTTCTTAAACACTGTCTTCTCCCCTCCCCTCCCCTCTCTTGGCCCTGATTCCTAAGCAGTGGACGCAGATGTAAGCAATAGCTCCACCTAGTTTCTGCAGCGCAGCTCTCGCCCATGCACTCCTTTCCTTTTGAGAGCAGCACAGACGACTGAATGGGGCTCGGATGAGAGAAGATGTGCCGTTTCAAATAAAATACTGCTCCCATATTATCCCCCCTACTCCAGTCAAATTATCCACTGTGCTCTATTCTTCCTCGTCATCTTTTTGGACAGGAGAGCTCTCTGTCTCTCTTGTTCTATTTTTGCGCCTCCCCGTCCTCGTCCCGGCTCTCCTGCAGTGACAGCCCTTGCAGGAGCGTCTTAAGCGCATATGCCCCTTTTCCCCGCAGCCACTGTAAAATCTGTGCTGACAGCCAATGAAAACAACACGGATGCTTGCATGTTATCTTGACATGGCCATGTTAAGCTTCGCTCTCATGATGCTAAATGGTCGTCATAAACCTTTTAAGATCTGCGCGGCCTAATATGGACTTTTATAAAAACATTATGCTGTGTAATATGTTTAGGTTCAGCGGGGACATACAGTAGGCCGCCACTGCTCGCTGTCGCAGAGCTCCGAAGTCAAAAACAATGTGTGCGCCGCATTCAAAAAGAACTAGCAAGGTGTTCACAGAAGATGCATATTCTATCCCCTGAATGTATCGTATTTTCCTGTTACAGCAGATTTTAATTTGGAGGAATTTTACATATTTAAAATAATAGTGTTTTTTTCTGCTCCAATAGAATGTTCTTCTGTCTCCTGCTCTCTAATCTATCTCTGCTTTTCTAAGGGATCAATTGACAAAACAATTACAGTCTACAGGATCTAGTCAAACAAGCCCTTGGAGTACTAAGAATGATTAGATGGCGGGTATTACATGAGGAACCCATCTTTGGATTAGTGATGAACACAATAAATTCTGAAATAAGTGGAGGAATATGTACATCCCTTTCATGGAAGACGCTTAGGTGATTGCTGCCACGAGAGGATTTGTCAGCATAACACAGGATCTCAAACAATAATGTGTGTGTGATAGGACACCATGGAACACATTCATAGCCGAATTCACTGCCTGTTGTGTAAATGGATTTCTCCTCCATGAAACCGAGCGAGGGGCCAGAAAGAATCCTGCTCGGTTTCATCATCGTTTATTTGAATACATTAAACCGTCCTCGCCATCGCCGTCATCAAAAAGAGAAAGCAACATTTATTTCTTAAAAATGAAAGAGGAAAGTTAAATCCAGGCGAATGTTTGCCTCCAAGAGATCACAGGTTTCAGTTAGTAATTGGTGCATGCTGCATGTTCTCTCCAGCAAGACCGTCATTTATTTACAGGGGTGTTGTGTTGCGCCTCGTTACAGAAAACCGGCCAGGCCTCTAAGAGGAGGCGCTGTCATTGTCACTGTGAGGTGTAGGATAACAGCTCTTGAGCAGGTTGTAATTAGAGTGGCTGAGGTGTAATGAGGGTGCAAGATTCCCGCTCCTGCAGCCGGTGCCAAACTGGACTGGGGTGCCGATGGCACACCACTAAGTGGCATCCCAGCCAGATCGGGGTTACCACCTTGCGGTCTCTACCTGTGTTCTTGAAGCCGCGCGTCAGACCTTTGACAAAAGGCTCCGTCAGATCAGAGGGTCTCGTATTTGAGCTGCTGAAGATTTTCATAATAGTCTCTCAAGAGCTGAACTGGTGGGGTTCCCAACAGGTGGTAATAATAATAATAATAAGAAGAAGAATGATCCAGAGGAAAAATAATAACATTATTAAAGTGATTCTCAAGTGGAGAACAGGGGCAGGGCTTTGGCTCAAAAGCACAGAGTGTAATGTCAGACGTGAGAGAATTTGTGGTTTACTGATTGACTCGTCAATGAAAATGTTTGTTCATCCTGGGTGTTGTTTGAAAACATTTTCTCGCCAACTCTTTTTCTGATGGTCACATTTTAACTTCGTTCGGAAGACGTGTACAGTACAACAATACACACACACACACACGCGCGCGCGCACACACACACACACATACACTGCCTCTTTTTGCACTCTTGGCAAAATGAAAACTTCTGTCAGAGTCAGATTGAAATTTATATCAGTTTGTCAGGCGCAAGCCAAAAATGATCTTACTGCACATTATTTTGATAAGTTTGGTGCCAGAGATAGAGAAGAAATGGAGGAAAGAGGGAGGAAAGTACCCCACACTCCACACACACCAGATAAGTGCAGAAGCCAAGATTCCTCTCACTGCTCCATCAGTAAGTGCTCAACCTGACCCTAAAAAAAACCCTTTTTGGTAGAGATGCCTCTTTGCATAATATTCCACCCCCAACTGTACTCTCTCTCTTTAAACTGCGCACCACTTTCACAGAGAAGAAACGGCATCAGTCACTCCAACATTTTCACAAACAATCCAGCTGCTCAGTGGGCTGAGTTTATTCAACCCTTAAACAGAAATGCACCAATTTAGTTCATGTGTTGGTTCTGAGCGCTAATGTGTGTGTGTGTGCCTGCTTGTATCACTAACTGTGATGTGCCAGGAGTTCGTCAAAGTACAAACTGCTACTACCGTACGTGATTGAACTTTTAAATTAGTTTGTGAGCAGTTCTCCATCTGACACTTCGGAGACAACACAGCTGAGGAATCGTAATGAGACGGGGTGGGGAGTGTGTGAATGTGTGTGTGTGTGTGTGTGTGTTGTGGGGGGGTGGTGGTGGTGGTAGAGAAAAGTGTTATGTCAATAAAGTGTTGACATATAATTTTCTTCCCTTGTTTATTTATTTTCTTAATGAAGAGAAAGCCTTTATCTGTGGCTGAACCACCACCATGAAATTCTTTTCTTGGCTGTGTGTGGAGTCAACCACAGTGTAACACAGTTACACCATGTCAGAGCTGCAGCACAGAGCAATGCGACTCATTACCGCTCTGCTAGAGAACATAACCACAATAAAACCACCCCTTTCTACCAGGGCAGGCGGCAGGGGCAGCCACTGTATTTGCGTCCAGCCCCAAGGGTGAAAGGAGTGGGCGAGCTGTGGTTGGCTGGGTCAAGTCAGGGTTGACTTTTAGTGTACTCTAATGGTGTAGCATATGAAGTACTGTTACAGTGAAAATGGCGATAGTTCATGCTCATAATGTATATTTCTGACTGTACTTTTACTGTGTCAGATCATGTTTTTTCAAATAGTTTATCATATTCATGGATGCAACTAGAGCGGCTGTTGACTCCAGCATCCTGTCTGGAGTCAACCGGAGCTGAGGAGTCTGGCGTGTGGTGAGCCAGTCAGGGACGGGCATTTTCCCGAAGTCCTGTCGGGCTAGCGGGAGCAGACCCCCACAGGCCATAAACTCCATAATGTAGGCCATCACAGCAGCTAGCCCGTGTAAGTCTGACTTCTGAGGGGCTTCCAAAATACCATGGCAGCGCTTTCATTTCCCCACCACTTGCCAGGCAGCCGCAAGAATGTCAATAGGAATGAAAGAATGTCTTGGGAAAATGTCGAGAGGATTAATCAACACCTGTACTCCTTGGATATGGATTTACAAATGGCTCCGGACTCAGAGACAGTGCAAACTAAGCAAAGCAAGACCCCTGGATTTCATTTTTCTTTGCATTCATTATAATGTGAGCAGCAGTTGATGAAGCTTGTTCTACCAGCAAAGGCTTAAACTGAGAGTAGAAAAATGCATTTGTCATTTGTCTTTCAGCTTTTTTGCAATGACACCCATGTTAGAGATGAGCATGTCGTGTGATGGAGACTGGGAAAGGTGCATCCTTACGCAGTGGGGGGGGGGGGGGCAACTCTGACAGGGCCTCCTGATGTTGGCAAATGCATAAACATGAGTTCATGGTCATTATGAGAATTGTTATGGACTTGTAATTGCTCCTTATTTGACAAAATCATTTTATAATAACTGGGTTACATTTGCAGTGGAGGAAAATATCCTTCACTTTAATGATAAGATTTCTAATATTAATACCACAGTGTAAGAACTGCATATTACAGCTGAAAGTGGCGCATTCACATTTCTACATGTCCGTTCTTGAGTTATATTATTAAATTATTAGACCATTATGTATTATTATTATAAGTACAAACTTCAATGGTAATAGTGGAGCTAATTTAAATTGTTTCAGGGTTTAAAATATAAAAATGTGTTGTATTTTATTTTTACTGATCTTATGTTTGTGTGTTAAACATTAATCTGCAAAGGTTAAATGTAGTTGGAATAAAAATACACCTTATTAAAATTTGATCTAGAAGAATTCAATTATAATAAATAAGAAAATACTCTGTATGATTCAAATAACTCAAAGCCAGGGCTGCGTGATGTGGACAAAATCAAACATAATGATATTTTGATGATGTTGTAAGGAAGACAATTTGTGGATATAATGAACATAAGTAGGTAAATACAAATAATTGAATAGTCAGGAAACGCTTACAAACTTTAAAAATGTTATTATTAGCAAAATCAAAGATGATATCTTTTGTCATACTGCAACATTGACATAATATTGGTTTATTGCCCTGAGCGACTCTAAGCTGTAGTTTAGCACAGGACTGGAGTAAATGTACTTTGTTGCTTTCCACCACTGTGAATGTGCACAACATTAATCAAGTGACTCTGCAATGATTCAATAATTTACTGTCTGTCAACACAAGCCCAGGAAATAATGAGATCAAGTCAACTTGATACAATATTCTATTTACTACATTATTTATAAAAAGCAAATACTAATCTCTGATTAAATGAGATGTCAAACTAATTATAGAATATTGCTTCTAAAATATCAGTTTTATCTGTACCGTGTGATTTAGTGCAATGCTCAGTGGGTTTTGCAGAGTTGTATCATAACTTTTCCAATTATTTACTTGAATTTAGATTTTCATTCTCTCAAAACTCTGGTCTCCACGTGCACCTTCAGCAGCAATCATGCACAATCTCCTCCAAAACACACGTGAGAACAGGAGGAATCACAAATGTGCCTGTGAGTGCGTACACCTATTACATTCACACTTATTATAATGAACAAATTACACTGCATTAGTGCGGCGAACGTGCTTTGTGACCTAACACTGAATAAAATACAGCTATGTTGTCTGCGCTGATATGTAGAGAGCAGATGATGTTATGAGGTGATAATGACCGAGCCGGGGTAATTGCTCTGCCAGTAGGAGACCTGTAATCACTGCGCTGTGATTATGTAATGGACCTTGCTGATATTGAACAGGTGAGCCGAGAGCAAGTTGATTCATTTGCGGCATCCACAACAGGGACTTCATTTACACAAAAATCATGATTACACTGCTATTAAAGTAAAGGCAGTACAGCAGGACCAATGTAAACACCATGCTGATGATGTCTGTGCTATTAAGCCCTTAATATGAGGATGTGTGATCACAGTAATATATATGGAGCGCAATGTTGTTTATTAGTATTGTTAGAGATCATTAGAGAAGTATATTTACCACATTTCTGAGAGTGTCATCAAGTTGTGTTGTTTAGTATATGTAATTTGCAATCAAACTTCAGTTACGCAACCGTGGGTGGCTACTCTACTCAGTTATTAGAAGTGTCTTATTGAGTCGTCTTAAGCCTAATAACAACACTGTGGTAGCTAGGCTATTGGTAATCAATCGAGCAATGTTTGCATGTCAACACAACAAAAACTGCAAGGCTTATCCAACTTAAAGGATCGGGCTGGAGATATTTCACACTTTCAATATTCTATATTTTTATTTTTGTCAACAAATCCCATGAAACGACCAAAAGTAACAATGACTTAATCCTACAAAGTATTATAAGTAAGAGTATTGTCTGTATTGCCAAAGGCTGATACTGCATATTCCTCTGTGCCATAGAGCTCCTTAGTGTCCAAAAGCACAGCAATAAGTCACACAGTGCACTGGCTGCCATGTTCCCTTCATTATGCTGAGCACAGGCACTGAGTCCCACATACACCGTCCTGCTGGTGGATACACGCAACAAAACACCAAATGTGTATTCATCCACAGCTGAAATTAGTCCCCAACAGATGCACTATTTACTCCTGTTTGAGTTACATTTCTTAGGAATTACAGTGACTGGCTCTTTCAAGAAAACCACAGAGCTTTTCTGGAATAAAACTCATTTTTTTCAACTCATTTTTAAAGATTTATTTCATGATTTAGAGTCTTCAATCTGCAACACCTCAGCTCCATCAGTTGCACCCAATTGCCTTTTCACCTGCGTGTCAGATGAAGGTCACAGTGGTGAGAACGTTGAGCAGAGCTCGACCTCCCTCATACTGGCCGACACTGAACCTGTCTCCCCCATCTCCCCCTCTCTCACCCTTCAGTGGTCGGACACTATCTGTCTCCCCAAACAGGAGGATCCACGTTTCCCAAGCAAGGTGCAGCACACTGCTGTCACTGCCCACCTCTTCATTGCTTGCACCTGCTAAAACATTTGAGGTATTTGAGCAGCAGGGCAACACATTTGCTTTTCATTTAACCTGCCTTTGGAGACCTTTGAAGTACATAATAGCAGAGCAGCATAGGTCCCCCTCCCACCCCCCTTAATCATTTACCTAGTAAAGGCGCATTCTCTGCAGCTAACCAATCAAGCGGAAAACGAGTTTGGCCCGCTATTTCTTTCTCCCTCCCTTTTTACCCTCCCATCTTTCCTCCCCTGCTCTCTCTCTCTCTCTCTCTCTCTCTCTCTGCCTGTTTTGCTCTGTGTGTGACACTCCCTCCCCTTCCCATTGTGAAACCCTCATGCAGTTGCTCGCTGACTCTACTGTATGTGAATGAGGGAGGCATGGAGCCAATTGTTGGCCACGTCTGGGCGTGAAAGGTTTCAAGAGATGGTGTGGCTGGCAGCCCATTGATACAACATGGCTAATTATCTTTTGCGTCCAATCATGAAGAAATTTACTGGCATAGGGAATGTAGCCTTTGTATTTTGGGCAAGATAATGAGACTTGTGTGCTTCAACAAGGAACATGAAAAAGATCTGCTTCTAAATTCGAGTTGGGAATGGAGCCAGATTTGGCCTCAATGTTTAATCATCCTCAGTGATAATAGCATATGCTTTAATTTTTGCTTGTGAATGTCCTTATTAGACAGATGGGACTGAGTCTGCGTGTGAATGTGTGCGTGTGTCCAAGGGGGGCTGAAGAGAAGCAATTAGAGTTAATTCTCTCACAACTGTAATTTGATTATTGTGTATTAGATAAATCCATTGGCTTTTACATTTCTTATCGGGACTCCTGTGAACTTTCTGGGAGATATAGGAAATATTTCCTACCATTGAAACAGCTGTTTATGTTTTACATTATCCTTTAATCAGAACTACGGAAGTCAATGTCTGGTTCATATGATCTGGGACATTCACGTGGCAACTGAGAAGCAACAGCCAGTATATATTTAATAAATGCTGTGACGGAGTGCTCCACAGTGCCAGCTTCAACAGATGAACCCCTGGCAGTCACACGCTAACTACCCTCACCTGCGAATGCTCACCTGGACCTGGGAACTTTTAACAGACATTATTACGCACATTAAAGACACAGCCAAGAATCAGAGGATGCTTCGCTGGGAAATGTGCTTAGGAAATGCCACGGGCCAATTTGCCCCACCGGCTAAGACTATTTGTACTTTGCAATCCCTGTGAATGTGTGCAATAACAACAGCAGACTGAGGATGTTCCTGTTACAGACAGCTGGGGTTACAGATGCAGGTCTGCATCCTGTTTGCAGGAATCCTTTGCCCAGCACTCTTGAATGTCTGCTTCACAGCTATTGAAACCTAAATGTATTCATATGAGCTACAGTTTTATTGGCAGTAAACAAAATGCTCTGAAATGGTGACACTATGATCGCTGATTAAATATAAATATGATAAATGTTGATCCTGCAGCCTCTCTACTCTGGTTGAGTGTTTGGTGGAGTACCTCCTCTATATGTCACTTGAACAAAACAGCTTGGGATCACTTCACACACATAGGGTGCTAATTTTCTGGATCAAGGTGCAGGCCCAGTGTGCAGTCAAGTGCTCTGTTGACAGTGCTGTAAGTATGCAGCACATTCAAAGTACACTGGGAAACAGAGTGGGATCAGATAGAATCTATTATTCTGTGGGTGTATGATGGGTTATAACAATCAGTGTTCTCCCCACTATGACAGAGTGAAAGGTTTGGTGGAGTGGGGAGTCTCTCCCGAGGAAACTCCTGGAATGAAAGTAGTGTAAGATATGCAAAGTTGTCTGTGCAAACACACCAGAAAGCCATATAATGTAAGCCATAATCTTACAGAGCTGCTAGAAGCATATAACGCTACCAAAACCATGTATAATAGCTGCCAAATAGGACATCATGACAATGACTGTATCTGTGCGACACAATGTTCTCAGACTACACACATACAGGAGTGAAATGTGGCCATAAGTTTAAAACTGACTTTGATGAAAAATCTGGAAAATGCAGCTTTCCGCAGAGGTGCTAAGGAGCGCCGTGCTATCTACAGCACTCTGTTTGGTGAAATACTGTCCAGGCTATGGGTATTTGCATGCCGTCTGTTTGTCCTCTACATGTAATATTGATAACTGCAACCAGGCAAAATTACCTTGAGATATTCATTCAAACAGGATTGCATATTACTGCTTATCCTTCTTGGACATGGCAAAAGACAAGGTTTCATGTGGAAAATCAGAAAGTGGCGCTGATTTGCAGCTAACTGGATGGCTGTGGTCATTCGTCTACTCAATGTTGAAGTTCTTTTCCAACTTGAAGCACAAGCTGTCTTGTAGGTTACAGATGATCACAGAAAACAGAACAAGGAAAAATGTTCAAACTTTACCTTTTCTCAACGGTAAAATTCAGAGCTCATCAGTCTTTCCTCCATATTGAGCTGCTCAGTCGGTCCTTTTTGGTGGTTGCAGTGTCAAAGAAGATGCAGGCTAAAGTGAAACCAGTAGCAGCTCTCTTTGTCACGTTAGAGGCCTTCAGAGCCATCAAGGCATATTTGCTCCATTGTTCAAGACTCAAATCCACATCTAAATCCTCCCGCCTTTGTCTTCCTCCAAGTCACATGGCTGCCTCCCACTCTGCAAACCCTGTTCGCCATCCCAACCGACCAAGCTTAAAGGCAGTGACTACATGCTACTGCAGTTATCTCAAATGCAAAATGCCACGTAGGTTCAAAGCTAAATGCTATTTCAATATCTTTTTAGTGTTACAACAACCTTTATAACCAGTCCACTTCTCTGGGAAAGTGGTTAATTAAAACCCACACATCAATAAAAGCGTATGAGGTGAAACAAAGCTTAAGGGGGAGTAGCAGGGTTTCTGAACACGTCAGTGAGTATCAGCACACTCGGTCCTTCTGGTGCTATCAATGTCAGTCACATCTCCTCACTGGCATTTGACTAGGGCCCTTGAGAGGTTCTCTTTAATGCTCAATTTAACACAATCATGGTATGAAAGGACCACCTTCGCCACCTGGCTCTTTCCTTCGGGAGAAAACCAGGCTGAGGATCAAACTCTTGACCCAGGTAACTAAAATTGTTATGCTCCCTTACAAATGAATCTGATATGCATCATTACTTAACCTACCTCCCTCCCTCTCACCATAGCTCCTGGTTCATTTGGGTCGTTTTGCACGGCATGGCTAACTGCTAGCAATGCTAGTGCTCCATCCAGGTTTGACTTACAAATACGCAGATTCTGAAAGGTGACATGGCTAAGTACGAAACAGCTTTGAATCACCAATAAACAGTGAAGAGTGACTGGACAGGAGTCTCCAGCATCCTCAGTCCACATCTAGAGTTTTCATTATCTGGATAGTGTGTCATAGTCACTTAAAGACCACTTCAACAAGGTCAAGTGGAATTGCCCCCAAGAGAAAGAACAGACATTTCCCCTTTGGTATTTGTTTGTGTTCATATAATGACTCCCTCTCTCTTGGTTATGTCAACCAGAACTAAAGGGCTTGTTAAAAAGGGCCAATCTTCATGTTATCTATAAATCCCAAATAATAGGGATGAGGTTAAAAAAAAGATGAAAAAGGGACATGGGGCTTAAAATCAAATAAATCACACCTGGATCCTTGGTCAAAACTGGCAGAGCGCTCTTTATATTGCACTCAAATTACTCCATTTGTTCCCTAAGATATTTTAATCCCGACTGACCTCAAACTTCCCATGAACCAGGGCCTGAACAAAAGGCCGCCCACTGTCCTTGCAGTAAATCTGTTGTCTCCCTTCTGGGCCCTCAACAGGGGATCATAGATCAGCACTGCTCTGCAGCTTGCTTCAATTTACTCAATTAACTCTGGTAAAGCACTTGTAAGTTCTGCAGATGTTGGTTTATTATCGAGGCCTAAAATGTACAAGTGGGTTCAGGAGCCCGGGGTTGTGGCAAGGTTCACAAGGGGGGGGGGGGCAAACTAATTTTAACCCTGAGGTTTAGTAAAGAATATAGATTATGATAAGTAAGGGGTTTATGTGCATCTGCAAAGCTGGATGTCCCTGTTACAACCTGCACATTTGGTCTTCAGTTGTGTCTGTTGCTCGAAAGGAGAAAGGAAGTAAATCTTGATATTTCATATTCAAAAGTGGCGATTAACAGGTTTAATTGAGCCACTGGAATTAACAAAAAGCCCACTGAAGTTGAGCACACGCAATGTCAATAATTTCCACTGGTGCAGCTGTTTGACTTCCAACAAGCCTCTCTGAATAAAGTTCTCTGAAGATCTTTGCCACATGAAATGGCTCAGTCCCTTAGCCTGAATCATTTGCAGATGACAAACCTCAAGTGGCTGGACGTAAATCACGATCACAATATTATTGCAATGCTTACAGTTATCTCAGAAATGACCTCGCACCTAAATAATCTGTAAAAATGTTTTACGCATTTATCTCCCCTCAGTTATCGGAACATCTCTGATTTGCTAAAACGTACAACTCCATTTTTTATCTTCTGCTAACCTCTCACGGATAAATCAAACTAAAACTGACGTGAGGAATGTAAAGTATACAGTAAGGAGGATGCTAATATTAACCAGGTGTGGTTACCATCAGCATAAAACATTCTGCCGACACCATGCATGTGTGCCCATATATTTCCTTGCTTGGCCAACTACATTTCAATTAAGAGCAGCAACACAGGATGACATTCATAGTGCTTTAAAATAAGGTTTTGACAAATTATTTTCCTCTGTCAAGCTAATATGCTAACGGCGGGCTTGGCTCCATTGAGCGAGGGCTTATCTTTGTGCAGTTGGTGAGTCACAGGCCAAGTCCAAGTTGGGAGGCTCTGCACCAGTTTTAATGGGTTGCCAGTTGATTTTAATGTGAAAAGCATAGCTGGTGCACAGGTACAGCAGCTTCATCCACAGCACATATATCCACAGCCTCGCTCCTCTTAAACACATCGGACCTTATTGATGGCAGGGATATTGCTCGCAGAAGGTTTGACTCCTCTTTTAAGACGTACCATTTTATCAACTTAGCAAAGCTGATAATGGAATCTTTAGCTGTTAACTCATTTTGCTGAAAATCAATGGTGAGCTGAGGCAGCTTTGACAGAATATAATAATCTTAACAGCAATGTAATTTGTGGACTTTCTATAATGTCAGTTTATACCCTTTGGATAACTATGACCTGGATGAACATGAATCTCCACCTTTGTTAAGGTTTTCATTTTTATTTTCCTTTGCTGTTTTTTGTTTCCAGGTAGATTTCATGTCCCCATACATCCATAATGTAATACAAGAAGACACTGTTTACTGCAGTTTACGATACTATTTACAACGTGATTTAAAAGATTTCATCAGTGCGTGACATCTAACGAGCCTTTAAATTTACCATAAAATACATGAAGTCAAAAAAAGGTTATATAGATTTAGTTATGGCTGTGAAGGCTATTCCGGTGACCTTTGTGATATTTTATTAGTGCGTAGCTCCCGCAAAACAAGAGGTTATGGCTCCAGAGCATTTACTGTAAAACAGATTAACGCTATGCAAATACAAACTATGGCATGCATGAAAAGGCACCATGAAAGAGATGAGTCTTACTGTCGACATTTTCCCCCCATTTAAAAGATGAAAAGTGAGACAAAGTCTTTTGGGAGGCTATGAGAAGGAATTCCCCGCTAATGATATTCCCTGTGGGAAGAATGTAATTTATTCAAGTTAATGCGTCTTATTTTCTGTTCAAGGTGTATTCCACGGAATTACCAAACAAATTTAATTGTTAATCCATCTGCTTTGAAACAACCAAGATCTTGTTCAATAAGCTCTGAGTCAGCTTGATCCAATTATGCTACAACGGAGACATTTGTAATCATTTGCCATCACACCACCCCTGCAACCTACACAGATACATGCACAAAACCGGCTTATGCTATTTGGGAGAAAGCATGACACTTGCGCGCGGCGAGCACCAGAGTAATACAAACTGTTTGAAATGAAGCAGTGACCCCGGAGAGTTTGAGGTCAAGGGTCTCGGGGTAAGAATTGTAAATGACATGTTCACCCGAGGGCTTCTTCTAATAACTTTTTGTGGAGAGGATGAGGCCCACTCATTTCTCCACTGTCTTCATTGACAGGTCTTTGGGGAGTGATATGCAAGTATGGAAGTGTAATGAACTTGTTTTCCTTCTCTAAACCCCCTTTGCTGTCTCCTAAATCACTTGTGCAGCACATGAGCCACCATCCCCTCTCCCACAGCTGCACTTGCTCTGAAGCTCTGAACTACAGAAAGTGGTGTTGATTGTAAGCAGATACCGACCTTCTGTCCAGTCTGGTGCTGAATTATTGACCATGTGGAGTTTCTCTTTTTCTTTAATTGTGAGCTTTGTAGATTTGAAGTGATCCAAGTTTGATTTTACAGTATTAAAGACGATAGAATTTGTTCATCTTTTATCTTTTACTGCTCAATACACAGCAGACTGTAGCTTGTCATAAACAATTTTCCTTCGAGTGTTGTGAACCATGATTATGTTTGACATTTCCTCTTGACAGAAGAGTCAACTGTCTCGTGCTGTATCTGCAAGTTCCTGTATGTGTCTATTGAACAGATATTGTTTATACATACTTATAGAATATGACGCTAATTATACCATTACTCTGGGTTTTTCCCTTGTGGTAGTAAATTCTTTCTGTCATTGGGTCCAATAATTGTCTGAAGTTTCTCACAGGCTGACAGATATATTGTAAATTACTTTCCATTGAACTTTGTTAAGAGAGCAGAGAGTTGCCACATTGATCCTTTTTGAGTTTGATCTTAGGGTAAGCACTAAGCGTCCGTTGGCAGATAAAAAAAACGAATAATTTGTGTGCAGTGTCAAGTGTGCTCTATTTCTTAATTTTCTAACCACAACATCCAGTACAGTTTTTATTAGTTTATTTTGAGTCCAATGTTGAGGTAAATGATATATGATTACCACTCTAGGTCCCCCTAAACAGCCCTGCGAGGCCCGTGAAAGATGTGAGATTGCCGTGTCCGTGTCATATCCCGCACAGGGTGAAGCTGCGGGTTAGACCCAGGTCTGCTCCTGGTTAACTGCGCAGATCTTAATCTTCTGGGTGGACTCAGCCCAGCATCTGTGGTATTCAAAGAGGATTGATGGGCAGCATTCCTTGATTTTTACCCCTGCCCTTCACCGTGCCCCTCCTGTGATGTAATGACATTATCAATTAGCTCCCATTAATTTAGCAAAAACAAATAAGCACCTCAGTACACCTCCCTTCAAGCATGTGGTTCTGATTTCCTGAATGTTTGTCAGTGGCCGCTGTTTGGTTAATCTTTTGGCCAAGGTGGTGTGACCAAGAGAGGTCATGCCTTTCTCCTCCCTCCAGCTAGTTTCCTCCCTGTCCTCCCTGATTTCTTTACTTTTAACTCTCCAATATCTGCCTTAGCTCCTTTCTTTGCACTCGTCTCTGTTCAAATTTGACACTGAGATGTTTCCCATGTATATCTAGATATGACAGGTAAATTCAAATTTAGTCATGAAGTGCAAATGTTTGTTAACGCCAAAGCTGAAGAGATTACCGGAATATTGGTAACCAATAATTTAATCACATGATGAAAAGCCCTAACTGTGTGGAGCAAAAAGCCCTCAGCTCTGCTATTGGCAGGTGATTATCATTTTTACACTACTAAAAAAATAATAAAAACATGATATAATCTGACTGAAGTGTCACAGTTATTATTTTGGAGTAAAAATAATGACTTTAGCGTGGCTGAAGTTTGGATTCACTTTCAATGAACTGCAGCAAATGAGTAATGTATTATGGACAACCCCTATCCTGGATGTCATGAGAGTGAGCCAATAACTGGGAACAAAGAGGAGTGACTCTCTGTAAGATCTCACATGTGAGTCTGATACCTGTTAGACTGGGTTTGAGCAGAAGTGTTATTTACTGCTGGAACAATCCACCACCTCAGTCTGTATTTAGACTGCTTCAAATGAGGGCCCTTCCCAGGTCTTGTATTGCTGTTGAGGTCTGTGGAGTAAACATATGACAGCCATTGCTACTGTACATAATGGAGCCTAAATATTAACTACGTAGTCATTGTAATCTGAGCCCAAACAAGAAACACAGCCAGCACACACTGCACACTGCACACAGTCTACACACAGTGACAGACTGCTTTGTGGTTGGATTTCAAATGTGTGATAGTTTTAGCTGAAATACAATAGTCTCAGATCTGTGAACCATCCTGCGTTTATTCTGAACATCTGGTAACACTGTTTATGCAGTACAACTTACAGCAGCTAACTGACAAACATGAAAAGCACAGAGGAGATACAAATAATATGTTTTTCTGTCACTGCTGAGTCGAGGATCTTGGGGAATCAGCTCAAAGGAGGCAACTTTAGCTGAAACTAGAGTTGGTGACTTCGACCTCAAAGTCCAGCCAGCTAACTTAGCATGGCTCAGTTTATTTCTTTAGGCAGTGGCAATAGCTTTTAGCATGAAAAACTGTGGTTCTTTTACTCTGCCAGCTGTGGTTTAACGCAAAGATTAAATCTGCCCCCAGAAACCAAAGCAGGCTATAACTGAAAATGCATTGTGCTATTTCGAAGTGAGTCAGTGGATGATGGTCTCTGTAAATAGCCAAACCCATAGTCAGAGCTAGGACGGGACAAGCACACAGACACATGCGTGAAAATATACAAACAATTAAGGACATATAACCTACATCTAACAATATCAATGCGCATAATGTGGATTTTGTGTTATTTACAGGGAATTAGAGCTAAGTGGAGACACATCAAAATGAGCCTGAGGAAAAGTTGACAACCTCCGCTGAGAGCCCCTGCGTCCCAGAGGAGCAGTTCATACATAATACTCGACCCCTGCAGGAAATTGGGGCTTTCCCCCCTGTATCTCTGTAAAACATATTCCACTGCAACAAAGGCTATGGAAAGTAGCCCGCTTTTTTTATATTAATAATGAGGTTAAGACTGACGCTCGTAGATTAGACCACAACGTCTGGCTGTGCGGCTGCACAAAGACGAGAACTTGACCCCCTTCTCCTCTCTACTGTGACAGAAGTAGCAGGGAGGGAGAGTTACAGATCGTTCAGTTATGGCTGCTGACGCTGCCTGAACTCCGCTGCAGTCTTCACTTTGGAGTGTTTGACCACCGCTGAAGCCTTTACAGCCAAACATTATAGTTTATAATTAAAGTTTAAAAAAAGAAAGAGATGGATAGCAGTCGCAATAATTGGGTTTCTAAAAGTAAAGACAAACTGATTTGTTTATTTGTTTTTTATTTTTACAAATTCTAATTTAGCAGTCCATCTATTTGTATCTTTATAAAATCGAACCCTCATTAAAACAAGTAACTCTGACCTAATTTAGTACTGGGTCGTTGAAAGTGAACACTAACATGACTAAAAAGATTTACTGAGGGTCAGTATCAAATACTGAACCACCTGCTCCTGGGTCAGTGAATCTGGATTAGTTATAGGGGCCTGTTCTCTTTTCATTCAGTAAATCTTCTGTCTGAATGGCGTCATGCTGCCTTTGCTCAGGCCACACTGACACTTCTCTGCGCCACTTCAATACTCATGGCTCATTTGCTAACAGGGGCACATTTTATTGTTTCTGAGGAGCACTTTTCAAAAGTGGTGACATGCTCAATACAGCGTGATTCCGCTTGAACTTGAACTTATCGTTGTAAAACCATCAGGGGATGGAAGAGGTTAAAGAGTTTATCTGCTTGCAGATTAAACGAAACAGCAATGATTTTGGTTATGACAAAATCTTAATCTAGACTCCTGTGTTTTCTTGATAGTGGAGCACGTGTGGGTTATGTGATTGCTTCCCCTGCCTATCCTATTTACTTTAGACTGAAGGGAACAAATCTCCAGCTTCTCCTCCAGGTTGCCACACAGTAATTCCTGAGGAGAAATCAAGGACCTTGAAGCGTGTTAATGCTCACATATTGAAGTCTTACAGCATGGTTAAGATACAGCACCTATGAGGGCGCGCCGATAAGAAGGTGTGGACAGTGATGCGAAGTTTCTGTGCAGCATGTTTGTGTAATATTGCATCTAAACACTTCAAAGGTGGTGTGACTCATCTCTGGACTTTGCACCTGACTTGTGCTTAGCCAATCAACAATGTACATATTTATCCCAGAATCAACTGTGGATTAGGGGCTTTCTAGGGACCACTTTAGAGCAGATGTCTGCATGAGGTTTGGGAAGTTTTCAGTTAAAAATGTAGCTGAATAATATTATACGAAGCAGATTACGTTGTGAAGTTATTTGTGGCTGTTGCGTGTGCTGTTTTCACAAAAACTGCAGCCCAAGTGTAGCACGGTTGTTTTTGTAATAGCTAGTGCAAATCAGTGCTTTATATGTCATTATAAGCTGAGGATGCTACAAGAAATATGACGACTTGCTGACCCACAAATATTCCCTGTTAAAAAACAGGGAAAAACAAATATTCACTGTTAAAAACAGGGAATATTTGAGATGAATTTGTCTAAACCACAATCTTCATATTTTGGCCACTGTCAATAAAAATCTGGAAATCAGCAACATGAGAGGAAATAGATAAAAAAGAAATAAAATGATTATCCAAAGTACACAGTTGGCCCATAGGGCTCTATTATTAAAATGCAGTGAAACAAGCAAATACATATTACGAAATGTAAATTTAAAAATTACAAGATTGCAAGAAGATACATGGAAAATAGCAGAGAAGGCTTGACAATAAAAGCTATGGTTAGCTTAACCTAGCTGTGTGTTAAAGGGAAAGTTTTTTTGTAATGGGGTTGTATGAGGTGCTTATCCAGAGTCAGTGTATTATCTGCAGTAGATGGTGGTCAGCATGGTTTCAACTTGTCCAAACCTTTTTTCTTTGGTGTATAAAGTTCATTTCGCTGACATCAGTAACAGTAGGCCCATATATATCTTTGCTTCTGTGACGTTATTCCTGCTGTTTTCCAGCCTAACCCACGTCCATGCAGAGTCTGCGGTCTGGGTTAATGGATTTGAGGAATTTACTGTTAATTAGACCACAAATTAGACAGGAATTAGGTTGTTAAAATGCAAAGTGTTTGTGGGGGTCAACCTCACTGATTACTATACAAAACACCTTGATGGACAGATAGCTTTACTTGTTGCTAAAGATGCTATTAGCTGGTTAGCTCATATAGCGAGCGTCAGTGCTATTAGTTGATACTTCCTTCCAGCATTCTCCATCAGGTCCCCCACCAGGGGCCTGAAGACCTCCTCCTCTCAGTGGTCCAACAGTCCTGCACTGCCACCATCACCTCCCCAGTCCAGGGAAAGTCGGCTAATAGGGCCACTTACAGCTTTACATGTTACTTTAGCAACGCATTAAGCTATCTGTCTTAACTCATTAAGAGTTGAGGTAGACAACATAAGAGGGAAAAACCAGATAATATTTCATTCATATGATCCTGATCATATTCCTGGCTGGTACTGAAAGATAAAAGGCCCTACTCCATTTACACTGGCAAGGTAAAGTGCTATTTACTGTCCAGCAAGTTAACTGTGAATTGGATAGTATGGCATGATTGCATGGCAGCCTTACAGCAGGGACTAACTGCACTGACCCATGTTATTGTGGTCCTGATGGCAGCAAATCCAAGCGGTCAATTAGTGAACCAAAGGTAACAGTATAGCAGCTGTAGGAATGGAGGCGTTACTCGTGAGCAAAGCGAGCATCTGTCTGGTATCTCTTTGGTCTAGACAGCAAGATATGGATGTTTTTAGGGTCTTTGATGTCATTCCATCAATTTAAATGAGGCAAAGGAAGGAGCAGCCATACTGAACCGGTTAAATGAAGATCTGCATGTGACAGGCACCGATAACTTGTTTCAATACTGTAGCCACATTTTTCTGTGTCATCGTAGACACGAACACACACTACAGAGTCTGTAACATTGCTGAAGCCTGAACACTTTGACTTTAGACTACTTATTGCTACTGATCGGTCAGATAGACATTCCAACATGATTCACGAGACCTTAAAACAAGCCAAGTCATGTTTAATTCATTAGCTGTCGGGCCAACTTGTGGTTCAAGCTTTTAAGATCTGTTCACGTTTGACTTCCTTAATCTACAGTTTTTACATATTCTAAGGCGGCACATGTGTTCTTGGACATATTATAAAAGCTATGATAAACGGTCTAATATTCTACACAATTTGGGTATGTTGGTGAAGCTACAAGGACCCTGAACATCATCATCATCTGACCAATAATCACAGCGAGGATTACTCTCTCAGACATTATTGCTATAATAAAGCAACGGCTTCCTTCTTTCTTCCTCTCACATATCCACAGCTGCATGTATTGGCTGGGGGATGAGAGAGAAAGGAATTTCTCCTTTGATTTATATGATGGACCTGGTTTTGACCCAGTCCTACCGCTGGAAGCTTGCCATCACCCCATTCAGTTATCAGTAAGCACTTGAAAGTGACCAGACAACGTTTTATGCCACGTTTGGGTCATTCCGAGCAGCTCGGGCATTTAAGGAGTGGAGTGTCCTGTCAGGTGTATGAGTAAATATGTCACGCGCGCATGTACTTGCAGCTTCATTTATTAAGTCTCACCCGAAATTCAGGAAAGCTGAATTTATGATAAGCTGTTTCCAGTGACACAGTTATGGTTACAAAGTTTACAAGTTTATAAACTGTATGATTTAAAAGTAGAGGCGTTCCCGGTTGTGTGTGCCGCAAGAAAAGTTACATTGTCCCATGTTAGATAAAATGGTAAGGCAAGATGATGATGAGGAGGAGGACTCATAGAAAGTAAAGAGTACAGTGGCTCCATCATGTCTTATCTCCAGCAGAGAATGTTAAAACCTTCCAATGAGCACTTGTAAAATGTCTTTTGGTAAGCTGTGCAGTAGTTGCAGGAGCAGAAAGGAAATCTAGAAATAAATAAAGTGGATTACATCCTCTGAAAGCAACATCTTTGCCCTACAGCCGACTGGGTACCTCTCCTGTCTGCATGATAATGCTTTTGTCAAGGCTTGTGACCCAGTTGGTACAAAGCGGGAAATTACGTCATTTGCAAATATGCTTTTATTCCATGATAGTGTATAATTGTACAAATGAAATGAGATTATCTCTCTAGTCCTCCACAAACAGCCATGCAGCTTTATAGGGGGGATTGGAAAAGACTGATAATTTGCCAAAAAAACCCATGGCGTGGAAGCATGTACTCAACCTTGGGCCCAGGTTATTTTAAGGAAAGCCAATCTTTGATCAGCCAAGCTGAAATGGCTAAGATAAGTGGGAGCTACATCTCGCGGCAGGACCGCGCACCAGTCTGATATTGCTATTTCTTCCCTGGTTTCTCAAGAGCGGTAAATAGCTGCTGCCCCCGCCACTCCCCCCACTGCACCTCCTCCCCTCCCCCTTATCTGCTCCCCACTTTCTTCTGGAGATCTCTGTCACTTTAATCCACAGAGTCTGCCGCTGGTTAACAAGGAAATCCTGTGTCAATTATCACCAACCACTTCCTGCTGGGAGAGCAGCGGGGAATCAAAGGGGCCTGAGAGTCTTTCACACCAGAGAGGAGCAGTAGGCCTAATTAAATGGCCCTTGTGTCCTGCTGGCTGCCGGTGGCCGGGTGACAGATAGCCCAGCCCAACGATAACCTCCTTCAGCTGATGATTGTTTTGATAGGGGAGCTAGTAGGCACTTTGGGTGCCCTAAGGTTGGGAGATTGCGATCCAGGAGTCCAAATTAACTCACATCCAGGACGCAAAGGTTTATGGAGAAAAATGATGGATAAATTCTTTGAAATGTATGTAATCATAACGTAATGTGGCTATAACAGATGTAACAGATTCATGGTGCAATGAGATCCAAGCTGTTTAAGCTTCACAGTACAACATGAATTTTTAGAAGGTCACCATAAGCGTCATAAAAAAAAAGAAAAAAAAATCAATCTCTTAAACTACAAGTCATAAAAAAAACAGTCATTAAAATTCTGGGTTCATAAATCTGGGAATGTGGACCCGCGATGCATCATTTGCACACTAGTGGGTGAAGCGTGCATATTAAGATTTGATATGCCATATTTTATCTCGATTCTCAAAACCCCACGTTTGGGGAAAAAGGGAGGCTATTTGAAGCCCAAATATGCAACGCTCAAAATGACAATTCCCAGACCACTTTCAGGTGGAGGTCTATGAAAGCACAACTTAAGGTTCAAACTGCTTTATATCAACTTTAAGCATCATATGGGGTCAGCAAATCACCAGCCTGCCTGCCTTGTAGTTGTCATTTCACTCTTAACTGTCACTTACAGGTATCTTGTGTCGCCTGCATAATGTCAGATTAAGCTATCACCCACAGTCCCTGCCAAAAGTAGCTCTTTCTGTTCATTAAAAAAGTTAGCTTCTAAAAACTCACCAGAATTATCATTTCAAATGGCTCCTGTATGAAATGTGCTTCCGAGGATTGGCTATGGATTGTGCATGATTGATAGAATAGGTAATTTAAGGTTCGGGATGAAGTGACTGTAAATAAACGTGTGCAGAGTGTGTGCACAGTCAAACTTTGTAGAATATTGAACATTTAAACAGGCTAAATATAGCGCTGAAATTTTTACATTGCGGCCAAAATATTAAGAACAAAAAAAGAAAAAACCAGCCGCAGCTGGATGAAGTTCATCACAATGTCCTCTCCGCTGCCTCTCCACTCCTGTTGGAGACAGCTTCAACCCCCAGCGCCTTGTCCACCTTTAAATTTTCATATGGAGGAAAAGGGCTGCAGAAAAACCAATTTACTAACAGAGCGACATCATCTGTTTGGCCGTTTATCTCTGACACACCACCCCTCAGTCCAGTGTTGACAGTACATGATATTCCATTAATCTGCCTAATGAAAATTTAACCAGTGTTATAAACAAATAATTGGCCATTATCCTCTCAAAGATCCCGAATAAATTACTTGGGCGTTTTTCATGGCTTCTGAAAGAAGAAGAAGCCGGCCCCTCCTGATTGATGTTGGAATAAATGCGGGGCCGGCTCCGACGCTGCGAGTGGGTCTCGGCTAAGCCTGTGATTGACTTAATGAGAGTCTTTGGGGTGAGTAAATGTTCCAAATTGCTCAGTCATTAGCTTTTGCTCGGCTGTCTGAAGATACCCCCGGATCTGCAGCGCGGGTCTCTCCTCTTGTACCATTCCGCCTGCAATTACATTTTCATTTAGAGCAAACCTCTGAAGTCCGATAGGCAGGCCCCTTTTCATTATGCTGGCCTCCTTTTTCTTTTTTATCTAAATGGTGTGAAATGTCTCTTCATTTAGACCAATTAAAGTTGAAAAAGACTGCGCTGTAATGAATTATCATACAAATTATTTACTTAATGCCACAATCTCTCTCCCTCTCTCCCTCTCCTCCTCTCCCATCCTCCTCTCTCTGGCACCAGGGATGCACAGAGTCAGCCAGACGGGGAATACGGTGTGAGAGAAGACGTGGTGGGAGTCCACAATGGAGCCACTTTGAAATTGAAACTTCCTTCGAAACGATAAATACATTTTGCTGAGGTTATGTCTCTCTTTGGCATTTATCTATGTCTTGCATGAACCTCGCTCTGCATATGGACGATCTTGACTAATGGAGGAGGATGGGGAGCCCAACACGTGAACAAAGGGAATGGTATGTCGTCAATATAGCTCATTTCAGATATTTCATTTCAGGAGATGTCTAAGCTCTTCTTAATTAAGGACAAGCTTATGGTTTCAAATTAACTCATTTAATTGAGGGGACCAGTTCTTGTCTGCAAGACGGTGTGGAGAATGTCTCCAGTCTCCTTCCGGAGGCTGTTGGCTGACACATAAACACTGGGAGAGTTCACAACTATCACAGCAGCCCCATCCATACCTCTGGGACCGCCTCTCTCTCTCTCCCTCCTCAATGAGACACACACTGCCAAAGACTCCCTCCATTAGCTTTTCAGCAGCAGAACAGCTATTCAGCGCATATTCTCCAGCCATTATTCGTGTTAGCAGCCAATGCACCATATTAGGGCTGTTTTTCACCAACCGACATAATGGGGAGACGAATGAAACGGTATATTTTCTCTCAGTGTTTTGTTTTTGTTTTTTTTTTTGTTTTTTTTTTTAAAGCCAGTCAATTCACAGCCTGATCGTGCTGGGTAAAGCTGGTGGAGCCGGAGTGACTTGTCACCATGGAGACGGCAGCTTCTACTTCATGCCAGAGCGGTTCTGCTAAAGCCCCGAGATGAGGGGGCAGCACAGAGGGGCTGTTAGTTTGTCCCCATCCCAGCCACCCCTTCCCTTACTACAAACGAGGGGGACCAGCCTGACCTTAGATGGAAGCCAGATTTGTCACCGGAGGCCATATTTAAAAAACCTCAAGCTGGTGAAATGAGAAGTCCCAGCCTGGATAAATTACTTTTACATCCCGCAAAGAAGCCCGAAATCTATGGGGAAAAATAAACTCGAGAGGGGTCAGTTTCAGACGAGGTGTCAAAGTGTTGTTAAACTCACTGGGCAATAATCTTAAGTACTCCATGATTTGCACTAATTGGTATGAAATCACCCACAGTGCTTAAGTGCAGCTACCGCTTCGGTTTGCTGCATCTGCTCTATGTCAGGGCCGATTCTTTGTGACAGCCTGGAAATACAAATACAGAACTGCCATATGGATCGCCCACCTTTGAGCTTAAGTCACAGGTACAAAGAGGGAATGGATTTTCACCAGAAAATCTTCTCTATTGCTTTCTGCTCCCTTATCAGCAATAAAGAATACAAGTGCTATTTGCTTTCATTATCAGGGAACACATAAAAGCTGCAGATATTCTCTTGTGCAAAGGAAGCTATTCTAAATATTATGACATGAAATGATTTAAACACAATGACAGGATTGCTGTTTGGCAACTTAGACAAGCAGTTGAAAGTGGAGGGGCGACAGAATGTCACAATATTTCCAGATATGTTCATAATACAAAGAAATATGTTGCCTTTCAGCGAGAGACAAGTGATTATGACAGTAATAAATTACTGCAGTGACAGGATACTGTAGGAGTTCAATGTCAGAGCCGCCTCGCTTAGATCTGTCACGGGATAGTGAGCGTCCCATAACCACATATGGCTAGATGAGGCTATTTGCTCTCTCAAACACCAAGCTGTCTGAGTAATCATACCCAAGTGCTCATTAAGTATGGCATGCACCCTAATGCATGCTAATTGCTTCTTATTAACCTAATACTTCCATTAACAGAGGTAACTCATTTTGAAACAACAAATCAACAATATACAAGACATTTGTAATTGTCGATAATGATTTAAGGACTGAATCCGTCAAAGCCGACACATCCCTCCGATGCAGATTCGAACCCAGCATTGACTGACGCCCAGTGTCGCCGTTTGTGGACCGTTTATGTGAACATAAAATCAGGACAGGCTAATCCTCGGTGCTCATGTAAGTAGCTGTATACCTCCAGTCCCACCGCAGCTCAGGTAACAAATGTGCAGGTGATGCCTCGAAGTGAAGGAAATATCCACCTGTCAGGAGATGTTTCAGTCTCGGAGCGGAGTCATGAGTAGTGTTAAGCAATAAGGTGACACGAGTGGAAATTCTTTATAGACCTGCAGGCTAACATTACCTCCCTGTTACTTAGACACAAAAGGGGTTGTTTCTTCAGTATTAATAACCAAGCATCACCTAAAAAATTAATTTGAAACTATGCATACACTCCTGAATAGGAGAGGGTAAAACTATTAATTAAAAGTGGAACAGGTTCTTATTTTAGTGGAAAGTGGAAAAATTGTGAGCCTTTGTTAAGGAAGGCCCAGGAGCAAAGCTTTCATTAGCCTACATGCATGGCAAAAGCAATTCATCAACTGTAATTTTGCCTCAATGGGCAAAAAAGAGGGATCAACCTCAGCATGCTATTTATGGAGATTTACGGAAGTCTGGGAAATGCTAATGTGATTAACATTTATCTACAACATGTTTCAAAATGGCCCTCATGTCCACGTTTTGCCTTTAAGATTAAGTTATTGCACTTGCGCTCGAGAAAAAAAAGGAAAAATATAGAGTGATACAGAATCTGCTTTGCAGTGCAAGAGCACACAATGATGATTTTTTTTTTTTTTTAGAGAGAATTTTCTGTCACATTAGTGGAGGATTTCTCACCCCCCCAATCCCCTCCCTTCTCTCTAAATATCTCTCTTTATGTATGTCTGTCCCTAGATGAAGGCGCGGCGAGCAGAGCGGCGCTTTTGTCCTACCGGAGTGTCTCTCTCGAAAATGTGAACTGTTCCACGGATTAGCTGAGCAGAGATTTATTTAATGCATCCTCATAGAGTATTGTTGAAATCTATTTTGGGATACGGAGCTTGCCAAGCTCTAAGCCTGGTAATATATGCCTGCTACAGTTTAAGAGAGAGGGTTCACAGACCCTCTTTATGTCGGGATCATAAGGATCATACAGAGTCATTGAATATGAAAATATTGAGGGCTGGTAGCACATTCATTGTTTTCACACAGGGTCCACAAAAGGCTTGTTTCCATGCCCTCCCTCCTGTCTCTTGTTTGTATGGCCTGTTTAAATATTTGATGTCCTAGAGAATGATTGTGATATTCACCAGATAAGATACTGCACATGCATATGCCATGAGAGGCCCCTATTTAAGATACCGGCTTAAGGTTTCTGGGAGGCCAACAAAGCCACGGATGGAAAAGACTGCAGTGCATTTGCATTTAAGCTGTGGATTTAGGAAAAGCTAGAGCAGAATGAATACTAATAATGTATCTAATTTAAAATGCTAAGTATTTACCTTAGAATTTATTCAGCCACAAAACCTTAGAAATAAAATCAAAAGACGCAGTTTTATTCAATATCTATAATAACACGTTTACAGCAAACGAAGGTCTATGTAAATTTCATGAAGTATGTTTTTTTACTTTCAGTTGAAATGTAAACTGCATTAGACCAGCGATCGGTTTCAAGTTGCTGATATCAGCAAAGTACCAAAAATGAAACCAACAATCCCCAGACTCTGACTACACTTCCCAGCATGCCTCGGGGGGATAAGGTTTGGACCGCTTCTCCTCACAGGGAACGGGTAGCAATGTGACAGAGAGTGACACAAAAGAGGAAAGCCAGGGGGTGTGCAGGAGTGGGGGAGAGGGAGCCGGACAAAAGAGAAGACATGGGCTTTGCACGGAGGACATGATAAAGCCAGGAGCATTATCGTCAGTGTGAAAGACGGGGGCCATACTTCAAACGGGATTTTCTCTCCATGACAGGATACTCCGCTGACGCAGAGCAAATAGCTCTCTGTAGCAGTATATAGCTTCAGGGTTTCTAGGCTTCTTTGTAAATTCAACAAACTACAATGCAACGATAGGATCTCATACAGAGAGACCAGAATGCTCAGTATCAAAATTATAGATAATAAGTATAATAGCAGTGCGGAGAAACTGAAAATTCACGAGGCGAAATTTTTAAAAAATAGTTTATTTTATTTCATAATTGAGAAAAAGTGGTTCCTGAATAAATAAATGAGACGGACTTGAAAGCAACACCGGCGACTGATGCATTATTTTAGCTGCTATAGTGGAGGCATTAAGCTTTACAAATATGACTCTTGCAAGGAAGCCACGGGGTTCAATCAATTAGTCTGTGATTATTATTACTTCTGTTGTTATTACTAGTCCCAGCAGCCGGGCTGTTATGGTAACCCTAGACGCGGCCCATACTACTAATCCTTGCCCCTTCCCTAACCTTAACCTTTACTCTCTTAATCAACATCATATTCTGAGCAAGTGGGCAAAATATTTACATGTTATCTCTCGCAGCGTTCAGTGAGAATTCGCTTTCACTCTGGGAATTCTCAGCTCGACTTGTTTGCGTGCTTGCATACATCACTGTGCATGTAAGAGTGTGTGTGCGTGTACAGTATGTGCATGCGTGAGTGTGCGATACATGTGTTATTCTGTCCGGGCTCCATTGTTGGTTTTTCATCTTTTGTCTGAGCTGAAAGTCACAAGGACATTAGGGTCCCAATAAATTAGAGGAAGAAAGGCTCCCATTGTAGATGGGCTGCCGTGGGTGGTGTAGTTCTGTCTTTATATAGATCTGTCTTGCACATTATGGTGTTAGTGACAAATAAGAATTTAGGCTCGGCCTTAGAAGTTGTGGTAAAGTACAAGATATTTTGAGCTAATAAAGGCAAAAAGACAGTAGTACAGCAACCACAGCTAGACAAGTTTATATCCCAGACTGGTGGAAAAGCTCTTCTCTTATTTTGTTCAATATTCAACCCATCTGTCCTCAATTCTGACAATGACTATTGAGAAGTTTGATCCAACAGCAAATATAAACTGGACAGCAAGATAAAGGAAAAGCACGAAAACACTGAAGCAAGCAAACATCGCAGTGAGACAAAGATATTTCCTATGCAAAGCTCGCACACAATGTCATGTGTGATAGCGGCGAATCCCGTCCAAGTCACACGCAGGGGGTTGGTGGGGAGACAGAAACGAGGTCGGCTGCCTGCATCTTCCAATGATTCCCCCTCTTAGCTTTGATTTCGCTGATCCAGTATCTCGCCATATAGCAAGGGACACAAAGCAGATTTCAGCTTTGGGCTAATCTCATTAAGAAACTCTAACCACCCCTATGAGTAGTGGGGGGAAAAAGCAACTCATTCTGCTCTATGCCAGAGCCAAGGCTCAGGGAGGCAGGTGTAATGTTACATAATTAGCCTCTAAACGGTAAAAAGGAGATTATTGCAAATGGCCTACCAGCCAGCACATGCAGTGGACCTGGTCCCTGTAGACTCGCAGGTCTAGTGAAGCTGAAAACATCCCCGGGGAATTGATGTGTGAAAAAGGAAAAACAGGTTATTTGTAGTAAGTGTGTGGTATAGGGTGGTCAAGGCCCTCTGTAATTTGGCCCACTTTAACAAATGAACATGAGTTTGATTAGGGTGTAAGTAGGGGTATTTAAAACAAAGCAGTGGAGAGCCAGTCTGACGTAATAGTCAGCACTACAGGGGTACAGCAGGGACCTGAATTGACATGTAGCTTAGCTTTGCTCCATCTTTCTTCTCTTTCTCTTAATAAGTGAAAATGTTACTTTTAAATACATAAAAACTGCATGAGGGGGTTTTAGTGAGGCCCAAGTTTGTGCTCCTGCTGAGATGTCCTGTCAACCACCAGCAGGGGCTCTGCCTCTGACTCCTGCACAGGCATGGCTAGCAGAAGAATTGATGAAGTCGGTCTGATCCGGGGAGCCCACACCTAGTCACTCATAACCTCAAGACTGGATTACCATGTCAGATTGTTGCCATATGTGGCACGGCGCACCACTCTGGCAATGACAGTGATCGACTACTACCGTTCACCATAACCATCCAACAAACATTACTGTCAAGAGTTCAAACGCTGAACGGACTCAAATAAAGGATTTCTGCACTATGTCCAGGAACAATGCCCTATATTGCCCAGCAAACATGCTAATTAGAGAAACAGATGATCTGAATGTCTCTCTGGGCACGGCTGGTTAGGACAAAGAAAGAATGGCGGCAATCCTTTGTTGCCTCTTCAGACACGCTGAAGCATCGGCTCGTTGTTACATAAAGTTGTATAACAAATGAGCCTGGGCTCTTTGAACTGGCTGACCACACAAGCCTGGAAGAGTCACTAGGAGCCCAACATGTGGCAGCAATAAGATGGCCCCGCCCTCCGCAAGACATGTGGGAGACACTGCATTCCAGTGGAGCTCATTAAAGCTAAAAAACAAATCCAACAAACACTGCCCCAGTCTCAAAGGAGGACCGTGAAACAGGCCGCGGCAAACTGCCGTTACTTCTATTTACTGATCCACGTTTTAATCATTGGATCGTGTCCACTGTCTGGTGCTCCACACGACGCGGAAAACGGACAAGGTCCCGAAATTCCCATAATTCCATTTGCTCATCATCTCAGTAACTTTAATGAGTCGGTGTGACTGACAGCCGAATTTTCAGACACGTTTTAAAGGCAGTGACGTTTACCACGGCTTTTATAAAGTGTACAGATGTGGTTTAGCGTTTAAACCTGTCATTGAATTTGGCTTATTTATAATGCTGTTTGTTCCACCAGTCTGCCCAGTTAAGCTATGTGTTGTCTGTTTAACTTGGCTATAAACAGACTGTTGCTGACTGTTTGAACTCCTCCTCATACATTCACATGAGCAAAAGGGCGTGTTTGTTTTGTTACTCCGATTGTAAAATGTGACATGATAGTCGGTGTGTGTACATGACTTCACAACATGAGGCTGTGCATTATGGAGATCCCAGAGTGTATTCACTTAAGATTGATAAAAACTCAATAAAATCAAATGCCCACCGGGGAGGCGGTTTTCTCGCTGTAGCAGACATCTGGCATGATTATTTTCAGCTCTTCAGCTAATCCTCTCTAAATGTAAACTGAAGAAAAATGTGCCAAATGGCTTTAGAGCAAGACTGAATTTTGGACTTGTGGAAGATTTAAATGAGTTTTATAGAAATGTTAGAGGCATTATTGGAAAACACAGTGAGACAATTGTAATTACTTTTCAGCCTGTCACATTTATAATCATTATCCCACTTTTTAGACATGCCAATTTTTGACTCCTGTTAACCATTGCAGCTGTGGAGAAGCCACATAACATACAGCAGGTTTTTTTCACGTTTTGATGTGCTTTCATCTGTGTTGCTGGGCGTTAGATGTTTGATATGTAGCGTTGTGACTGGAAACGCTTGAGTCGTGTGCATGCCATTCAGAGGTGGCCCAGTAAGAGCTAATCTACTTGTCAGGGTTGACTGCCAAGCATATCAGCCCACACACTTCACAATATGACTTTATTCATACTGTAGATCTGGGACATTAACTGTCTCTGCCCACCAGAACACAACACTTACGCCCACCGCTCCCAATGAAAGAAGCCTACATTATAAGCCTGTGCAAGTGATAAAAAACTGATCCACATCCTTTGCACCTCACATCTACAACCCCCGTCACCTTAAGACTTTTCAACCTGAGCCCTGTCGAGACACACGCGCCACTCAAATGTGCACTTTAATAGCTCTAGTTTTGTTTTTGCAGGAGGGATCTGCAGCTACTCTGCACATTTTCGATTTTCAATGGACTTCAGGAAAAGTGCCAGGAGGGTGTTTGGACAACGCTCTACTTTATAATGATTCAGTTCTCATGCCGCAACGTTTAAAATAAAACAGCTCAAGGGGCCGTGATGTTTACAGCAGCTGTATCATTAGGGACTTCTCAGATAGCTGCCACCATAGTCAGTACAAAAGATGCAGAAACATAAATGCTTTGTGATTAAATGAGTCAATCCAAACATGGATTCCACAATGACTCTGCGCTGACAAATGTGGCGATAGCCTCCGAGCGGATGACCTGGAATCGTCTTAAACAGAAAAAAAAAAAACGCTCATCGCTTCTGGCTCGGAACCAGGAGATGCATTTGATCAGGCTTATGGCACGTTGTACCATAATAAAAGTGGCTGGCATGATTTATTGAGCTTGAATAACGGTGCCTCATGGGCATTTCATAAATCTCTAATAGGGCAGTGACCTCAGTCGCTGACACTTCATAAATCTATATCAACAAAATTGGAACTTCAAAACACACATAATATAGCAAATATGTCTAATATGTTTGCTTCAATTAAAGAAATTGAGCACAGGTCAAATAGGCAGGGGTCACATATACATTAAGAGCAAGCCGATGAGCAATTATTTAGAAAGTAATAACTCCTTGATAAAGAAGAAAGGACACACAGACATCTGCAGTCAATTAAAGCCTCACAAATTTACAATGAGGCGGAAGAGGGATGTCAAGTTTTCACACTAATCTAATACAGGGTCTTCCTGACCCAGCTATTATGAGAAGGATTCTTTTGCATAACATATTGTAATGATAATTTTAACTCTAAACTGCAACGCAGAGAAGCTGTCACAGAGAGGGCCGCTGCCAGATGGAAGAAATATCACCCTGGACTGTATTATAGCGAGACAAAATGAAAATAAAAAACGTATCCAAAGTTCACAATAGCAAAGCTATTCAAATAAACCAATAAATAAATGAGAGTACAAATGTGTAAGCCTCGGGGCAAAGAGACGATCTTGCTGCCAAGTCACAATCTCAATCTCAGTTTGTGGTACACCACAAGGGGCAGTGTGCAGTACACGACAAACAAGGGCTGCAGTGCTGCTACACACTGGATTCACTACAGGGAGGGGGCTTACAGAAGTCACTTAAGGTTATGAAGTGTTTACGGCCTCCATTTCCATTATTACAAATGTGCATTTAACACTGTCAGGATTAAATACATCTGAAACTATTAACCGACGTGTTCTAACTCGTACATATGGGTCTACCTGACACCCACCACTATACACACACACACGCACTTTACATTTATGTATACATTTACTTTTTTCATTAATGCAAATTTTTTATTTACATTTTTAACATTAACAATAATATCTGGCATGTTGTCTTTATTGATCTTTTTTTTTTTTTTTTTTAAATCTCAATAACAAATGTGATACAGACGTGTCCACCGGTCCCTGCCTCTGAGGAGTCAGTGTTTTGGAGCTCAGCGTGCAGCAGGACGCCTCACGTGCGTCTTAAAAAATCATCTGACCTAAATGGCTGCTGATCTTTAGCCTGCACCGTTAATATGATGTTCCCTTGGCAATATACTGTACTAATATTAACAAGAAACCGGAGCAATAGTCCATTAATTCCAAAATGGCAAACTATTAATTTTCAATATGGCATTAAAATGGGCTGAGAGGAATGCTGAATATTTTATATGACCAATTAATAACTTCTTAGTGGATGGATTTTATTTGAATTAACCAACTGTCTCGCTCTCCTTTTTAATTTCCCAGATTAGATTGTTTCAAAGGAAAGGAAATAAGTTTTCACAGGTACAGTACTGACAGTGTGTATGTGTGTGTGTGTGTGTGTTGGGGGGGTATCTGTATGCTTATTGTGTATGCATTTTTTGGGACATGTGCTTTGCATTTCATATTTCAAACTCCATTTTTTACATTACTCAAAATTAATATAATTCATACAATATTTTTAACAATTAGTTGTTCGTGTGTGTTTTCAACATAAAACAGAATCATGACAAGATTTTATTTTGCCATGTTTTCTATATTTTAAGAAAATGTGGAACTGGATGTAAAAAAACACTACTAAAAACACTATTTGTTACAAAACATAAGCTTCATTTTGATTCAAACTGACACTGGTTTCACTTTGATTTCAGAATGCTTAAAATAATTAGAAACATTACTGACTTTATCCTTTAAAATACATCTATTATATTAATTATTCTTTATAATTTGGATATTATTGTAAAGAGAAAAACATACTTTTAAATAAAGCACTTAAAGCTGTATGTCGCACACTAGGCTGTTCTTATTTAGCAGGCTGGTGCATTGTTTGCTCATCTATGGATTTACAGTGCTGGAGCTGTAGGGTCAGTTTTTCATAAGTTCACAGCAGGAGAAACCCGCTGCAGGCTGAGGAGAAGACCGAGGAGCTGGGGGGCTGTGAGGGTGCGGAACTCGAGAGCCACAACCTGAATCACTTTCAATCTATGTACTAAACTGATGGCGATGAAAATAAGACTCAGAGGCACAAAAAAACACTTGTTTGCAGATTAATGTCGTGAATGGAGGATTGTTCGTGTGCTCTCTGTCGCAGGCCTCACGTTGTGCCTCAGCCCTCACCTGAGACTAATGCTCAAAAGACCCGAAAACCACGCAGGGCTGGGCAGCACAAATGGACCAAATGAAAAAAAATAAAGGTTATCTCATAAGAATTGTTCGTTTATACTGAAGATATTAAGAATAAACAAGTAAGTCAGCTCATTGGAGGGGGGGTATCATGGCTATTGCAACACAGTTTGTGTTTTCCCCACAATGTCACATTTAGGCTCTAATATTCTCCGGGAGAATGAATATATTTGTTGACTAACAGCATGGATAAAACTCTTAAATATTCAGAATTTTTAATCTGGTTTAACATTTCCACCCGTTTTATGCAAATTACAGTCTATTAGCATAATCTCATTTGAGAATACATCCTTTTAAAGTAAAAGATTATAACCTATTTTTTTAAACACATATAAATCAAATGTTATATTGAAATGGTAATGTTTTAAAGTCTGTGTGCTCTGCAGAAAAGATGTGCATTTACATATATACTTTTTTTTTTTGCATTAGTGGCTCAACACTACACGAAAAGATACAAAACAAAGCTAAAACCTCCATGAGGGAAAACATCCAACAGCTTAAATGTCTTGGCAAACATGAAACATCCATTTAAAGAGCTACAATAAACAACTGCAAATATTCTCTTTGTGCTGTTTTGCCCAATATATTCTGCATGTGCACACATCGTGTCTGCCCTGTTTCTTATAGTTTTCTGGTACCAGTGCTGTTGTTGACGAGATTAAATCATTTTATAGGAAAGGAGAGATGAGGTGAGGTGAGGAGAGGAGAGGAGAGGAGAGGAGAGGAGAGGAGAGGTAAAGGTAGGACATTACCTCCAGGCATTTAAGTGGAAACAGGGCCTGTAAAAGCTTCAGCGAGATATTGAGGTGGATAAAGATGTAAGAAAGGGCCATTATGCTGCCGAGGTGGGGGGACTGCATCTCTCCCCGTTCCCTCCTCCTTCCCTCTTTACGTCTGCCTTGAACTTGTAAGGAGTTCAGCAGGTCTGAGCCTACAGACCAGACAGGCCTCTGGAATGCGAGTGCGGCCACTCAAGCCCGTCTGACCTGCCACCGTACCAGCTCCATTTCACTGGGCTAACTTACCTATTCATTTACAATGGGACTTCAACTTTATCTTCCCTTGTAACACAACATTAACTGCCAAAGAGCTGGAAATGCATTATCAGCCCGCCCCAAAGCTTGGATTGCTTCCCTCATAAATAAGATCATTATACGAGTGGTAATCCCATTAAATAGATCATTTTGCAAATATCTAAATCCAATTAATAAAGTGTTTTCAGAGGGGGTGCAGCAAACACTGCCTTTTAGAGTGCTGACATGCTGTGACTCCAGTTCTTTGTTCTTCACTCCCTTAGTAGGAAGGGTGATATTAATAAATACAACCCCGAGCCTGAATCACTCTTTGAGCGAAAACTGAGAATAGGTTTTTGCTTTAAAATTGAGTGAAGAGTCTGTTTATCCAACGAAAAGATTTGAATATTATATGATTGAGATTATTATAAGATGTTTTACTACAGATTTGGAGTTTTCTTTCAAAAATAACATATATTATTATATTTCCTTACCTTTCACTCTGGCGTGTGTCGCACTGGCTTGCATAATGTGCTTATAGGATGTCCTTATGCTGTAATCCCATAAAAATCCCTTGCTGGACTGAGCCACATGAGCTAAACGCTTTTAAATGATTGCCAGATGGTTTAACAAATTAGCCATTTACTGAATTAATCCAAACTAGTTTCCTAAATCATTACCATAACTCATCAGTGGAAGTGCCCTCCAAGTGCCTTTTAACTTCAGGAACGTGCTCTCCTGCACTGACCACGTCACTTTCTGTTGACCATTTGCCGTTATATAATATTAGAAGGACTGAAAACTCTTTTACTAATTAATTGGTCTTGCGTAAACGAACCATCTGTGAGCAAAAGAGGCATTATAATCCTAAAGTAGATGCCCCTCAAGTGCTTGTGTTTGTTCCACTGAACTAATAAAGTGCATAATCCGATAAAGGATGATATCCTAAGCTTTGATTGCGCCTGAAGTGGTTGTTTTACCTTTGTGGAAAGTGCGTCTGGCATGGTAAGAATGTTTTCGTATCTTTTCATGGTTTTTAATTGCCGGCTGAAGCTGTTAGGAAAACACTGCTGTGGTTAAATGAATTAGAAAACAGTGCCCCTGGGTGATGTTAACACGTTGCACTTTCTCATCCGAGGCGTACGTACGGCAGCTGCCAGTGGATGATCTATGTGTCATTTATATGGCTGTTTGTGGCACAAAGCGAAGGAGACCGCAGCTCTCATTATGGTTTTGAGCGTCTCTTTTCACTATCCAGATAATTTCTTTGTTTTTGGGGTTCGTTTTAATAACTGATGATTTATGTCACACAGATTAGAGATTCTTTTACACCTACAGACCATTACAGTGAAAAGCTCTTTAAAATTCTGGGAAGCGCCACGTGTTCAGAGCAGGGAGGGAGCAGCTTGTAACACCGCAGCAGACCACAACTCAGCATCCTAATGACAGCATCATTAGACGTATCATAGCGGTAATTATTCTCTTCATCTGAGGGCAAGTCTACAAAGAGGGGCTGGTGAAAAACGTGGGCTGAGGTTGAGACCCGTCTCCCCCTCTTCCAGCCTGCTTTCGCCTGTCTAATCTGTCTTTTTCTAATGAAGAGAGGGAAAGCGAGAACAGTGGAAAGAAAGAGATGTCAAGATTGAGGTCGGCCGCCCCCCTCGCAGGGTCAAACTCGAGGGGTTAATACCTGGTGTCCGACACTGCACATAAACTCCGCTGAGCTCATCACACTAATTAAACAGACACACATCCTCTCTGAGCTCCGATGGCCAATCGCTGCCAGCTAAAAAAGCAGTCCATTCATGGAGGTTGGCAGGGTGTGCATGTGGGGTGGGCTGGGGAAATGCTACCTGCCCTTCCTCAGTTTGATTAATGTGAAGAACAATGGCGCTCTTGTGGCCCGTCAGCCTCACTCCACTTGGTTCTGGTTCACCGCTCGAGGAGAGGGGACTGCATGTTCCAAACTCGTACCCCCAGACGAACCACCACCTAGCCTAACAGCAACTCGGCGACTGCTGTCTTCCTCAGCACCCATCTCCTCGTCCTCGGGCTAGTCGTGTCAAATACAGTCTGAACAAGAGCACAGGTTATTCAGAATCTATGTCTGGTAATAAACTAATATGTCACTTGTCCTTTGCGCGCAGTAACTACTCCAGTTATGTTTCTAAACATCAGAAAGACACCTCAGCCTGCTTAAAAATGACTGACTTCCTTTCTTAGCGAAAAACCCAATTTGCAAGGCAGCTGGTTTACAAGGACGTTAAAGCAGTCGTATTGCAGAGCATTAAAACGGACATGTATTTATATGAGAATGTCATGGATTATTACTTTAGTGTCTCATTTGTTTGTCTTTCCACAGATTTAACAACCCCTAAGTGGAAGCATCACTTGCGGGTTTGAAGAAGTCCGCCATGTATAAACCCACTGTTTGTGCATAACTGATCTGAGTTTTATCAAATGGACCTGACCATCTTTCTTTCTGGCTGTTGGCACAAAGAGTAACAGTAAGTCAGCAATTACATTTGAAGGGATAAAGACATCAACGTCATCTCTCTGAGGGAGTGACAGCGTAATGTTATGTGTGTCAAAACTTGGGCGACATAATTAATTGCAGCACTCCCTGAACTCACAAAGACTTGAGGAGCTTTACCAATACTTGGCCAATACTCTGCCCTGCTTCGGCTATATCAAAACAAGCAGACAAATTGAGCCACCTGCATGTCTCCAAAGCTTGACAACTCATCTCACTTGCAAATTGCAGGCATTTTACCCCCTCTCCCCCCACAAAGAAGCCTGTAGAGGCTTCTCACCAGCCAACGCTTGATAGGTCCTCATGCAGCTACGTGACACTGAAAACAGTGGAGACATTTCATAATATTGGAGGCTGGAAAAAGAACATGCAAAGTCCTAATGATGATCGCCCATATGGCCAAGAGCACAGCGTTGGTCACACACTCCGAGATGTTTGGAGAAGTGCTTCACAGTTATTTGCAGCGAGCTGACTGGAGTCGGGCATGTTGGTTTTCTGTAACATAAGCTTTGATTTGATTTTCTTTGACAAGCATGTGCGTATACAGCATGAGGAATTGTGCGCGCTGTTGAAAATCAAAAAGATGCAGAGAAAAGCATTTTTGATGTGAATGCAGGTTATAGATTACTGAGACATCTTGAAGCATTTGCCATTGACATTTACTTACGTTTGCTTTGTCTTTTAAAGATAGTATTATATCATCAGGAAGCCAGTTCATATGTGAACAGGCATGCATTGCTTGGGAATACATGTTAAACTAAGTGAAACTGCTGTATCTCTGTATGCTGCACATATGGTACATTCACATTTCATACCAGGGACTGTGCTGGTGGGACTGTAGATGGCTTACAGTTTAAAAAAAAAAAACAAAAAAGAGAAAGATTCAGAGGGAATGAGACGAGAGAAAGATATTTCCATTCCTTTCATTAAAACTTATTACTTTGTATTTTATGGTATTGTAATCCTCTCTATGAGCAATTTTGTAATAGCATAAACCATTATTTATCTCAGATTAATTAGATTAAAGACCTTTTAAATCTCGTCTGGTGTAGAACGCCCATGGAGATTCTCTTTTCACAGCGAAGAAACGCCAATAGATCTCTCCTGCCGATCACTTTTTGTAGATTAGGGGATTGTTATTAATTGGTCAATTGGCTAATTGTTCTTTTTCTTAATTAGTCACCGCAGAGGAATAACGGGCTTTGTTCGTTGACCCTCATTTACAGTAATGTGCTTGTCACATTAGTAAGGATTCACACAAGCCTCATGCAAGCCAAAATCTAAATTACTGGACAGAAATGTGGTGGAAATGGAGAGCTGGAGAGTCCCAGGCTAAATGATACAAATCATGAATCCTGTCGCTGACCCACAGCAGAAATCTCATCAACCATCAAAATGACAATAGCAAAACTGCACCCTTGTATAGAAATTGCAACAAATCTTCTGTACATAGTGAGAGGAAGACACAACATATATTTTTTCTTCCCATTAACCACACAAGCTGCAAGAACACATTATTTGCATCATAATGCCTTTTTAGGTATCTGTAGCATGAGGAAAGGTTGCACTTGCACTTTACATTCACACTTGAGAGCAGCCTGGTAATAACACACGTTCAAGCTAGTATGCAAGAAGAACATAAAGGGTAGAATCTACAGAGACAGTGACAGTGTCAGTGATAATGAAGCAACTAACAATGCCAGAAAAAATGTTTTTTTTATAAATGCAGAATAAAGAGCGAATAGACAAAAGGAAAGGAAAAGAAAAATGATAGAAGCAGCACACAGAGTGTTATACTTTGTTCCTCCCAACACCGTCTGTAGTTATCAAAGTAAATTAAACACATATATTCCCTCTCCTCAGGTCTGTTGGATCTTTACACCCAGTGTCCCCTTCAGAAAGCAGAATATTCCCGTCTTCACAAGCACGGCAAATCTGAGGCAATTCCTCTCCCCACAAACTACAAGTGGCCAGCAAATGGCTTGACTGTTGGCCAAAATCGAATGCTTTCTCAATAACTACCACAGAGATTATTGCCATGTGAAAGTTATAAGAGATCTACAATGGCATCTGACAGCATTTCCCAAATGAGGTAAGCTTCGGAAATGTTGACTAAAGTAGGCCCTGACCACTGGCTCCAATCCCTGGCCCATTTGGATGAGTGCGGGCAGGAAAAGGGTCACAGAACAACCTCCATCTAACTGTCTGTGTGCAGCATGTTAACCAGGGTCAAAGAAATAATTCTTCAAATGTACCTGACAAAGGTCACATAAGGTAATATCATAAAAAATAGCACGATCAAAGCAACGCTAGGAGTATTTAAGTATTCCAGAGTGTCTAATGTTGTATGACAGTTTCAGGATGCTTCAGTATGTCAGTCTGTATGCGTACAGTGCCTGAGTTACCATTCAATTCAGCATATAACATACACTCATCTTGTCAAACTGTATCACAACTATATCATGGGTTTGTTTGAAGGAGAAGATCCCAACATGTGTTTAAATGAAATAATTAAATCAAAGTAATCCAATGTGAGAATCACAGTTTCTACTGAAACATCAGACTTCTCAACTAGTCCGACCTTATATTCCTTCTTTTACCTCATTTGCTCTTCTTCTGTCAGGATGGCGGACTTTAGTATGTTTTTCTAAAATCCGTTTGATTTCTAGTCACTGATGTTAAAAGTTTTGTATACAATTCATTTGACATAAAACTAAGCGGTGCCAGTATGTAAAGTGGTTTGGTGCAGCTCAATCAAACAAAGCCCTTTTTATATATACTTTTTGGTTTTCCATTCGAAATGTAATAATTTAAATGGGTTGTTTGATGTAAAAATATTCAGATGACATGTAACCAGTGACATCCAACTGAAGTGAAGGTGGTGGCACGCAAAACTAAAGCCAATTGTCGAAAATGTCAAGCTCAGCCCAAAAACAACAAGCAGGCTGAATCCCGATTCACTTAAGAAACAGTTTAATACTTTCTATTAGTGCAGTGTGCAGTGATGTAACATCCTCCTGGCTGTGCCTCCTACTGTAAACTGTCTGTTGCCATCATCTGTAAGATGACCAGAGAGCGCAGCTCAACAAGGAGCTCTGTATGGAAGACCATGAAGCCAGACACTCAAAGACATTGGCAGACTTCGCTGAGCTCAGCCCAAATATACAACACGCTCCCCTCAAACCTGGGCTTGTTTAGCTGCTGGCACCCGAAGGCGTCACTCAGATGTATGCCAGCTGAGCTGAAATGTGCCCACAGAGTACACACTGCAGGATCACTACCAGCACCCCGTGCCCTCACCTTGTCTACCTTGGCACTTTTTGAGTTTGATGGAAAAAAACGTCCCATTGCAAACGACATGTCAAGTGCCAGACAGCATATTTATACATCTTAATTAGCAATAATGAAGGCTGCTACCTGCCAGGGATCTGATGCCAGTGGTTACTGTGTCGTGTTGACTAGGCAGTATGTCTGTTGTTTGCCTTCTACTTACATGAGAATTGCACAAATAAAATAGGTGAAAGGATCCTGTGTTTTCACTAAAACCATTAGATCTGATGACAAACACGTAATGATGACGGATCTTTAAATGCCGATAACACTTGAGGACGAAATTGTTTAGTCTGAATGCGCCCGTTACGCTGCTTAATGATAACTAAGCTTATATCTACAGAAAGGTGAAACCTGCAGGCTGCAGCGTGCCTCAGATTTACAGAAGATTAGCAGCGGGTGATTATTAGTTGCTCTCACAGTTCGTCGCGTCACAGATCATTCATTTTACAGGACCTGTCAGGACTTGGTGAATGACTACAGCAGATCCTCATGATGCTTTGTTTAAGGTGCAAGTGATCTGAGGCCGTGTTTGGATGCAGACATGTTTAGATCTGTCGTCAGCGATAAGTTTGGGCCCTGCACAGCGAGACATTCTTTATGAAGGTAATGGAAACAAGTTGCATGGATTTTTTTACCGTGAAATAGGTTACAGCCATCCTCCTGACGTCTGGATTTATGGCCTGGTAATTCCCCTCCGGAGTAATTTGGCTGGTACATCTGCAGCTTAGCAGCATTCCAGCAGAGCTCTCCTGTGCTGTGAAGTCAGGAGATGACTGATTGATTGATTGTATTACTCTAGTTTTAGCATGGCTTTACAAAGCTATTGCAGTGAAGTTCTAATGTGATCTATCCACTGCAAACTACAACTGTGCTTGACGTAAGCAGCGAGTGGCCTGCCTGCTGCTGGGTTATCCTGCCGTAATGATTACAAATCATAGTTAGAAAGTGAACTGAACAAATTATAAAAGTGATCAGTCAGTGTGTGTGTAACAATACACATGCCGACTGGTGCTTTTTTTAGAGTTGGGTGAATTTAACTTCATTTAACCTCATTTAACCTCCTTTCACACGCAAGATATACATATGGTATATTCAGTTAAATGCTGAACTATTAATGTTACAGTGACTGAATACAATTTAGCTTTTACTGTGTAATGGCAGTCTAAATAATGATGATATGCAATTCTTTGCCGTTTGTAATACCAAAATGAGATAATCAGTTACATTTTCTCACTGTTTTCACACTGGTGATCCCTCGGCAACTTCTTTGTGGTGCCAATTACAGGCTAAAAATGACCAAATGCAAACCTATGGCCTGCTGACGGCTCATGTTTCCTAGCTCCTCAGTGATAAGTCCCAAGCACGTGCTGCACAGACAGTGATAATGAGACCAGTCGCTCAGCAGATTGCTGAAGAAACGCTGTGGTCCTACGAGCTCGACCTGCTCCCCAAAAACAGCCAGGCCTGCAAAGAGCACAAAATATCCAAGTCTCAAACAGGGTCTAAAGAACAAATGCGACTTGATTTGAATGGAAATTAATGGACAAAAATGTAAGAGCTAAAACTAAAGGCGAAAGGTTAGTTACTCAACTAGAAGTGATTAGTCATTAGCCATTGTTAAAGTTACTGCCAGCCCCTTCTTTTAAACCGTTAAGCGTGGACCTCCATTCAGTAAAACAGCAAAAAACAGTAGTAGTTCACCTGTCACTTGTCACGTCAGCTGGTAATTAACATTCACATTAAATAATGCTACTTTGCTAATTTGTCTTGTCTACTGAACTTGCCAGCTAAATTAGCTAATTACAGTCTTGCTATAGACGGCGAGCAAGATTACTAAAATATACCAATGAAGTCGACCCAAAGATTCTACCAAAATAAATGAGTCTATTAATCTCAGTTTAATGAGACTACTTCTTTTACTTTCTTATACACCGTGTTTAACTTTGATCGTAATATTTTTTTTAAAGTATCCTTCTGGCATTCTTGTTTTTAGTGTAGAGAGAGGAGGGATAATATAAAATAAAGTTTCCCTGTCCTGCACTTACAAAGGCAGCATCTTAAATCCCTGTGCAGGCCAGCAGAACAGGCCTGACATTCATTACTGTTCTCCTATGACCTTCATCCAATAAAATATAGAGAGAGCATGGATAAATTTGCCTTTATACCAAAAAAAACAACCTTCCAGTGTAACTGCACAGGTGGCTTCTTATAGTTAGTTAATTCATTATTAGTCAATATTTACTAATTACAGTCAAGGTATGGGCATCTATGCAAGCTAACCCAAAAACACTAGAACATTAGCTTCATATATAAACACATTTCTGCTTTGTTCATTGTGTGAGAGAGGAGAGGACCTGCAGCAAATGGCTCAGGCTGGAATCAAACTATAATTATTAATAGTATTAGTATATTACTTATTTGTTATTGCAGTGCCAACATGATACAAGTACATTTAGACTTTTACATGCATATTTAATAATAAACAAAAAAAAACCTTTAATGTGTTTATTGACCGCACATCCCCTTTCTAGCGTGTTCCGCTCTGCATCCTTAACCTTTGTTGGCTGTTCTGTGTTGACAGATTCCCTCTGTCCTCTGGTTGTCAGCTGGCTTTGTTCACCTGATACCAGACGCGTGGCAGCTATCAGAGGAAGACAATACCACGAATACAATGTACAACGCTGGGATCTGCAGCACGTTTGACACCTGATTTATCTCAAGCACCTATTCAGATGAGTTAACTAGCCAACAAAGAGTCCTGCGTCGGAGGGGTGGGTGGGGTCTGATGCTCTGGGGAGTTTGAGGGGTTAAACTTGACATCTGGCCCCCGATCATCCAACAAGTTCAGGCCAGCTGCCCAAATAGGTCTGGTTTTTCCCCTAAAAACACCTCATCCATCTGCTGAATTTCTCCTCATATAAGTTTCTTCGTGACTGCCCGAGGCGCTTCTCTTCAGAGACGCGTGCAGGGTGACACTGATCCCCGTGATGACGCCCATCCATATTTAAAGGGGAGTGCAGGTGACCTGTGGGTGGCCCTCTGTGGCACGCTCGGGCCCTCCTGCACCCACAGAATCTTACATAACACGTTTGGTGGATATTTCCTCAAATTACAGCAATATGATATAATGCACAATGAACTAATGGGCTTTAATCTAGGAGGCACTCAGATGACGCGTGCCACTGCCGTACGAAAGCTGGGATCTGTGAAATCCAATCTGTTGATGAATGTGTAAGGATGACAATGAGTATGCCAATTAGCTTATGAATACAACAGGTGACACCGTCATAAAGCCCAATTACACACTTATTTGTGTTCGCTGTCTCCCAAGGCAGACTATAAGTTAACACAGGAAGATAAAAAATTAATCGTGATGCATGCTGCCAATTCTGTCACCGAGCAGAGTTATCTTTAAATTAACTTTTTGAGCTAGGCTGCGTTTAAATTTAAATTTAGCATTACATGGTGTAGTGTTACTTATTTAAATTAGTTTTTAAATTGTTTGAATCAGCAGAGGTGGTTCTGTCGCCACTGTAGCCCACGTAGCATTCAAATGTTTGGAACTGTGTGTAATTTTGTAACTTCCTTGTGTCCGTGGTTACCGCCACTATGCATCTCATCATTGGCGGATGTAACGATGTGCTGTGGTGCGCAGTGGCAGCTGCTGCGCTGCTGAGGTGCACCTCTTCAGGGACGACTAGATTGAGGTGACAGGGGAGAGGTCATGTTTTAACCTGCTATGCGGCGGGGTGACGGGGAAGCAAACGGACGCACAAAAGCGGCGGCCGGTAAACAACACGAGTGTTTCTTGTTCCAAAAGGTTTCACACAGTCTTGTTGCACACATAGGCAAATTAGAGTGGAGTTTTAACAAGCAATCTTGCTACTCAGTTGTCAAACGATGCCTCTTCTCTCTTTTGCCAGGAAGGCATGGGAATTTCTCCAGAACAAAAGGAAGAGCTGCTTTGAGCAAGGAGAAAACAAAAGCTTGACACAAATCAGCACAATTAAAAACACTAATCATGGTTTAACTGCCAGTAGGATCACCGTTAAATTGAGAAGGCTTTTAATTTCTCTGTAAGGATGATGGGACAGGTGTTGAACGAAAGGAACAGCTGAATGGCAATCCACTTTATGGAAGATTTGCATCAAATTCACACCAGAGTGTTGGATTAACCAGATCTGCAGCAAAGTGCAAGGATAAGGGTTACAAAAATTAATCTTATTTCAGGTTAAAATGACTGTCGAGGCTTTTGGCTTCTTCGTGTGGAAAAGAAAAAAAACAACAGGAAGCAGCGGTTTTCATTTAGAGTGAGTTTATTGAAAAGGACAATACAGTTCTGCTTGTGCCTTTCAAACTACATCCAGCGGGACACTGGGGTTCGATTACGATGATGATATTTAAAAGTTCATGTCTGAAACTGCAGCACAAGGAGAATGTGTCGATATAAAGAAATGCATCACTAAATTGAATTAGTGCTTGTGTTGGCACTTCACATGTAGTCACCATTAACAGCATTGTACTGTTATCATAATACATACATCTTCTAGACCCCAATGTGTTTCCAGAACTAGCATATTTTAAAAAAGCCATACATTCTTGTCCTCAAATACCCGGGTATGAAAATCTTGCATATTGGCTATTACGTGAAAATAATTAAGAAACAAAAACAACTTCAACCAACTTTCACTCTGTACAGTTCTTAGTTAACTACATTACAATAAGCTCGTGATGGGGGTTGATCAAAATGTACCTAATCTAGTGGTATTAATGGCTTCTGGAGCAGGAGAATGCCGTTTAATTAGCGATAATATAGTGTTACATAATAAAAACGTGTGATTGACATGCAGAAATGACACGAATCCAAACAGCCATTTACGTAACGTGCGTCTTGCACACACAAACCAGCTTCGGAAAGCAGTCATTTTAGCTCTCCTCCATGTTGGGCCACTAAACTCGGATTCTGTTTAATTGTGTTGGCCTCTGTGCACCAGCCTCCATACAATTCTGTAAACTCAAGGAAGCTTTGCTAACTGGAGAGATCTCTTATAAAACACAGTCATCATTTCCTTCAAAACTGTGTGCCACATTACAAGCACCGTCAGGGGATTTAGCGGGAGCTTAAGTCTTAGTGTCTGGCAGCTGTATGTGGCCTATGGCAAGCAGCATCATATTATCAGTAGACGACTTAAAAGACTGCCAGGGGAGGATTGCGAGATCCGACTCGAGCTTTATGTCATCTTCATCAAAACGCTCAATGCATGCTTTGTCAACACGCTAAAAACCTCCCCATCTGTTTGTGCTATTTTCTGGACTTGGGTGGACGTTCACCTGCGAAACCTCAACGTTAATGCACGTGCAGAACAATCTACGTCGGACTTAAATTATGTCCGAGGCCAAATTTTGCAGAAAATTTAGCCTCAAAGCATTTTGAGTGCTTTGCATATGCAAACACTGGCTTTAATTGGATGACAAATATTATGCAAAGTGGCAAAGAAGAAGTATAATAATGATGCAGGCCTTTTTTTGCAATGTACCCCTTTACACTGTTGCGCTGGAAAATGATTTGAAAATGCTTTTCATTTAGATTTGTGTTTTAGGCTGACATCTAGCAAAGCACCAAATTATATCAAAGCATAAAGCAAATGTACCAATCAAGCTAAAAGAGAAAATGACAGGCAAAATTAATTAATTGGAACTACTCACCCTTCATTTTTCATTTGAACTAAATAACCTCAGGGTCCGAATGAATGCAATTTTTCAAGACCGTATCTTTTGCTATTTTATCATTCAAGCAAAGCAACGGAGCTTTAGGGCAAATCGTAAACCTACGTGTAAATCACCTGTTCTGTACTCTATGAGTAGTACTCTATGATGCGAAGCACGCTAATATACCACTGGCAGAAATCCATGCATTTGCTTTGCTAGCGAAGAGAAGTGATGCGTAGCTACAAAAAGGCATGTGAGAGAGAAACTATGACAAAGCCTGAGGGTCACGATTAAAGTGTCAGTTTAGCTCAAATGAAAGATGGGTTGTGGGTGATTACTATTCTTCACTTTTACACTTTTATTCCCGCTTTTGAAATTTCCATTTACCTTAACTCCTTCTCTGACTGAACCTCAGACAGACTAAATCCCCAGGAAGCACACTTTTAAACATTTTACCGCACAATAACATGTGCAACACGTCAAAGGAGGTGAGGGGACATTACAAAGTGACTGTACAGTATGTACAATGGAAGTATTAAGAGCTCGGCAAGGTCCATGAACAACTGGCTACCTACCAATACAGACTAGTTAAAGCTGTTGGTAAAGCCCGCATCACGAGGCGTTTACACTTCAGCACAATTAGGAAGGCAATCAGTGAGAAGCTTTTCTTGATGGAAAACAGATTCTTATCCACATATCTTCTTAATTAGCATCACATACTCATCATTTTACGTACTGATTCAAACATTTTTGGCTTAACACAATAAATGCAAATCAGATAACTTTTTTGTTCTTTACCAGCAGAAAGGAATTTACCCAACATGTGCGTCACATCATCGCACATCCATAATGAAGATGTCTGAGTCCTGTCAGACTAATAGAGAGAAGGAACAACATGAAATGATCTCTTTGGATACACCAAATACTTTAAAAGGCAAGCAAGGTTCACGGCCTTGTTAGTGTACTGTATATCATTATACATTTCAGGATTATGGATTTCAAAGCCAACCAGAATACATTCAGTAACAAGAGATTTTGGCTTTGAGTCCAAAAAAGAGATCGTATACCTCCGGATGAGCGAACGACTTTCACAGCAGCAGAAAACGTGACAAAAATGTGTTTCCGAGTGGCGTGACATTCGTGAAAGATAAAAACTGACAAGTGGTTTTTTTTATGATACAGTGTAGCACTTTGTCTCAGCTGTGTTTTGGCATCGTACAGTGTCAAGGTCAAATATTTTGAAGACGTTATATCAAAAAAGGAGATACAAACACCAGAAATAATACCAGCAGAAGAACAAGGTGGATCATCATCTGACAGAGATGATACATCGTTAAAATGATGAACCTTAAGTAAACTATGATAATACAAGGCATGTTTAACACTGTACATCAAGCGGCCTCCATTAAACAGGAGGGAACAGCTAAAAATGTAAACCTAAACCTCAGTAAGTGATCGTCCTATCTATCGAGCACAGGTATATGTGATAAAAACTCTTTATGAGACTATAACTTTAAGAAGTCATTTGTTTAGTTTAGTACCAGCAGTGCAATTTAACAGCTGCCCTATAACTCACTCAGCATTTGTTCAGGAGAAAGTGATAAACGGATTTAAAGAGAGCTGTTTAACATAGAAACAACACATGTCGTTGTGACATTAGCGTCACAGACTGAGGCGCCGCACGAGATGACATTAAACTGTGAAATGAGGACAGTTAGCTTCTGACACAGGCTGTCAAACAGTTATTTATGACCCGAATGACACTCATTGGCTGTTTACCTTGAACAATTAAGAGCCAGTTCTCATTAGTACTCAGTGAACTGCTAAGACACACATCTATCTTATATGAATGTTTGAGTTTGGACTGTTTTGATGAAAGAAAAAAAACAAAACAAATGACAGCTGAAATATATCGAGGCACAGTACATAATTAATTGGTGAGTATTATTTCATTAAAGGTAAAAAGATATCACTGCTAATGTGCATTAAATATAAAAACAGTATCAGTAGAACTTTAATGACATGAATACTTAATCAAATCAAAGTTTTAAGGGGATTTTTACTGTACGGTGTTAATACAGTAGAAGAGGTGGTGAGGGACGGGGCGTTTGGATACAGTAGTGTTTTTAAAGTACCTACAAAATACATTGAAATAATGTTCATATGTAAATGCGCTATGAAACATTTATAAATAAGGATTGTTCAGCATATATCCACATGTGCAGCTAGGTACCGTTAATACAATCTTCAGCAAAAAGCTCAGTTTGAAAGGAGATGAAAGCTGGGCAATCTGTGGAGGATGTACCGAAGAACTCAAAGCTTTTCCAGTGATTAAATCAATATTAAGAGATGAGTTCAACTCAAAACAATCTGATTAAAATGTAAACAAGAACGTCACCAGCAGATTATAAAGCAAGATGCTCATGTTATGATTATTGCACTTAAAGTCAGTAAAATGATCACCTACAGTAAAGACCACTGGTCCAGGAAAGTTAAATGATAGTCATCACAAACAAAGTAAAAGTCAGTAACTGATGATAGGAATGCACGTTTGTTCGTTTTTTTGAAAAAAAAAAAAGAAAAAAAAAGAAAAAGGCATGACTCAGTTTAGTCAGAGAGAAACCAGACTCCCAGACACTGTCCAGCAACTTTTTACCGTAACTCTCTGTCAGTCTTTCTAAGAATACCCATGAATCACTCAGGCTGTTGCTGTAGGCAGGAGAGCAGCGAGCAGAAGGGGTTCGGAACAAAGCCGCCGCTGCCTCTGCTAAATGTGTTTCGTAGTTTCGGTTGCATGTTTAAGACTCGTGCTCGAGTGTAAACACAGTAACTACAGCTTCATCTTTTACAACCATCTGACCATCTTTCGTGGAAGCGGCACACAACTGCGGCTGCAGCATCTGGCAAACATGAATGCGTCTGCACTTGCAACTTAAGTACCTCTGTGCAGACGTTTGCAGCTGCGTGTGTGTGTTTGTTTGTAACAGACCTCTGTGGTTTAACAAGTGCAATCAATACGGCTCAAACGAACCTTTCTAAAAAATATGGATTTGATTTGACTTGAATCAAACAATGAATTCCTCTTATCCCGCTTTAGCAACTAAAACCGCACCGCAACAAGTATTAATACACTCATTTTAAACCGCAAAATGATGATGAGATGATTTCTGCCAAATAAACAGGAAAAACACCTGCATGAGCTAAACTAACCAAAATATTGAAAAGAACCTATAAAAACTACATCAAGTGAATACGAATGTTCTAAAGCAGAGACATAACTCGATCCAATTTGGCTTTGCTCAATCCCATTTGTTCCCACTTCTTTGAGCACGTGTTACAGGAGCTAGTGCTAAACCTTCATCAGTAACTTTTTCCACCCCGCGTCTTTTCCTTCTACTTTTTACTGAGTTTACCCGCCTTCTTTTTTGGCTCGTACGGCGTCCGTAGAATGCTCGGCGTCTCCTCCATGACGCGCACGAGCAGGTTATCGATGTAGTCTTCCAGCTCCCGGATGTGGGCGTCTTTCTTCTTCACCACTTCTTTCTGCTTGATGAGTTCTTGCACAACTTCCTCAAAGGATAAGTTGCTGTAGGCGGCCACACTCTCCTGTGTCACCTCCTGAAGATGGAAAAGAAAAGAAAAAGTTCATTTTAACCTCAGCAGATCCTGACGTTATGGCCCCCATAATCACCATGTCTTGCATAAATAGACTTTTTTTATGAAAAAATTAACTAAAATGGGTGAGTGATCTATGAAATGTCAGCATCTGATAACAGAGACTAAAGATGCCCTTTAAATACATTCACAACGCGACAGAGAAAACAGACTAATTAGACGTGTTGGCCTAATGCGACATAAACTGTCATGTGTATCTCTTGTTCTCTGCTGCTAATAAAGGCTAATTGAGAGTTGTTAAGATGATACTGCTCAAGGGATTTGGTACTGACATGTCAGTGAATTCTATGGCGATTGTTATGATCTAATACTGTGTAACATTGTTTGCAACAACTCAAGAGCAGTTTAACTGCTCTAATGGGACTTAGCTCTGACACCACAGCGAGCGGCTAACATCTCGGGGAAGTGTGGTTTTTTTCTAAAAGGCAGGATACTTCAACCTCGATAGGACAACTCCAACAAGTCTGTAAGAAAGTTTAAAATAAAGATTTCCCAAAAAAAGAGAATCTTTGTTTTGAGGTGGAAATGCCCGGCTGCATATTTCTGCAATTAAAGGTCAGGTTAATAAATACCAAAATAAGGATGGAACCCAAGCCCAGCTCTGCTCTTTGAGGACAACCTATTTGGACAGAGCAGCGTGGTACGGTATGTGCAGATCATATTGCGCGGGTACGAGAGGAGCTGTAATCGTTTTTAATGAGGGACCACTTTATCGCTTCAGTGCTGGGCATCCTCCCCCGAACGGATAGAGCAGCAAAGCCTTCACCCTGTTTAAAATACCACACTTATCAGCTTCCACTCCCATGCACCATTCAAGCCTCGACTGCTGGGGAAAGACAATGCAGAAAGACCTGGAGCGGGACTGCTTACCAGGTATCTTATCGCTTCTAACAGCATAGAGGCTACTGTGGGGCGACACAAACCAAAATGAAATATTTGCCACTGAGATTAAATGTCCAATGTAAGGAGGGTTTCGAGAACAGAGCTCGGTAACCTATTCCTCACACACAACACAAAAAAGGGGATCTTACTGAAAGACACTGCACTTAAGCCATCTGAGAGGGAATAAGAGAACCGACTGCCATATGGAAGTGGATGTTGGTTTCACATACAAGCATGTGCACGTGCACACGCCTGCTTTCTCCCTCTCTGTCTCTCCCCCTCACACACACACACACACACACACACACACACAGAGCATAATAATCAGGAGCTTTAGTGGCTGGTGACAAAGGCCTGGAAATGACCATGAATTGGCAAAGTAATGATGACCATTTTTCTGCGATCAGTAGTGAGGAGAAGATAAGGCGCACACTTGGCATTCTCCAGTTGTGTCATTACAGTTTCTAATGAGCTCAGCTTTGAGAATCTAAAAGCTCAGTCCTTTGAAATCTCTCACTGCCCTCCCTCCCCCCTGTGTGTGGTTAATTAGGGCCTTGAAGCGGAGGAAATGGGAGCTGCCATTTCTGCAAGGCACTGCGGCATGCACGGGGGCACATGTGTGGATACCGACAGCCCTCAACACCCACAAAGAAAGGTGAGGAAAGCCATTATCAGCATTCTCCTTCTCATTTAGGCATCACTTTAGCTACTGCTCCCGCCGCTCCCTCATAAAAACCAATTCTGCTGTGTAATAGTCGGCACGTTTTAAGGCTTTTTTTAAAAATGGAAATGCGAACGAATTGAGACTAAATGCAAAAGGAGAAATGTATGTGATGTAAAAGCGCCATGTATAACCAATGTAACAATGATGAGGGAGAAACAGATGACATTTCTCTGACTTTTCCCAACAAAACCCTCCAATTACAGAATCAGCGCAACGCAGCACTATGACTGACCTTACAGACCCAAATTTCACACCATTTCAAATTATGACCAGATCAGACATGATGACCGATGTGTGCAGCTGCTAATTAGTTGAATGGCACATCTGAATGTTCAGCGGCCTCCGAGATCAATGTCACCAGCTGCTGTGTCACACGAAAACTTGGAGCTCTCAATTAAAAATCCGCATGACACCGCACGGGAAGCAGTGATACGGTTGCAACTGCCGGGGTCACTTCTCCTCTTTTCTTCCTCTCAATCACTGTCAAACTGACAACCTGCAACAGTATCACCTGACACATTACTGCTTTTACAAAAAGGGGGGTTGCTGCACGTCTTACATTTTTCTTGCCGAAGATGTCCTTCTTCTTCTGGCCAAAGGCGATGTCGTCGTTTCTTGCTGACTTTTTATCACTGTGAAGCAATCAAGAGAAAGTCAGTATAAACGCATGAAGGCATTACAGCTAATATGTTGGGTATAATTATCTCTATTTTACTGTGTTAATGAAACAAATTTGGATATGTGGGGGCGACTGACAGTTCATCAAGTAATAAAATGTTTTTGCTGCAGCTGTGAATAGATTCATTAATAAATAATATACTTTGGATCTTTTTGTATTCCAGCTGCACATTATAAATGACCGCTGAGCTACTGTATGGCAAAGGCAGCAGTAAAGATGACGGACTAGTGCCTACAGAGATAAGTGGTTAATTGGGTGGTCTATCTCTGCAGAGGATCTCATTACTATAGCTCAGAGGGCTCTGTTATCAAGCCCAGGCTCTCTAAAGAGCCACTAATGACACCTTCCACTCTGATAAACCAGAACTTAGCCACAGTGCTCACCAACTCTTTGTGTAACACAGGAAACAGATGTAACGGGCTCGGTGGAAATGTTTGAACAACAATACTTGACAACAGAGAGTGTGAAGGAGGTCAGATAGCAGATTTCAATCAGCAAGGTGTTTGAAACTTTATGGGAAGGTTGTAACCAATATCCTGTGGTACAGTGGTTTCCCGTGAGAAGGCAAGATCAGGTTTTGGGATTATTAGAAGATTTAAGGAACATGACAGAAAATAAAGCGTTGCCAGTGCAGTGACGTGGCACAAATCAATCCCACAGGGCGAATGAAGACGTTAGCCACGCATATGGAGGCTAAATTCAAAGCAAGGAAGAAATGGATAGCTCATTGTAACATATTAGAAAGTTACTTCTGTTTTGTTGTCACCTATAGTTTGCAAACTAAGAGCAAAAACCTTTATGCTAACAGCTGATTGGGGAACTGATGCATTTGAGGACAACTGGAAATCATGTTGAGAGCTGGGTGTGTGGAGGTCTACTGCAGACTGACGTCGGTTAGAGCTACTCGTAATGTAAAGTGAATTATGTCACAATGCATGTTTCATATTTATCTTTTGCAAATTTTGCTGAGACAAAGAAAGTGTGGCGTACTGATGCTGTCTGGTCATTTTGATAAACTACACAGGGCGAACAAAGCAGGGGCTACCTGGCTTTGTAGTTGGAGCTGAATGGGTTAGTATCTGCTTGTGAGTCTCCACTAAAGGGGTTTGGGGATCGCAGGTCTCCCGAGCTGCCCGAACGCCCCCCGTTGCTGGTCTTGCGGCCTTCCTTCTTTCCCGTCACGCGTTCCAGTAGGCTGACCTTCTCCTTTTTCTCTTTCCGCTCTGCCCGGTCCCACGGCTGCCCATGCTCCCCCTCAAATGGGTTGCGGTTGCGTGGGAGCGTGGCATACTTCTGTGGCAGGGTGTCACTGATATCAGTGAAAGGGTCACTGTGTGCCTCGCTGTCCTGGTAGCCTGGCACCTCGCTCTGGGAACGCCTGTGAGGGCCCCCAGCACCTCCTGGAAGACAAGCCAAGAGGCAAGGCATCAACTTATGACATAGTTATGATTTTAAAACATATATATGCAAATAACTAATTAGAAGGCAAACAAACCTAATCACAAAGTAACAGTTTGTTATATTACTTAAACCATTTAAATCTACAACTGCATCCCTCCCCCATCTTATAAACTTTTAATAGATTCCCCTTCACTGTTTGCCAGTGTGAATAATCATAAAGACCCTTGTCATACACCCAAAAGCATTATAATGTAACTGACCCAGATAAATGTGCAGTGCAAATCTGACAGTAAAGATGGAGTGGGCAGCTTAACTATTTGCCTCTTATGAATATTTGTACAATTAGAGATCATCTGTTAGCCTTGATAGGAGGCTGACTGCTTGCAGCTTCCCTTCGCAGTATACATTTTACTGCTTCACTCCATGAAACGACCACATTATGTCTGTGTATTTTAACACGACTGCAAGTCAAAACCTGACGTCACAAAATGTTAATGGTTATTACTGACATTTCAGTACACCCCATTCTTCTGCTTTTTTAGATGCTAGCATGATGGAAACAGTGTCAGTGAGCAGCTGGGACCTATAAAAGTTTTATTCTTAGTCAAAAACAGACCAAAACAGCACTTGTTATCATCATTAGTTTGCACGTATGTTTTGCATTGTTACGTGTTACATTTTAATAGCCAAGGCTGCTGTATTGTTATGAAAATCATGCCTATTGTTTGCAGTAGATATTGCTGGCTGGTGAAGCAGGAAGGTTCAGGACAGATCAATAAAGGTTACAGATTTATATAAGTAGTAGTAGTAGTATTTACTTAATATTTCTTATACTTTAAACATCTTTTTATATATAAAACGTTATAGTTCTGTGTCTTCTATCGACCTCTACTGATGACCACTAGAAACTGCAACAGCATCCTATAATAAGAGGAAGACACAAGTAGAGAAGTACCATTATAACACTGCTCTGTCATTTTAGTGCTTGAGCATAAGGCCCTTAATCCTTCAGACATAGCCGACATAGCCGAGACACCAGACTGTTGCTTGTACCACTGTCGTCCATCTTTGAAAATGAAAACATGAGACGCTAGCATTGACCCACTGATGACCGGTGACTTTGCTTGGTTAAAAATAATAATATTGGTTTTATCTAAATCAAAAAAAACAACTATCAAGCTCCAGCAGAAATGCACCAGACAGTTTCTAAAAATGGTACAAAAAAATGAAAATATTTAACTAACAAATTTGCAAACAGTGAAATAAACAGCTGGAACAGCTCTAAAAGTAGAAGAGTTGGTCCTCACCACTTTCTTCTATGGAGTTCATGGAGTCCAGCTTGGCCCTAAAGTGGGTCCCGATGAGATCTGACATGGAATGGGCTGCAGAGAGCTTGTGGGTCCCAGCGAGTAGCGGCCTCTTGACCTTTGCTTCAGGCTGGGGTTGTGGTTCAGGAACGAAGGACTGACGGTTGGGTTCTGCGTCGCACACAGCAGAGCGAGGCAAGATGGCTGAGGACGTGTCGCCGAAGCCGCTGTCATGTTTGCGACCCTTCATTTTGTCTTTCAGTTTGGAAAAAGGCGAGCGGGGCTTTTCTTTCATGGAGAGGTCAAACATGCTGGCTGTCATGTTGTTCCTCATAAACTGGATGCTGACTTGGATACGGCCTCGTTCTTTCCTCTTCTTCCCCGGCTTGGACTCCAAGGAATACCAGCTAAAATGAGAGTGGGGGGGGGGGGAGCTTAGGCTGAGCTGAAATTCAATGAGACAATTTATATAAAGAGAGCAGGATTTATGGAAATCGGCTCAGTTAATTACACGTAATTCAACAGAACCCAGGAAGACAGGTATACAAAGTCAGGACGTGGTAAAGTCCCGGCACTTTCAAACAATACAAAAGGGAAAAATAGCCCACTAACTTTCTAATGTGCTCTACCTACTTCTTTGTGGACATCACTGAAAAGGCTAATTTGAGCAGACTAATCCAAAGGCTACACACAAATGCAGGGGCTTAAATCGTTTGAACTTTTTTTTTTTTTGACACAAGTGAGAATACAATTTATCATTCAGAGGATAAACATTATTCTTTGCAAACTGAACACAAGAAATAGCCTGCTGCTGAATAATATAGACCATTTCAGGCTGCTTTTGGGCTCCTATTTGTTTAACATCTCGGCTTTTTCAACTGGAAGTAATGGGATTTATGCCTTCACTCTGAGCGAAATAAAGTGGCATTTGCACAAATCTGGCCTTTGTTCAGAAATGCAACGACAAGCAATTGGGAAATTGCAAAGCCATGTCGCAGGGCAACCCAGCAGTTCATACATTCTAATGAGACATATCCTCTGTGTTATAGGGCTCGTGATAATGTCCTTTAGGAAACCGGCATCAGCATGAAACAACATCAGTGAATGTGCTCTGTCTGCTTTTGCCACAACCATCTGGGAAATGTTGTGGGTGTATGCTAAACTATGGTCACGTCATTATATGGGTCTTTGTTCTCGCCCACTTCCATCATGGTGCAGTTTGATCAATATAATCAATTTTCAACTTCAACACATATTTGCATAAATGCTTTCACATAGTTACTGGCATTTCTTCCTGGATTTAGATGGAGGCTTGTCGTGCCTGTAGAATTCCAGCATGAAATATCAGTCGTCAGATCAATCAAAAAAAAGTGTTGGTATTGGCTTTTGAAAAACCGCAGCTGTTGAACGCTATTCTGAACCGTCTAGCTTGTGGCTCAGGAGCTCATTCATGAAAGGCCTTGCTGGGTCCGATTCCCAGGCTGCGCGCCGCGCTCAGTCTGATCAGCAGCCACAGCACGCCGCTGCCGTGGGGCCGGGGCTGCACCTCACGTGTGTCTCAAGGCCAAGATAAACCTCCCTGTGCTTGGAACCACAATCCTCCCACTCGGGCCCGGACCGCTGGGAAACTCCTCACAATCAACAAACACAGGTGTGCGATAATTATGGGCTGCCTACTCAGATATCAAGACGCGCTTTCCTCCTCAATATGTCAGTTCAAAAACATTGCGGATGGGCTGCGGTGAACACAGACCCACTGTGGAGTGTGGATATAGTATCGAGGGTCCCAGAGTCATTGTCAAGTATGCCTGCTGTGTGGGATTAGGCCAACAAGCAACGTGAGCGTATCCATTACAGAACCTCTGCTGAAAAACTACACGGCCTGAAGGTGCATCGCTCAGGCTCCTAAAACAAATAAAACCCGTGATTATAACATATCGTGATTCTCCCAACTGATGTGCAGAGAGGAAGTGCGCTAATGTCTTTCCATGTTGAGCTGCTCAGAGAGTTAATTAACACCAGATCCAATTTGGTTCTTGTGTTCCTGCTCGCCTAATGTAGGGTTAAAAAACACATGTATGTTGGACTTGTAAGGGTCAACACCCCAACATTTAGACAAATGCTTCAAGCTCCGATGATAAGTACAGCGCGTTGACTTATTTTACATTTATGGATTTTCTCCATAAATGCTCAAGCATTAGAAACTGTCAAAATGATGAACCTTCTCCCAGTCTGCACTTGACACAGGGCAGGTAAACAGCAAAGACAAGTCACCTGTTAGTGACTCAGTTAGATGGACACCAACTTTTAGCCACCGGTATCACACCTACATGGCACCCAGAGCATTCAGACGCTACACAGAACAGGCCACTTGTTTTCACAGCTTGCGTTTGAAAACAATTGTATGTATAGGAGTAACTAACAAGACATGTTTGGCCAGCTCCACAAGTTTCAATCAGGCCAACTGCTGCTCAACGTGTCAGTGATTAAGCTAAAAATAATCTCCCAGCAATGTAGACCGATTCAATGCTAAGCCTCCAACAATAAAGGGTCGATAAAACGAAAAAGTTCGACCGAGTCTGTGGTCGCTAACTGAGCACATGTGTTGCCTCATCTGTGATATTTGTGGTAGATAACTGAAGAAGAAACAATCTGGTGCGTCTCTCTGACCAGTTCACTCATTGGGCTGCAGGCATTTTGTTTAATTTCTGCTCTTTACATCAATCTGTCTTGTAAAATGTATTTCCAATGCATTACATAAAGTGAATAAAAGGACAACGCAATGGTATTTTACTCATGTGGTGTAAAGGATTTAGGTCATAAACCCAATTTAGAACAGAGAACTTAACACACAAAACATGACATACTGTCATTAGGTGTAGCTGAATATTGCAATAACACATGTAGAAATTGTGACAAATAACATCAAATTTAGCCCATGCTGTAATCCACTTATGACTGGAATGGTTCTCCAAATATTTCCACTTCCTCTCCGAAGTTCATTCCTCCACCAGCAGCACACTGATGCATGACTGTGAGCTGGAGCTGCAAAGTACGTGACTGCTATAAAAGTATCGTGCGGTGAGGAATAATGCACATGTGATGCTCCACATGTGACCCAAGACTCAACGTGAAATGTTCTATGTTTAGAGAACATAATACACTATTTCTAGCATCATTACACTGGCTTCCTGTAATGTTGTGGAATTCTTATGAATTTGTTTAGCTGACGATACGGCAATTAATAGTTTGCAACCTTCATACTTTTCTCATTGCTGATCTGAATGCCGAACCGTCCCTTTAGGTCCGTTAGTGCTGGCTTGCGGGGTACACCAAAAATGAATTACACAAAATATGATGGAGTAGCTTTTTGTTATTACGCACTAAAGATTTGCCAAACGACCTCTGTTTAGATTTAAGAAACAGCTAAAAACATATTATCATCTTGCTTTTCATGAACTTCACCTTTAAGTTTATTATTATTGTTTTCCCTTCTTCTGTCCAATTTTAATACCTGTGTTATTGATTTATATAGTTTCATTTGTAAAGCACTTTGAGCTGCATACTATTAATATTTTGTATTCTTATTGTTAAAATTAGAAGTAGTAGTATTAGTAGCAGACATCCCAATTTTTCCAAATGAGCATTCAAACTAAGGAGGAGGTTCATTGGCTTTGTATTTTAGTTTTTCCTGCTTTAATTATTTCATCATTCACATATCAACCAGAAAATTGCCCAAGTACTGTCTTCTACGTATTCTGCAACATTACAGTGGGTGTAATATTGTAAGCCAATGGCACTGTAATGACTGTAAAAGATGACAGATGGATGATTAATGCCAGAACACTGGTCCTTTTAAAATCTATTTATTTATGTATTTTTTACTGAGTGGCCACATGGAGCCCCGATGGACCAAAGGAGGCATATTGCCAACACATGTTGATAAATGTCGTAAATGCAACAGAGCAACAATTCAGGGTAAGAATGTTGCAGCGGACATAAATTTGTCTTGGTGGTTTGCACATTGGTGTACACACATTTCTTGAATAGTTTTTTGTTTGAAGTTGGCTGCAGCAGAGTAGAACAAATGATAAAATAAATGAACAAAGTTGTGGCTGTCTGTGAAACTGTGTGTCTTGACTTAAGACCTTGGGCTTTACTGTTACAGAATATGATACTTACTCAGTTTTCTTTCGCTCCTTGTTATCAAAGATTTCATTCAGGTTGATGGATTTCTGACCCAGGAACTTGTCCATCCCAACCAAGGATCGATGCATCACTATAAGGCAGAGTTCATATACTTCTGGGTTGCCTTCCAAAAGTAAACCAGGCAATTCAAAAGAGGCTTCTTCTCTCCAGACGGGGTTAAGGGTCTTCTCCGCCACTGATGTCGAGTATTTCTCTTTGCCCAGCTGGATGATGGTGTAGGCATCGTTGGTGCCATTTTTGCCCTTGGGCTGTAAACCGGTTGCTTGAAGAACAGTGGCTTGGACATGGGTTGGAAACCACTTTTGAGACTGCTCGCCCAGTGACATCGTAAGCACTGGTTATCAACTGAAAGCCATCCAACACGAACGAAATGATAATTTATGTAGTGAGTTTTTTTAGTGAGTGGGATGTGCAAAAAGCAACAAACATGACTGACTATAGTTTGTTGTCCATGTCAGTGTGGTTCATGGGCCTACAATAGCAATCATTACAAGCAGTGCCTCATCTTCTGTCAAATCAAAGATGTCCAAGCCACTGATGAGTCATCTGAAAAAACAGAGACAGAGAAAGAAGGAAACAGAACAGCATCACTATCTTTCCCAGAACCATACCATGACTCACGTGGGTGCACAGGGAACATTGATATTAAGCCAGCTAAAGATTTCAGCCAGCTTTAATAGAAGTCACTTGCACCAACATGTGATTTTGTAGTTATTTAAGGCAATAAAGACTTAAACGGAAATTAGTTTCTGTTCTATGAGTCTGTACAGTGTCTATAAATATGTCTGCCTAAGCTGAAGAACCAAGACAGATGATCTCATCCAGTCCATTGTCACTGAATTAGTGTCTGACTCAGTGGGATGATGGCATTATTATTTCATATATTACCACCAAATTAATAGTAATCATAGGAAGAAGATCCAGTAAAATAACTACTGGTTGTTTCTTGTTCTTGTTTCTCTTACTGGTTGTGTGCTTTCTTATTTTGCTGCCTGTGAGCATCTCCAAGTTTCATCTCTAGGATATGTGTCTCTGTTGTTCAACTTGAGGAGTGAATTTAATTTTTAATTCACACATTTTCAAAAAATAAATCAGCTTTACATTGTGCAACTGATATAGCTACATGAATCATTTAGGGTGGATTTTCCCTTTATGTGAGCATCTTTCCACAGCTTTGTCGTAACTGTTATTTACTTACCGTACTGTTGTCCGCTGCTACTTTACAGCGAATTTAAACACCACCGGCAGTATTAACTTATGGGGTTTGCATTTAGCTTTGCTGTTATATTCTGGCAGGCTTCAGGGTAGCGTTAGCTAAATGCAGCTAGCTACTGAGCTAGTAAGCACACAGAGCATCAAACAAACAGCTGCTTACCTCGGTGTCATTTTCACCAACACTGGAGGACATTCAGCACTTCAGCTCAGCAAAGGCTGGCTTCACAAATACATTCATGCGATGGTTTCAGCGGCAAATGCCAGCTAATACAAGTTGTTGCTCCTGCTGTTATTGTTGCTATCCATTGCGACTGCTTCTCACTGCTGTCGGCCAGCTGCGAGTTTTACTTCCTAGTCTGACGTCACTTCCTACTCACCCCGGTGAAAGTTCAAGCGTTCAGAAAAAGGTGGACGCACGCGCCAATGCACGCTCGCGCACGACAAAGTGGGCTTTAAAGGTTTTAAATGTAGGTAAAAAAAAATAAATAAATAAAAATGCGCAACTGTAAAAAGGAATAAAAGAAAAAAACAAAAAAGAAGACGTGTCAGTGTTGAGATGTTGATGTACTGTACAGGTAAGGAGTAATGATATAAATTATTTATTTTAGCTAACACACCCTCCGCCTTAAGATATGGTCACGGAAGTGCATTGGTGTGTGCGCGCGCTTGTGGGCGCACTTTATTTGACACAGGTAAATCATACAAACATGGGAAGTGCTTTTGTCTCATGAGTGGGACAAGGAGGTGCAGATAAGGGGCTCACTTGAGTGAACACAGACATGCTTGTCACCCCACTTGACAAGTGCATCTTAACCAAACACACCTGCCTATGTTGGTTTTATCGTCCTGCCACAACCAGTGCAGTGTGTACACACCACTGGCCCGAGGCTCCGGCTGGGCCATCCATCAAACTGAGATTATTGCACTTATCTAGAGTACATCTCTGAATGAAATGCTGAGGCTTATGGTGAAATATTAGGCTGTACACAAATGTGAGTCAGATAGCATTTAATGCATTTGGGGATCTCACCCTAATGTTTTGAATTAACTGTTGGGATTAACATTAGGTGAATAATTACAGTAAGATGTCACTCACAGTGTAATTGTAGGATGGGAACAGGCATGCGTCACAGGTGCGTCACAGGTGCTGTTTAAAATGGCTATTTAGCTTACCTACAATGAATTGGCCAAGTACTTTCAGCAAACAAATTCTATTTTTTCTACCATATTAGTAGTTTAACAAAATACATAAAATTTACATTTATGCATACAGCACTGATATTTTTTTTTATCAATGTAAATATGTACCCAAAGTAGATTTTTCAAATATTTAATTCCCTTAATTTAATAAAAACATAATCAGCAATATTATCAATCAACAGTGTTACTAAATTTTAAAATTAAGTTTTGTGGGTATGCAGAATTTTGGCTGCACAGCAACAGTTTGCATCTACTGATCCACCAGTAGGTTAGCATGAAATGACAAGAAAGTGTTTACATATTTGATTGTTTCTTGTTTTTAAGTTTTGTTTATTATTAAAGACATGGCCTGATAAAGACTTCCAGCCTAACAACAGAATATGCGTACTGAGCAGCTCCTGGTTGACTTCCAAGTGTTTGTGATTTATCCAGTCCTATCACATGCTCACATTCCTTTTCGGGAATATTTTATTATCTGTTGTGGTTAGCAGTGTCAGATTGAGCTGAATGAAATAACGACTAGAGGCGTACACCACCAGGGTCATGACACTCTTCCTTAATTTGACAATAAGTCAAACACTTTCATATATTACCCTCTGTAGGAACATAACATCACTGTACTACTCCTCTGTGAGATAAAACATGAAAGGGACTGCATTCCAACATCACCTGTACGCTTTTATTACTCTTCTCTAGTAGAGAATACATTGGTGCATTTAAAAACAAAACGTTATGCTATAAATTAGGAAGTAGTAACACAAGGACCTGGTCTCTCTGAGGAAACAACACTGAAGGTCATAAACTGTCCAACACGTAAGTGAACCTGCCTGCATGGCTGGATCCACATGCTGAACTATATTAGCTGTAGCCCCTAACGGCCGCCATCCACTATGAGCACATGGTTCTGGTTTAGGCCCCTTTCTTCAACACCAGATAGGTTGTATTACATTTATTAAACACTTTAAAAAATCTCTGGCTGCAAGATTGTCCATCTGTTGAGGACAAGAGAAAATATATGAAAGAGGCATGAGGCGCAGCGGGGAGAGGGGAAACAGTTGTGATGTCAGTGCTGGTCTTAATGTGGTGCAGGTCTAAGTTCTGGACGGATGACTGATTTAAAAGGTATAGCTTTTAGCCGAGTGAACAGTTAGATCACAGATGAATTTTAATAAAAAAAGAAGGAGAAAGGCACACAAATCACCTCTGCTTTGCTCTCAGGAATGTTTTTGTGCACGGCTTTGATATATAGGTGCAGATGTGCGACTGCAGCGTGATGAGCCGAGCTAAAAAGGGCTGCTAAGCTGGGGCAGCATGTCAGCCCGGTGACTCCCTAAAGGCCTTGATTTCTACCTCATAACCTCAAGAAGACTAAGTGAAACTAACACTTGAAAACATCCACAAGCTGCTGGCTTGTTGTTTACAGACTGTTTTTCAAAAGCAACTTAAAAGTAGCAACAGCTGGAGAGGCAACTGGGAAATCTCAAGCTGCTTGTATGATAGGTATTTTGAACATATTTGGCAAATTTCTAATCACATCCCAAAATATTTGAACACATAAATCAAAAATCGCTCTAATTCTTATTAGCATAGACTTGTTGTGCAAGGTATTTTCTGTCATCAAAAAATGCACAGCTCACTGATCTGCAAGCAGTAATTATGGAAGAAGTCCTCATATTTGGTATACCATATTTGACAAAGTTTTGCAAAATTCCCTGTCTGCCTTAGCAGAACTGGACTTTCTACTGTATATGAAAGTGCACTGTGGTCCTGGTATGTGTCTGTATTTTTAGCAGTGACAGAAGGTATAGGGCTAAACCCAATTCTGTTTGTGATCTTCCTGGATAGAGGCTGTGGGTGCAGCTGAGGATGGAAGAGTGTCTAGGCTATACTTTTTGCAAGTGATGTAGTTTTGTTGGGCGACTGCAGCCCAAGCTTAGCATACTGGACTATGAAGTGTAGGACAGCAAGTCTCCAAGAGTACGATCAGCTGCAGCCATGCAGCCATTGTCCTGGACTGTCATGGTGAAGACATTAAACAGTCGATCTACATTCCAAACTCCACCTGTGGTCGCGAGCTCACCCCTCGGGACACGGTGAAGCAGTTCTTTTAAACATAAAGGAACAGAGGTTGAAAGGAGTTCATGCATCTGATCAGAATGCTTCCTGGACACTGCAGTGAGAAGGTATTTTAGGCATGTCCAACAGGGAGACCCACAACAATCTCAGAACACTGGAGGGATTTCCTAAAGCACCTTGTGATCCTCTACAATAGGAAATGGCTGGAAAAAGCGTCTGGACAGAGTGATGTCCGCACTTCTCTGCATGGACATGGAAAGTAGATGGATGGATTCCTTGTATTTGTCTTTCTGTAGTATATTTATGGGTGTTGGCATGTTTGGCTGTTAATTACAAGAACTGGGATTTAACAAAACCTTTTCAGAGTAGAAGCAGCAATAACTCAGAAATAGATTTAAGAAACCATTAATAACAGTGAAGACTGGATTTATCGTTTCCTCATTTGAACAATGCCCAGATACAACATGAAAAAAGTGTATCTTAGGTTAATTTGATTGATGTGCATGATCCCCTGCAGGTAGTATTTTCCTGCAACCACCTTCTTATTCACACACATTGTACCCACAGTCTGTACATATGTGTTTACATTTGTCATTAAACACATTAATTTTATGACACCCAATGCATTTCTACAGGGGCAGTAAACTAAACTCTCCATCTCTGTCGGATTATTTTTTCATGCATTTGTATCCAAATATCTGATTCTAATTATTATTATTAATATAATATAAATATAATTCATTATTATCATTACAGTGCATCCTGCACACTTAGTAATTTGTAGAAGGGATTGTTGTGATACATACTAAAACAGAAATTGTATAGATATTGTGTGTATAATAAAATAGAAATAAATATTGTTTTTGTATTTTAGCTAGCTAGTTAGAGTATGAATTGTGCTGTGTGCATACAAAGGCTGAGCCCTCATGACAACAAAAATGCCAATTTTGTGGTTAAACATGTCAAACATCAACATAACGTCTTACACGTAACACTATATTGCAAACAAAGAACATGTTTTCTTCTGCCCCAAGTTCAAGAAATTAAAATTGTTTTGGCTAACACACCTGATCAATCGTTCACACAGAGATCTTTAAATTTAAGTTTACTTTAAGTATAAAGTCAGTTCTGCTTCACACACAGAACATATAGACTCTACATCATTTTTCATTCAACAAAAAATTTAAAATTGTACTAAGCCCCAACAGGCCGGCTTTCCTGTCTGTCTGCTAACATTACATGTGCTGCGAGTTTATGGCAATAATGCTCTTAAGCATAAAGTCATATTTATATTGAGATCTTGTAGTTTTTAACAGATTGTATTATTAATTCTGACAATGTGTAAATCAGCTGTGAAGAAAGCTGTCGAGGTCAGGCCTGGCTTATTTAGAGACATTCATTTTATATTCTCTAAATGCAGGGAAAGAAATACAGTTAGTAGCTTTACTGTGTCCCTGTAGGCCTGTAAATTAGTGCATTCTTACATGCGCAGTTTAATGTCAGCAGCACGCTCTCAGGTCATGTTTAGCGGTGCAGGGGAACAGGTGTCCGCCCCGCACCAGTATGGAAAGACTCTACCCAGGTCAGAGGAAGCACCCACATGTGTATGCCCCGCAGTCAGCCTCGTAACGGATGAAATAATTCATCAGAACTGTTCAGAAGAGACATTGTGAGGCAAAGTTCAGAGGCATGCTAATGACAAGAGCATGTTCGCAGAGAAAAGGAAAACTGTCAGCTCTGAATGAATTGGGAACGGCAGAACAGAGGTTAGGCCATTTTCAAACTCCTTTATATCTTTGTATAATCCATGTAGAGGGTTTGCAAATGTCCTAAAGAAATTGGTGGTTTGCAGCACATGGTGCATGCATTATGTTGTGCTCTCTTGGCTTTTGTGGATTTCTTCTGTCCAGTCCTACTACAGAGCAGCCTGTTGGATGTTCCAAGATGAAAAATGTTGGAGAAAGTATGTTGCTTATTTGCAATCCCTGTCAATGCTGCTTTATCAGTTGAAGATATAACATATGGACTACTTTATGTTTTATAACCTGGCTGCTGAAGACAGGATTTTCCATAGTTAAAATGAAAATGCAACTGCATTTTACTGTGGAATGATTTAAAGTAATTTAAAGTAATGAATGTAGAACATGCTCTAAATGAGTCTCCACAGATTTCCATTTCGCTAATGCGTTGGAATGTATAGTGTGCTGGCATTTGCATAGCCAATAGGATATATGTGTATTTATCTTAACTGTTACATGCAGTGAGACATTTAAATGTAAAACAAATGTTGCATTTGGAGAGACTGAGCATTAACAAACACACATACATAAAGTAGTATTACCTTAGCCCTACAGAAAAAATGAGTGGGATGTATCATTACGTTCACCAGTCTTCAAAGCTAGAAGCAGAATGGAATCAGCTTATTACCAGTTTCTACAAGGATAAACATCCCACACAGCTACTCAGTCTGCACAGTTTTATAGCAATTTGCCTATATTAAGTATCAAATTAACATTTTCTTCTGCACACATATAAACATTTAGCACAATGTAGTCAGTCAGACCTGCATATAGATAAGATGAAACTTTAGGATTCCTGTAGGGACACTGAAAACTGAAGCCACAGAATGAATGACAGTTGGGTTTATATGAATTGAATAAACAGGTGCAATTGAATGGAATTACCTGCACATTTTGTGGGATTAGTCATTCAAATTTGATTGCAATTGTACAATAAATTAAACAGGTATAGTAGTTTATGTCATATAGGCCACATATTGGCAACCAGTTACAATGTGCATATCAAAAGCATGTGAATAACTGCATAACTGGGGCTAATTCAAGTATATAATGAGTTTGTTGAGTGCTGGATAGAATGGTAGGAGGGGAAAAAGAAGAATCTATCAACAAAGTATTTTATTTCTGAGTTTCTGTGTTTGTGAGTTCGTTAGATAGATCATTAACAGATGAAGCACATTAATATGGCCAGTTTTTGTCATCGGTGAAATGAAATTTTAATTAAAAAATGATTTGTTCTTTTTCCCACGGCCCCAGATGCAGACTGAATTTTTGACTGATACTGATTTTTGATGGCACTGATCACTGACATGGCGGCCTACATGCTGAATATCTGATGTAGAATTAAAACAAAGCTTTTCTGTGTGGACTGTGGACTGAGTTTGCACCAACATGGCAATACTGGGATATTCAGAAGGTTGTTTACTTTAACAAAGTACATCATTAAAGAAGATAAATAAGTTAAATATTCTTTGTACAACTTTGTAGCAACAACAATACCACACATGTTTTCTGCACTATATACCAGAATTAACAGTTTAAACACTGGTGCCTATTGGGAATATATACACCAGTACAATCTGATACTGATGTGTCAGTTATAGACAATTATTGGCCAATATGAAATAGCCCAGCCAACATATCTTATTAGATACCCTTCAGGCAAACAAACTGGACTGACTGTGCATATGTTTGTATCAAAATCTGCAATGTGTCTCTCCACCTTATCAGCTAAATTTACTTTACAGACACTCATAGTCTGATGATCAAGCCATGAGTAATGAATAGAACTTAATAGAAGCTTAATTTCTCACAAAAACGAGTTTAAAGAAAAAGTATAATGCTGCTTTTAAAAAGCAGCAACCAAGTTTTCTGTAGAATCAGCAATTAAGTGAAATAGGTGATGAGAGACTGTGCAGCTAAAAACTAAACGTAAGTAAACACATGTTTGCTTTAATAAAAGTGCTTCAAACAAACAAAGTTACATCCTCTACTTTAAATGCATGATGTTGGTATCAGAAATGAATTTGCAGGTAATAAAAATTAAAATCCACTGACAATCATTTCCTATAAAATATCATTGTCTGTGCTTTGGCTCATACTGCTGGCCCCTTTTAAAGACAGCATGTTAAAGTGCTGTGGTGCACCTGAATGCATAGAAAGTCTGTTTTCACCCAGGACAGTCACCCTAAAACCTGTGCAGTATGCGGTGAGATGGAGACAGACTGCATCAGCTGCATACATGTATTAGCCTTAGCAACTGATGGCAAAAAGCTGGATCATTGCCCTAAATGTTTGCTTGGCAGCGTAATGTCAGGGAGGTCATGAACAAAAAGATAATGTACCTCCATCTTTGGGTAATGCGTGCCCAGAGAGATGACCTTTGTGTTCACTCTGCTAAAGGCCATGAAGGGGTGAGCATCTAAAACCTTGAATGACACATTTCACAGATTTGACTTGTCGGGTCAGATAATAGCTGCCATGATCCACCATCATGGATATCAGCACCTGTACATGTGGCACTGGTGATCAAGAGTTGAAAACATGTTGTGTAACAGTCCCACTGGAACAGACAGTTCAGTCCATAGAAGACAAACACAAAAAAGACCAAAAAAAATCTTTAATGGCTGTTTTTGTGCTCATTTCTTCTTTTTTTGCAGCAGCGTTGTGATACCCGTACAGCGTTTAACATGGACTCACAAGTCTCTGCTGAAAGTATCTGGTCCACGTTCCCTGGAGTGGTTCCTTGCTCAGGTCAGACACACTGCTGTCATCATCCCTCTTGTTGTTCTTCTTCAGGACACATCACTGATGCTTATCTCCACACACGACATCTTCACATGGGTTAACGTGTCTTCCAGATGTTGTGATCGTAGCAGCTCGAGCCTGTTCACCACCTTTTTGCGGTTTGCCTTTACCGCAAGTCTGTTTCTTTTCTGTACAGTTAGTGGGAAAGTGTGTTTTAATTGACATTGGTCCACATACTTCTGTGAAGCGATGATATATTGATAATTGGGGAAATCATTTTCACATAGTCAATGTGACAACAAAGGTCAAGGTCTGTGATGGAGAAATGCTGAAGTATTGTCTAATTTTTGTGTCATATCAACCTCAAAAGGTTACCTAGATGACATTAAGCAGGGCTGACATCTCTGATTGGCAATTTGAGGCTCATGACCTTTTGTGATGTACACAGTCGGTACTGTACTGCGATTTCTTGATATTAAAATGACTAATTTTAGTCGATCTCTTCTGTGGGAGAGTTTTTTTAAGCATTAAGGTGCGCTTGATATTTCTATTCAAGTCAGTTGAGGTGTGCGATTCACTCAAGCTTGCCTCACTGCTCCCACACAACCAGTTACCTTCGCAGCAGTTGGAAAGGAAAGATGCAGATGTCTTTTATGCCATTGCTGCTAAGCTTATACACACCAATGTGCAAAATACTTGTTACGCGTAGTGAATTTGGGTTTCAAAGGGAAATCAGAGACTTTATCAATGAACACGTGGCAAATCGAGTCAAAAATTCCAGTGTGGTTCCACAAGGACTATCGATGATATGTGGAACAAACCCAATCCACATGCGTTGATGGCACACCTGACGGTTAATCCCCTAAATTTGAACTGATTCTGATAACAACGCTGTGCACTCTAAGCCTCTCCATCTTGTTTGTAAATAGTTACCCATTTTCAATTATGAATATGTTAAAACCTCATTCTAATGCCTGCAAAAAAAAATGTCACATTCAAACATGGCTTTTGCCACAAATATGCTATTTTCCAGCAGAAAGGCCAATTTGATGCTCATCATGTGCCCTGGTGTACCTAAGAGCTGTTTAAAGAACATCAATGCAAAGAGGGATTAAATATTCCTGTATTTTGCTAATCATTTATGAAATGCATAATTATCTCAGTCGCTTGTTGAGTGGATTAGGAATCATTGATTCTCTCTCTCTCTCTCTCTCTTTCTGTCTCTCCCTCTCTCTGTGTATATATAGTGTCTACCTAACCCTTTCAAACTCCCCAATAGAAATATTCCGGATAATACGTACGTATATAGTTGGCAGAGCAGCACTCCGGTTCATATTTCATGCAATGTGAATGACTAATCCATGAAATGTGTGGGTGGGATGATTAACACAGACACCAGCACTGAAAATATGTTTGCTTTGAAACTCTGAATGTGACACGAACATGAAACTATGAATAATTGGCAGAGAATGGGCGCCTGTGTAGATTTAGAACTCAGAAACGCAGTTTATGACTAATTGTGTTAAGTGAAAATAAAGTGCACTTTTGTTCCTGGGATAATTAGCTTTTTAATGTTGCGAGGGTGATTGTGGAGGCTCTCCTGGGCTCTGCAGCTTTTGGAGTGAGCCCTCTAGCTCTCCCATGGGGTAGCAGCGCTTGTTACATGCAGCCTGCAGGCCAGAGGAGACGAGGGAAGGCAACACTTGTTAAGAAAGCAGCATGTGCAGAAACACTTCCTACTGCTAGACAAAATGTTGTTTGGGCTGAAGCTAAAGGCACATTACAGTATCATTTTTCAACTTTATCAGAGCTGGTCCTTATGGTCAAACTTGGTCTTTCAGGTTCTTTGTAGCAGCTTATTTTTATGCACATTTTACATTTTAGTCAACAAATGCACCGTTACAGGAGCTCCTGTTCTGGATAACAATAATGTTTTTGTTCACAATGAAGGCTGAAGTCTTAGTAGCGAGGATGTGCATTTTTAGATTTACAAAATACTGTAAATAATTTATAGGTACTGACGTCTAAGGCAACTAAATCATCACTGGTAACGCTGCTTTATGTCATATTAGAGACAGCATTTATATTCCACAGTAACACCGTTTCTTTTGCTTTTCTTTATCTGTCTGTTTGTATTTTTTGTTGTAACTTCTCAGGCTGTTTCCTTTGAGCCAGTGAAGAATGTTGCAGTTTAATGTTATAGATCATTTAAACTATTTGTGTACAGTCAAGCTGCCAATTATGAGAGCTTTTTATTGATCAAAATGACTTCCAAATAACAGTCAGCCTAATTTAAACCTTCATTTTTGCGTTGTATTTTTTTATTTCATTGGTAAATTATTTTTATCTTCCTTTACATTTTTATTTTGCTCACCGTGTGTAAGTGTCACCTCTGTTAAAGATTTGGCAGAGGACGGGCACATTATGTATGTATATGTAGTGTGGATAATAAGAATCACTTATTGAGAGCATCTTTAAAAGTAACTGAAATGTATTCCCATCGAAGGAAACTATAAAAGGGGTCTGAGGGAGTGGGAAATTTAGCTTCAGAAAGAGGTGAAGGAAGAGGAGGATTTAGGAAAAGGAGAGGACAAAATAGGAGGCGGCGAGGAGAGAGGGAGAGAGTAATTACTGGATGTAAAGGCCACAAACAGAGCTCCTGCTGTCGCTGAAAAATCAAATCTGTCAGCAATTAGAAGGAGGCCAAGCAGCACTTGTCAGTGGACAATGGGGCAAGAGGAGAGGGGGTTAGCAATTATTAGAGCTGATAGAGTACCTTTATTTATCTAAACAGCAGGTTAGTTGCCCAATCTCCTCCTTTGTCACTTGTTGCTTATGTGAAAGGGGCACCACTTAATCCGAATAGTGTTCCTTGTGGCAACCAACGGGTATTATGGCCGGGCCAAGAGCTGGAGAGGGCTGCTTTTCAGCGCAGGGCAGAATAATCCAGGGGTTGATCTCATGCTCTTGCAATGCTTCCTTTGGTCAAAGCGCAGATCACGATCCCTAACGTTTGAAGCTATTTATTAGAAGTTTAGAGAGCGGGTGGTGGGGAGGGGGGGCACTAGTCTAAAACATGTAGTCATTATCAAAGACCTTTGCTCCTTGAAGGGGCAAAAGCCCGCAGGGTCTCGGAGAAGGGATTTGAGATGTGTGGGGCTTATTTTCATTAAAAGCCAACAGCAAATACAGTTGCAGTATAAACTCAGTGGTTCTCACCGAAATACATCAGCATCATGTAAACTAGGGGAGACTCTCCTTTGTTTAGTTAATGAAAGACTTGGAGAAATGTTATTAAATGGTGGCTCAGGAGGGAATATTTTGGAAGCAAAGGGCTCTTATTAGTGGTTGCCTAGAATGTCAACTTCTCAATTAGTGTAAGATCAGCGTTTAATACTCTTATAATTTGTGAAAAAAAAAATTCACAAGTTCTCACCTAAGGTTTTGACACTGTTGGAAAATGTGTTTAGCCAGTCGTCGAAGATATACCTTTATTTTTAGCTGCAACACCGTCTGTAACAGTACACATAATGGTTCAGTTGACTACAGCACGTCCCTCATGTGTGATAATATTTATTTATTATACATTTTTTATATATTTTCCGCTCAAAATACATCATCTCTGGGGAAAAGATTGTTTCCTGCAGTTTGGAAAGTTTAATGAGTGCAAACCAGCTTGTGCGAGTGCTTGGTTTCCAGCGTTAGTCAAAGCAGCGTTACACATACGCCAAATTAATATCATAATGTTTTCTCATCGCGTCAAATAAAAGGTAAAATTTGTTGGTGCAGTTAATTGCATCAGTAGTAGGTGCAGGATACAGAAGCTTCTATACAGTTTCACATTAAGCAGCAAGAAATATGAGAGTTTGACAAGTCAGCAGCACTACGAGGAAAGAACTTGAGTGGAGTGACTGGAAATTATTAGATAAATTATTAAGTTTATGGTCTTTTAAAAAAATCACATGGAGAAACTTTTATTAATAATTAAGGCCAAACTGAGAATTAAACTATGTAATTTGCTGATGATGTGAATTCATTCCATTAATGACATTTGTGTATATTTGTAATGTTTCCGAGCTGAACTGTGGAAGTTAAGAGCTGAGAAACATCAACTCAAATGCGCAGTATCTCATAATGTGCTTGATAACTCTTGTGCTGACACAGGCTAATTTCCTCAAACATCCTTAACTGGAGAAGGAATTAATATCAACTGCACTCTCGAGTGCTCTGTTGCTCAATTAAAATTGAAATAGGAAATTTTTATTAATAATCTTTCAACTAACTTTAAGAATAACAAGAATTTGCAAAGTTTATTTGAAGTATCATTTTGAGTGAGGAGGTTATAGTTTCTGAGTAAACGTCTAAAATATCTTTCTAATATTGAATATAAATATTTTCCATTTACTTATATAGATTGTGTGAAATTGCCTGAAGTGGTAAAAGTCATTTCCAAAGTGTTTGGGCTAAATTGCGGTAAAGTTATTGCCTCGTGTTGGTGATTGTTGCTTCCTCAGCAGCGCCCGAACCAGCTATCTCCACGCAGTCTCATGAACAGCCGTCTTACTCCTGGCCTCGACCTCCGGATATTTGTGGGGAAACAGTCCGATTGTCAATAAAGTATGCAGAGTGTAGTAAAGTGGTGTCTTAAATATTCCTTTATATACGGACTCCAGATGTGAAAAATATGAAATCTCATAAATCACAGGAGGCTGATTAGCTCTCTGCGTTTGGCCATTGAAAAATGCATAAGTACATCACTCATGGCTCAAAGCAGATTTCTGAAGATTACAGAGCTGCATATTTTCTAAACAGTGACAGGTTTTAATGTGGTTTACAGAGCACTGAGACGGGAGAACAAGCGAGCTAAATTCATAAAGTGGAGACACCGACGGCTGATTCTTTAAGTCGACATTTTGGTATTTGCCTGTTTCTCACACATGTAAACATGTGCTGCTGAGGGACTCATATATACTCATTGTTAGGTATGAATTTAATCTAAATCCTGCACAGTGATATCTATTTATCAGTCTTCAGGACTGGAAAAAGAAAGAATCTATTCATGTGGATTTGGGAGTTAGGTTCGTGATGTCCTACGTTCTCATTTTTTTATGGAAAAAAATCAATCTAACAACTCTTTCCACCTTAATCTGAAGAAAAATTTGGGTGATTGGAAACTTTGTCGAGGAAAATTGGTGGTCATCAGGAACACATGAATAACATTGTTTCTTTTCTACAAAATGCTTTCACAGCTTAAACAAATTTAATAAGACTTCTTTTGATTGACAGGAGAGCGCTCTCCCACAATGTCTTCTTTTTGCTCTCACATTCCTCGTCAGCAGCTGTGCGCCGTTTTGAATGAGATGAAGGCTGGAAATCTGCACTGCACACACACACTATCGACTTGGAACAAGTGGGACTTTTATACAAGTCTCCCCGGGCCTGAATGTGCTACTCATGACACATTTCAGAAGTGTTATTTCGTGTCATTGAGAGTTTCGTAAACTCAGACGGTGTACAGTACAAGCCACAGTCGTATCACAGCGGTCGTCATTAGACGGTGTTTTAGGGGTCAGAAATGCTGCAAATCCAAATCACTGACAGTTTCATTTATATCCATTTAAGCTGTGTTTGTTTGACACTGGCGTTTCTGGAGAATGCTGCACAGGAAGTGATGCATTTAACATTTCCTGCAGCAGCAACAAGTTTGTTTGCACTAAACAAGGAACGGACTTGTTAATGTGTGACCGTTAACAGCGACCGCTAAAAGAAAATAACGGCACCTACAGAAAGTCAAAACAAAGGGCAAAGAAAGTAGAGTTCTGTCCACACGTCAGCATTTGTTTGAGGGAACAAAAACACGCTGCACTGCAGATATCTCCTAAATAAAACCCAGATTACCACTTGCATTTATGTCAGTGGAGGTTATTTGCTAACTTTTCCAGTTTTCCAATGCGGCGATTTGACCGGTAGTTACGTTCGTCAGGTTTCCCAGCTTCAGGAGGCACAGTGGAGGTCTGTGCAGGTGGCACGGCTGCAGAGCCCGGCGGGGGTTTTCTGCTCCCTCTCCCCCCTCTCCACAGGTGCTTATTAGCATATATGAGCTGCCACATGTTCTCAACCCGGCCACTGCCTGAGGGGGCAAAATCAGTCTTCGCCCATAATCTTCACAGCCTGACCAGGCCCTCGCTCCTGCTAACAGGGACACATGGCGTAGCGTTTAGGAAGCACGGCAGAAGTATTGCCCTGGCGTTTTCTCCCTCTTTTTTCTTCTTCCCCTCCCTGAACTGCTGGATAACCTCTGCAAGCATCTCCCCCTTTATTTACATATTTCAAGTTTAAGGTCAGGATGAAAAGAGATATCGATGCACATAATACATATATGTAAGAGATATCTATTCTCAAAGGCAAAGAGTAATTCAGTTGCAGACTTTTTGTTGCAAATGTTCTGTTAACAGATATCAAACGGCTCAGGACTTGGCCAGCCGTTGAAATGTTTTGCACCTGGTCGGCATGACAGAAACCCATTGTCATCTTAACAGCCCCCCAACTCTGTGAGACATGTGAATGGTTCCGCTGTGTGTGTATGTGTGAGAGGGCAAGAGGGGGAGCGCGGCAGGGATGGGAGCTGTCCGTGTTTGAAGTGGGCATATGGTCGTCGCATTTGCATTTAATGCCCTTCAGATTACTTGTTTTAACTCGTGCTAAACACCTCACTCGGTTGGGGCTAATTTGATGAGGTCATGGTATGACCCCGTGACCCCCTCTCTCCGTGTTCTCTAAGTGAAACCAGCTGAGTCACAGAGGGGTTGAGGGGAGGAGGGGAGTGGGAGTAGGAGTCTCTGCGTTGTGGCCAGATTGGCCCGACAATCACTGAGCTTCACTTGCCCATCGATCAGGAGCGGCACGTTCGTTGCACTTTGCTGGTGTGAAGCCGTCTCCCAACCGTCACAGCTCCTCTCCCAAGGAAAGCATCTAGTCAAAACACATTCAACAGACCTGGAAAGAATAACAAATGCCCCAGCTTCTTATCGCTCTTCTTTCCACTTTGAAGATGTTTGCAAGAGCAGATTGCGCCAATATACATTCAGACAGATGATGTGTGTGTGTACGTGTGTGTGTGTCTGTGACCTGCAAGACCCCTATTAAGGCATTTATTTTCCTTTGCGTGGCTTTACTGTCTTATGTTTCAAAACTCCTAACAAGAGGTTTAAACATGACTTTTCCAACACAAGCAACCTTAAAATTCTCCGTTTTTAAATTGGGAACGATGTGTGTCGTGTTGATTAAATCCTACAGCAGATATTTGCTCTGCAATTTGTTATAATTTTGAAATAATGTTGGCATGTTAAAAACAACACAGCCATAAGCATGCATAGATATGCATATGTAAACACATACACACACACGCAGATGGACGCACACACACACACACACACACACACACACACTGCTCTCAACATGAAAGGCCGTCTATAGGAATAGTAAAAGCCCTCTTATGGAATGTTAGCGAGGTTCATTCAAGTACTGATACACAGCGGCAAACCGGCTCTTTTCTATTGCTGCAGACTTAAGTGTTGTCCGGACTCCAGAGAATAGTCCCGTTTGGTCTGAGGGGCTACATTTTCCTAACCTCCAAGGCCACCGCCACGAAGGCGCCTCAAGAGAGCCTCTTTCGTGTCAAAGGGGGAAAGCCATTCAACTCGAGAACGGCCTCTGGCTTTTGATCAGTTCACAAGTTACAGTTTTGCCGAGGCCCTTTTTTCATGCAAATGGGAAATCTTCAAACACTGTGCGGAAATACATCTCTTTCGGATATACCGTAATAGGTAGTGCTTTTAACATGGGAACTTTCACAGCCAAGGACTTGCTTGAAAGCCTCCTCAGTGTAGTGAAAAGCACACTCAGCGCCCAGGTGTAGATGGTCCCCTTAAAGAGCTTCTTTCTGTCCCGAGTTCCTTCCAGCCAGCAGCTTTGTATGTTCACTGGAGACCATATTGACTCCCAATTAAGGGATTAGGATAAAGATTATCAGAACCATTTTCAAAACACATAACATTTACTGGCTTTCCCACAGCACTTTGGGTCGGCACTCTTGTTTTGGCACACTTTAACTTTATTGTTATAGATGGAAACAGCTGTTTCTGCGCACAAAGTGTTATTAAAATTGTTGCTCTGATACTCGCAGCATCCAGGATAAACTGTTTTCATTCCTTTTGGACAATTTTTTTTTTTTTTTTTTTTTTAGTTTTTGTGTGTGTGGATGAATCACATCACCTCCTTCACTCTGCTCGTATCCATACACAATCCTAATTTGAAAAGCTATTTGCAGCGTGGGGTTGCGTAAATATAGTGCAAACTCTATTCTGAGAGGTCTTTTCCGAAGTGGGTTCACATTCAAAGGTGTTGGAATGTCAGGTTTTATTTGGGATGTCTCTGTGTTTCATGTGTTTCTCTTGGCACTCTAAAACTGCCCATTATGCTCCTATTAAAGTTCATGTTGCTGGAATATTGGGAAGGGGAAGGGGGGGTTGGTGAACCAAACTCTCGTCAAGGTCATGTTCCAGTGGAAAGAGCCAACAATGCCAGTGCTAATCCCTCCCCCTCCACCGCGCTCTGACCCCATCCCGTGGCTTGTAGGACTCTGTGGTGGGAGAGGACAAGAGGCCCGGCTTGTTCCTATACTCAACCCGGCATTAGGCAGCCCAGAGCCCCTGGATTATCTGCCAATTAGCACCAATTGTGCCGGACGGCATTAATGTAATGTTCTATATTTTTTAATACCGTTTAATTTTTGCTCCTCTTCTCTCCCCTCCTTCTCTTTTGCCTAATCAAGATTGTCAGCACTCTCTTTTGCCTTTTCTCATTTAAAATAAAAGAGTTGGGGTTTAATTTGGCATTAAGGAGCGTAGAATATGCCTTGCCAGCAGAGCGTTTGTTGGAGGGAGAGAGTTAGCAGGGAAAGAAGGGGGAGAGAGAAAGAAGGGAGAAAATCATTTTATGGGAGATACTGTGAAGGACTTGTTTGAACAGGCCGCGAGCCTCAGTGTCCTGCTATATTAGCGGGGAAGTCAGCTTTGTGCTGGAATAACGTGTTGCCTCACTATTGTGCCCCCTACGGTGGAAGGGTTTGGTGGGTTTGGATTAGGAGACTCCATTACATTACCCTAATAACTGGATAAAGCCGCCTCATCCAGTGCAACTGATCCTCAAGTATTAGCGCTCATGGCTCGTTACAGCATTTCAGCAGCTGATCTGCAGGCAGTTGATTTCTCATTATAACAGAGTGATAGAAACACACAGCTGCAGTAGATGGTGCCCGAGCATGCCATGATGTGCAACTTTCATCTCACAGCAAATGTTATTTATAAGAGAATTCCAAGAGACTATTACAGGCGTTTTCCACTGATTTAGATTGGCACGGCAATAAGCAAAGTCAACAAACCTCTCCACAATTTAAGAGGCTAAATGATAATCTTTAGTCTGCTATGAGGGAATTTCCACAGAGGTGAATTTTATTACCATGAAAAATGTTTTATACTTTACACATAATTGACTCTGTACTATCCATAAAAGTAGCTAATCATTATAAAGCATGGTGGTTTCACACACTTTAATTATATAGCTGTTGCAGGTGTTAGGGCATGTCAGAGGCTGCATTATGAGAGTCACAGCGTATTTTTATTGTGATCTCTTTTTTTTTTCAAAATAGTCTCATTTACCTTATATAAGCTGAGTTGTTTTCACACACCGAGAGAGCGAGAGAGAAAAATAAAGACTAGAAGAAAGAGAGAGAGAGAGAGAGAGAGAGAGAAATAAAAAACAGTGAGGGAGCAAGTGTGTAAGAAGAGCGAACACCACACCGAGCGGTGAAAGCAATGAGGAAATTTTTATTAAAATGCTAAAATTTTGTCATTTTTAGATCAAAGTGAATTGATGGAGAATGACCTTCATTACAACGTTTGAACATATAAAAAAAGCGCCGGCATGAGAATGTGGCAGAGGAGCGAACAGATTACATATAAAGCCCAGCTTCTTTGATGTTAACTGTCCAGACCAATTAGGCCCGAGGACATGTGTGAATCCCGACGCTTTCATGGATGGATTCAGGTTGACTCTCTGTGTGCTGCAACCGCACACCAACCTAGCCCAGAAATTTTCGTCTAAATTAAATCACATTTCTTACTACGATTCTTAAAATACGAAATCATTTTTATTAGTAGCAGCAGTAAAATTAGTAATAGCAGTTTCTGCTTTAATGTACACGTTGGATTTGTAGTAATCTGAAAATATTTTCCCAAAAAAATCAAAACATGCAGCTGAATATTCCCACACTTAAAGTAATCTCCATCTAATTTACTAAAACCACCGTAATACATTCAGACTGTAAATGCAGTCTCCTTACATGCACTCGCACTGTGTCCGGAGGTCTGGCTGCAGTATGGGAGGAGCTCAGGTGAGGCCAGAGGCCACTGGTCATTAGCGATCCAGCTTCCCTTCATAGTGTTAATATGGGGTCAGGCTGTGGACTAGAAATCCACCACCACAGCTGGCACATTCAGCATCTCCACGGTTGCTGTTTTCACTAGTGGAGTGAAAACAATCCGCCTGCTGTTCCCCCCGGTCCGCCGGGCTGACCTTGCCCTTGGGCCACACCACCGTACACCACCCCAGCTGTTGTCACTCTGGGGCTGGGGAGAAACCCCCCGCCGCCTCGCCTGCCCCTTTTACTGGGACCTTTTTCTTTGCTGTGGGCCCTTCCTGCAGGTGTGCTAAGGTCCTAGCTCCCCCTGTTTGATTACGGCGCAGGCCAAACACCAAGGCTCGCCTCCGCCCCGGTCCTGTGGGTTTGATTCAGGGCCTCCAAATGCCTTTTAGATCCCTAATCCTAAACACTTAAGCCCTTCCTGATGGGTTCAGCTCCAGGTCCCAGCGATTTAACCAATCCAAATAGTGAGAGCACTGAGGGGTCGAGTTCGGCCGAGTTGCCTTTTGCCCTTTTTTTCTTTTAATTCAGCGCATTAACCCTTTACCATTGATTGAAGATCTAAAGATGCAGTTGTAAAAACACAAGTGTCTTATATTTTTGGAAATTTTACGCCACTTACACAGCATTTACACTGCCAGTGGCACTTGCAACCTCACAGTTACTTTTTCATTTTCCAAGCAAATCCCTCTCACTGAGCTCGAGTTAGAGAAAGATTCTGAGCTTACTGGATTTTAAAATAATGTTAATGAACTCTCAGAATAATCAATGTCAGGTCTGCAGTACAGTTATTCTCACTGAGCGTATCCTTTGGTTTAATCTGTCCCATTTTCCCCGTGCTGTTTCAGTAAACAGGCCTGCCCGCGCCTCCACCTGTTTCAGGGTGCTTGAGAAATGGACTTTTCCTGAAAAGTCTGCGACCTCCGACCTCTGCAGAGCAGGAAGGGGCTGCCAGCAGGCAAATGCCCTCCTGTGTGGCCAACTGCCATTTAACCCCATAATTGTTACAAGGCAGCTCCTGGCCGTCCAAAACTTGGTTTCCGGAAATGGCTCTTAAACAATCAAATAAACGCACATGCGGGGAATTTGCCATGCCCAAGGGCCTGAGATGCAGCCCGTGAAACAGTGATTTCAGATTCACTGGTTGGACCTGACGCCTTTTGAAAACATATAAAACATTAAGGGAGTATATATCTCTGTGTCAATGATGTAAGAGATATCATTAAAAAAAAAAACAAACAAACATATTTTAAACTTATCACAACCACAACAAACACAAGCTCAAAAGGTCCTTGTTTTCGATGTCGAAACATGCTAACAAGCAAGAGGTCCAGGTCATTTTGAGTTCTACAGAGTAATTCAACTAATGCAGTCCTTAATTGAAATAATGGATGAAATAATTTTCTTCTTTCCGCCAACATTTCACCAGTTAAGATCGTTCAATTTTTGTGTGGGGTTGAATCACAGCTGTCCTCAGGCTGTGTTGTAGATACAGTATCCACTTTACCTTTATCATGCAGCGCTCTGGCCCATCAGGCTTTCTATGTGGTTGGCTGCACTTGGTTATTTTTTCCATCCCTGCACATTTGCTTTTTGCTCGGCGCTCACCTCCAGACTCGGGCTTAGAGTGTTTCCCCAGCAGCCTTTCTGATAGCAGTGCTCTCGGTGATTGCTTCCCAGGATCAGAGCGGCATGCAGCACGAGCAGGCGGCTCAGCATACCACACATGCTGCAAGATCAAAGGTCATTCTTGGAGGTCCGGGATTATGGGGGAGGTAAAATTATATTTTTTATCCTTCTCCTTTTGTTTTTGATCACCCTATCTGACCCACCTCAACCTGCGCTCCCACGCCACCGCTCACCACAGCCCTTACACTCAGGTGTTAGCTTTCAAGGGGGGCTCGGGGTTGAAGGAGGGTTGAGTTTTGCCAATGTAGAAAAACAACAGCGAGATTGGATGCAACCTTGAGCGGCGCGTTTGGAGAGAGCTCTTAAAAGACTCCAAGGTCAGTGGATGTGGGAACTGCTGCTGTCTCCTGGGTCCGACGGAAATAGTGACCAAATCAAAGACGGCTCATGAGTGATACGTTCACTGAGGTCACATCTATTTATTACTGCAGGGGGAGAGTATCACATATCCAGCAGGTCTATAATGGAAGGGACAGTAATGATGCCTGATGTATGTCATCAGCAGGTGTGAATGACTTGTCATCATTGAAGTTATTATCCAAGTGACTACCGCTTACACAGCCGACTACTTCGTCCCTCCATTTACCTGCGTGTATTTATTCTGCAGCACCGTCACATTAAACTCATCATACACCTCTAACTTTTAACTACAGTGCAGAGAGCTCCACCTCATTTGCATGCCACAGAGTGTGTCATTAACGCAGAAAGCAATGCATTGTATTAATGACAAAATTGTTCAAATTTGTAAACAAATAAAGCAAAAACACAGCGAGAGTGTGTCATTGACTTAGTCTTGTAATTTCAAGGCTATTGCAATAAATGTCATGGTGTTTACCACCATTGTAAGGACACCCAACATCAAACACTCATAAGAAAAAGTGTGTATTGTAATTATTAATTCGTAAAAATATGACCCTATGTGTCAAAGTATGTCTCTGGGGCATATTTGTTTTGTAAGTATTTTTTAAATATGCCTGCTCCTCTGCATGTATTCATTCATCTGGCAGAATTAATTATGATGTTTAGCAAATGCTGGATTTTAATGTTGACATTGAGGAAGTTGGAATTTATTTAGGTATATTTATTCTGGTTAAAGAACAAATAGGAAAGTTTATAGGCAAACAGTAAGTAAATAATAAAAGTACTTTCATTTAGTTTTACCAGTGTTTAAGCACGTTGTGAGTTCAAAGGAATTATACAAAATATGGATAAAAGGGCACAAACGTTTTTTACCATGCTTACATGTGTTCATCCTTTTAACACAAAGGTTTCAGAAAATGCATTCTATGGATTAAAGGAACATACAGATACCCTAATATGAAATATGAATATTCCACATGATTCACTTAAATACATATTTTGAAGGCAGCTTTAAAGCAGCATATTTTCTCATTGCGTGTAAAACACAAGCGCAGTTTTTATGGCAAAGACATTTTTTTGGTGATACATTGTCAGTTTTTTGTTTCTGTTTTCTTGATATATCTTATTTAATTTCTTTGTGTCTGGATGAGACGAGAAAAAACAAAAGCAAAGAGAAACTTGTGACCAGAGGTGGGAATAACTTTCATAGAGAAAAGTATATTTTAGATTTGGAACGTGCACAAAAAAAGAAACATATTTAATTTCTAGTCTAAACAAACACAAATAAACAGATATATAGTGGCAAAACATTTTTAATATAACTGTAAACTCACACAATCTGTGCTTTTTCAAAATCACTCAGATGTCGCTGTAATATTCTGTGGATGAAAGAGGCGAGCTGGATGAATAGTGGATGACGAGACCCTATGGAGCGCAGAGTGGAGAGGAAGACGCTGCCCTGCGTGTGATTCAAAAGAGTGGGAGAGGACCATTAAGTGGTGTGTTATTTACACATCATAAGCCAGTCTATTATATTGACATCCAGACGACCCAGTCCACCACTGTTCTGTGCGCGCTGCGGCCTCGCTCTGTGTTTGCTCTCAACACCAGCATGCTGATTGGGTGATTTTCTGATATGACATTCCAACGCTCCGCACTATGTGCAAGATCTTTTTGTCTGAAATAGTCCGAAAGCATTCATTACCCGCCGAGAAATGAGACAAAAGGTCAAGAAAGCGGTGTGACGGGGTGGAGCCATGTGAAGTGGAGGTGGGGTTTACAATCCAATTGGGGATTAAGTTATCTCTTATATCTCTTACTTACAATAAATCCACACGTCTCCATCAGAAATGTCTTGTTTAAACTGTGGAGGAGCATGAAGCAAATGTTTGACTTTATTTAAAATTCATTGTTCAGTATTACATTGCCGGCTGGGGTGAGCCCTGAGATTGCAGAGGTGAGCAGACAGGCTGTATATTTTTTATTCTGATCCAGAAATTGCAGAATTGCCATCCAGTTGTTGTCCTCCACACCATTCTGCCATTTACCAATAGCATCAAAATATTTGACATCCTATAATGGGATCGCATCCAGAGTAATTCTTGTAACTACTGTTGACATAGGTGCCCCAAGTAAAATAAATCTATTTTGGCCATTGATGTGAATGAACTGTCTGTGAACCATTTAAAGCACTGATGTAGATAAAGGCGAATACGTTCCCCTTAGAATAAAACTACCACTGAGTTATTACCCCACACTCTGCTGCCAATACTTTTAAATTTCAATAACATCTCAATAAAACTGAGGGAATGTGAAACAATTATCTGCTCGGGAATATGTACAGTTCAAAAAGCGATGTCTCCAGTAGGACAGAAAAGGTGAATGAGATGTTTTTTGCAGAATATGAGTTATTACAGTAGCTCTGCATCCAAAATGGCACTTTGAGTGTGTCTGATTTACAGAGCTCAAGAAATTCAAGTTGTTGTTTAGAGACTTCAAAGATCTCTCTCTGTATCACACACACACACGCTCTACACACACTGGTACAATACAGTAGCCTTTGAAAATAGTCTTCACAAGCAGGGGAGAAATGCAATTATGAGAGGTCATCTTTTACCCCCAAATATTTGTTTAACCGTTTGAAGGACTGCAAGCTCCAGTCGTGTCCATGTTATGAATTCTTACTGATTTCAGCCAATGGTAAACACAAAGAGAGACGCTCCTCGTAAAAACACTCATGGTTTCAATTTATGATCACAAGTAATCCAGCTGGGTTTTATAAATGAAATTCAAATTCAATAGACAAATTAACTTTTCACTTTCCGCAATCTTCCCCCTATTTTTCTTTATCAAACTGTAATTGTTTTGTTCGTCAGCATGGTGTTGAACATGTAACTGCAGTGTAAAGATCCTCAAATTGATGAATTGTGTTTCTGTTCAACTGTTGGTTGGAGATAACAGGCAAAAAGTCAGATCAGAGCAGTCGTTCATGTCGATCTTATAACAGGTTAAAACTCCAGTGAGGAAAATAATATGTCCTCTGATACAGGGGAGCCCCTGTGAGACACATCCCCTGAGCCCCAGTTTGAGCACCGTGAGCAAAGAAGACACAAATGTGATCTCAGTCGTTCCAAACATCGTAACAAAAGAACAACCAGTGAATCCTTTTTTAAATTCATGGTGTTCACAGATGTTTAGATTCTTTTATTGCTGACAATCCTTTGCTAAAATAATATTTTAAAAGATCAGTTTTGCCCATTTCTTCATCTTTCTTCTGTTTTAATTTGTTTTAGGTATTAAAAATGACACTTTAGATAATCAGAGTGAACAGAGCATGTTTGAATGTTTATTTCTCTACAGTACACGAGCCTGATCCTGATCCTGATCCAGGCAGATAGACTGGAGGGTCATGTCACAGCAACACATCGTTGGCTATAAGAAGACTATCGGTGTGTTTGTACTGTATGCTTTTTAACTCAGATATGGGAAGTGACTGAAACACACAAAATAATGTCAATTAAATTATAGTTATATAGTAGTTTTAAAGTTATAAAGTTAAGTTAGTGAGTTAAAGATATTAGTTTCCTTTCCTTTTAAACTATACAATAGAAATTAAAGCAATAATGCTAGTGTTAGTCTTCAGCCGATTGAGTAAAAATTACTGCTGAAGTTAAATGAAGTTATTTTGAGCTCAGTTACTTTTCCTCCTTAAATCTACTGGATTACACAGTTACAGTTATTACTTTACAATTATTACTGCAATTATTTAGCGCTTTGGAAATGTTTTTGTCTCTTATCAAATATATTTAAAAGAACATTTGCACAAACTTGTAGCATCAATTGTATTTCAGTAAATTGGAAAAATCTGGAACTCTAAATTGTAAAACTATAATGTTAATTGAATTAATGAGTATTTTGCACCGATTAAAATCTGCAGCTACTGGAAACTGATAACCAATCTCATCCAAGAAAACTGCATCAGCAATACGTGCCAGTGGAGCCTTTAACAGCCGACTTTTACTGTCACCGTCCATGTGTAATAAATACTTTACTCTGCGAGAGCAACACTAGATTAGTTTAAGAATTATTTGGACGGGGAAGAAACAGTAAAAACAAATGAGAAGCTGATAGGGATCTGTGTGGTAAACTTGGCAGACAATTTCCTCCCGTCACCTCTCCCATGAGCAGCAGCACCCACCAAAGCTGAAGGCGTCCCACTGGGAGAGCCTCTCTGTGGTTATCATACCCCATCTAGTGGCTGCAGTGGGTTAAAGGAGAAAGGAGGAGGAGGACAGTGTCAGTAGTGCCTTTTAGACCCTGACAAGCTGCTCTCTCCACCAAAATCAGTACAGTCAAATAAGATAGATAGATAGATAGATAGATAGATAGATAGATAGATAGATAGATAGATAGATAGATAGATAGATAGATTTTAGTTTTTTTTCCCCTCAAAATCAAAACCATCTTGCCTTGGTCGAAACACAACATGGACTTTGGATGCAAATGAGTGTAAAATTAAAAGAAAACAGAGACATAATTTCATTCAATGCGATTATATGTTTGAATATCTCATTAAGATGAGCTTCAATATGGTCTGACAATATAGTGGTGCAAGACTAACAGTCCTGTAGGTGCAAATTGAATTTGATTTGTGAGTGTGTGGGGGGGGGCGCTTATGGAGGTGTTGAGACTGAAGCGGTACACGGTTCATGTTACAGAGATATGAAGCCATAAGAATGTGTGAAAGCAGTGCCCTCCAGATCCCCTCTCTTCACAACCCTATTATCCAATTGAAAACTGATCTTCAGCGAGCTCCCATTGTGTGCCTCTCTGAGAATAAATGCACCAAAATTGATCTCAGGTCTCTGAAGTGGGCCTGCTGAGCTTGCGTTTACACATGGGACCATTTTATTCACTTCTGGTGGCAATTTACAAACATGCAAAACTGCGAGCTCACCACCACAACCTGCGAGCCAAATGCAGGAGTTCCACCTGTCTCATAACCTCGTTGGAGCACAATTTTCCTGCCTACAGAGGGGAGAAAAGTGTAGCTGTGACAATGTCAAACAATGTGTGTTAACAATTCAGCTAAAGTGGGAATGTCATACAGAAAGAGCAGCCAGTTGCAGGATCTGCTAATGTATTGTGACTCCTGCTGTCAGCAGTTCAGCTCTACACTCTCTTCCTGTAATTTTCAACCATCTCCAGTGCACTGATACCGTTTCAAAAGCCTGCTCACTATCACTCATACTGAGGCCGTGTGGGCTATTAAGTGTTTGCTCTGGTTTTGATGTTTTACATTGTATGAGAGCAAAGAAAGATGCTTTCAAAACACCCGTGTGGCCCAGCTGAATTAAAGATGTTCCCAATGAAGGGATGATCTGAATGCTTGCTGCCGCGTTTATGGTCCCCTTGTAAGTCCCAGCTTCCAGTGGTGAAGCTGCATCCTGGTAATATCACACATGGACCGTGCGTATAGCTCTGGTGAATGTGGTTTTATTTTGTAATTTATGCAGCAAAAGCTGGACTTTATATTTCCTCAGCAGGTAAACATGTATGTCTGTTACCAGTGTAAGAAGCCCAATCACAACCTGGTGTATCCAAAAACTAAAATAGCAGTTTATGTATAAAAATGTAACAACACAGTTTTTTACAGCATACATATACAAAATATTAAAAATTGGACATTTTAAGTCTTTATTACTGTATTTGTCAATGACATAACTTCTGTGAAGAATCTATAACTTGTGGATGAACAGATACAAACGACATATTATATGACAGTCCATCAAAATGTGTCTCCACATTTTATTGTATTTCAAAAATTTCTTCAATTTATTAATATAATATTTATAATTACAGAGAGAAAACATACATCACTTAACTAGCTTTATGAGCAATATGTTACGGCTGAATCAGTCCATAACGTGGTGTACCACAAGGATGTATTTTAGGACCCTTGTTATTTCTTATCCACCACTTCCATTAAATCTTCTCCCATTTTGCTTGTTTATGATACTGAAAATAAAGGAAAATAAGTATGCTGAGGATTACGATATCAGTGAATGACCGGAAACTGCCTTTTACTGTTGCTTTGGCATTTCTGTCGATGATAAAATACAGTGAAAAGTGAAAAAAAATATATATATATTTTTTAAACTGTCTAAAACTGTCAAAAACATTTGGGTTCACCAGCCAATGAGATTTGATTATTGTGTTTTGTTGGTTAAATATTAATTATTCAATCATTTAATTTTTCTGTGATATTATCAAAGACATCTAGTTTCTGTAAACATCATGCACTGCAAAAATATTTCTAAGACGGTTGATTTTCTCATACTTTCATAAATAATAAAACAACCCAAACATAAGTCCTTGATAGTTTCTCTTGAATGATTAAATACAATTGCAGGTATGTTAACCTGCGTTATACTGCATTCATAAGCTTTTAATATACTAGTTTGTGCGTTTCACAGGATTTCGAAAAGAGTTATAATTTCATGTAATTGTTGACAAATCACTAAAACATTTAAATTAGTCCGTATAAGTGCTCACAACTCAGTAAAATGTGTAAATGTGTTATGTTTCCCTAAATAACTCATCCATAGCGAGCATAATAAAGTAGTGCTCAGATAACTGTTTTCTTTCTTTACAAAGGCAGATGGTAAACTTTTAGTCCTGTTACAGCCAATGCATGAGTGACCTGGCCTCGAGTGGCAACTCTCATGGTGGACCACCAAAATAATTTCACCAAAGAGTAAATGACATATTAAGCTTTAGTTGTTCCCTTTAGCAAAAACATAAACTACCCTCTATTAGGCAAAGTGTTCTTGACACCCCCAACTGTTCTAATCGTTTTCATCCATTCCCTAAACAGAAAGCTTAAAGCGTTCCTGCAATCATTTGTTTGTATGCACTCAGCTTGAAATTCTTACATTTCTGCTTGAAGTAAGCATCAGTTCTCACTTGACCGTACCTCTAAGTCTGATTTAAAACAAAGAACCAGGAGCAAGGGGAATGATCTTTAAAGTTGCTCTGATCGGTAAAAAGCTGCCACAATCCCTATTATATGGTTTATAACTGTAGAGCCCTTAGCTGTTTAGACCTATTTCCTGAGCATCCTTTTAATCAGGCCATAACCACCATTTCATTTGTTCATCCATTGGGTGATGCAATCCCTGAAGCCAAAGCTCTCTATTCATTAGATTGTTTTAATGTGCCTGAAAGCAGTTGTGCAAATAAACAAGCCGTTACAGTGAAAAGAGAGGAATCCCTGAGTCTGTGCATTAACCCAGGAGGGACTACAATTCCAACTTGTGCCTTTTATCTTATTAATCCCACGCAACGTCATTTTGCAGGTCCCCGAAAAGGACTTATAAATTGCGTCTAATAGGCTTCAAATCAAGCACTAATTAAAACTGCATTAACCTTAATGAATCAGAAAAATTGAGACCCCAATTTATTGGAGTTGTGTTTATACAAGGGCTGGTTTCAATAATACATGACGCAACCGGCTGTGTGGGATGAGCCCGTCTTCCTAATGCGAACCTCCTGTGAGTGTATATGTGTGTGTGTGCGCGTGTGAGCATCAGCGTGGTGTGTTTTGGCCCTCATCGTCATTACAGGCCTTGTTAGAGGTTAACTTTAGCAACATTCAGGCGTCTTTAGCGCCGTGGAAGGAGACGGAGCTGCATGGTGCCAATCAGCGTCACAGGTGTTCATAATTGTCTGTCTAATTGCTTCATTACTGGTGAGGAGGCCTGAGCCCCGTCTGCGCTTCCACCACATCTGGATTTTGGGAAGCCCTCTCCAGCTCAAATGAGAAGCCTCTCCTGAGTTTTAACATGTATCTGCTTGTTGCCGTGATTTCCCAGGAGCGCGTCATTTATTTGTACGCCGATTCTGACTCAAACGCCTTTAATGGAAATTCCCATGGCTGGTGGGGGTGGAGCGCTTATGGCAATTTGTTGATGGGGAGAACTGGCGTGTTTTTCCCTGAATGAATGCGAAAAGACGTAAAAAAAAAAACTAAAAATAAAAGGTACAGATGATGTCAGCGTAGTGTTGTGCTTCAGTGAAGTGCAGGGAGGTTTGTCCTCCCTCTGTCTGAGTGTTTTTGCATGTTATCCCAGTCACTTGTATGGTTAGAAGGCCCTTGAGATTTCCCTCAAGAGACCTGCTGTCCTAATGAATCAAGCCTCTCCAATGTGGGAAGGACCTGAGGGGGGAAAACTGTGACTCTTTATTACTGAGGCTTCAGCAAACCTGCCAAACTCACCAGAGATCCCTCTTCACTCTTGTTATGTCAAATCACTGATCGGAATTACAAAATGACAAAACAAAAAACTACACACACAGACCTTTAAAATCTCTTTAATCACTGTACGTCTGTGTGATTAGTCACTGTCTGGCCTCAATACTTCTGCCCGTGAGGAAATGGGCGATAGATTAGGCTAAGGTCACACACGTTAATGAGACATTTAACATGCCATTTGCAGGAAGTGCCCCAAGATCTCCCTTTCCTCTCAGATAAGCTCCAGGACGCCCGTGTGAAATGGTACGAGAGGGGACCGAGGCTCGACCTCAAACCTCCAGCCACCTCTGCCCACCCACACAGGCTGTTATGTGTCCATGCTCATGTCAAGCCCGGGCCTGCGTGCGCCAATTAACTCTCAGCCATATGGATTTCAACTGTGGCTTTTGGCAGATGTTTGTCCAACCCAGCGTTCAATTTGCCACACGGGGGGATTGGGTGTCACCTTATGGGATGTTTGGAGATTTCTGTCAGATTTTGATTATCAGTCTTCATCAGGTGGATCAGCGTTTTCCCAGAGGTGAAATTACGGCCCAGTGTGGCTGTTATTTATACACGAAAGCGATCTCAGTTACCTGCAGTGCCAGCCGTCACTCGTGGGAGTCGCCACCATTGTTCACCTGTAAGATCTGTCTTTAAACTTGATGTTGTGTGTTGTGGAGTGTTGTGGAATATACTCATGTCCAATGATTAAATTCTCTCTCCCATGCACGTGATGAATTGAACTCTAAAAGCATTTGGCAGTACAGTTCCTCTCTCTCTCCCACTGTCAGATGTAGATGGGCATGTCTTGACTTGATCGTCCCTGACAACAGAGCTACAGGCTGCTGTGACTTCAGTCAGGCATGCTGAAGTCCTCTGAGAGCTCGCTGCTGTTTCAGGTTGTCAGCACTCTAAACACAACATGCTAGTCTTGATTTGTATCACGCCTCAGACATTTACACCTCTTACTGATGCTTGCCGAGGGCACACAGGAATCCAGCGATTATGACGCAATTAGATATGACATAATGCCCAACATTGAGCTTCTTAGCATATGGATTGACTATCAGCCTCCTGTGATAGTTCCCCTCTAAGCTGAAAACATGCTTTAGTTCGTTATAACAGGCTGCACCTGCTCCAAACTACAAACTGGAGTCCACATTTCCCACCATTGTCTGCCTCAAATTGCCTCGACAGTGGGTATTTCAAATACAAGTGGTGAAATATTTCATGTTCTTTGCAGCTTATGTGCAATAGACTTGGCAGCAACACAATAGCTATGGGAAGTGATTTATTTTCTTAAAGTAATTAAATGCCTACTTGATCATTTTTACTCGGAAAATGTGAGAATGTGGCAAACAAATTAAAAGAGCACTCCATGACTAAACCTATCCCTAGGATTGGTGGAAACATCACAAGCGAAACAGGAGCCAAACCTTCTTAATCTACGTAGCTACATTTGGGAGTTTCTGAGGAAACAATTCGGAAACATGCCTTCTATTTCTGTTTGCGCCCGATTATTAATTTCAATTTATGTAACCCCACTTACTCCCACAGTTTAATTAATGATGCTTGTTATCAGCTGTGTTTAAGAGGTAATGGACAATGCTGAATTTTGAGTGTTTACAGTGCTGGAGAAAAATCCTGCTTTACCCCTTTGTAATGGACTGCCAACAAACAAGAGATTAACAGTGTTTGTCACTCTTCCTGCAGCTGTGTTATAATGCAAAGCAAGTAGGGGAGGGGAGGAAAAAGCATTAAGCACATAACTTTGAAATGGTGACTTGAAATAGCTACCATGGTCAGAGGAACTGGCATGCCCCTCCATCACCTAATCCATACCATAATTCCTGATCTAATTAGAGGAAGGCTCAGCGCTAGGCCTGCCATAAAAGAATAAAGAACACAGACGGACCGTGTGCCCAGAGAAAGGGGGGAGCAAGAAGTCAGTGAAATAGTGAGAGAGAGAAGTAGGAGAAGGAAGAGGAAGAGGGAGGAAAACAAGTGCACAGTATAGTGAATTGCACAGGTAAACGTGACTGATTTAAAGCATCAGTTAATAATCTTATCCACCTACTCACAATCAGTACAACCGCATGTATATTTTGTATTTTTTACAGCAAGTGTTTAATCTACTCATAGGATTATTGCTTTGGCTTTAATATTATATGTGTGGAAACAGATAAATCTCATATATTTCACAAATCTTTCCAAGAACGATACACAGACATAAGTCTTAACCAATTAGGAACAGGAATAACATGATAGAGGCATGCTTTATACTCACAAGCCAACAAGGTAACTGGGCTGTAGAGTTTATTTGCCTCAGGTGTTAATCTCTCGTTGGCAGATGTATACACATTTTTAAAAGCTAACGGGGTTAACACAATTATTCCAAGTCTGTTAATCCACACAATCCTTAAACAATCAGAAAGACACGCCTGGAGTTTCACAACACTTTACATGTTCAGAGAGATAGGAAACCTGCATCGTGTTGTTTTTGAAAAAATAGCCATGTGAATAGTAAATTTGTAATACATTTGCAGAAATGACTCAATTGTGCATTACTTAGAGGTACTGCATTGAGTTTTTGACCACTAGTGGCACTGTGGAGCAGGAGTGGGTTCCAGTTTTGTTTGATAATTAACTCAGAGTGGTAATCTAAGCTTTGTTTTGTTTACAAGAAAACTCATCCTGGAAACATTAAATTGTGCAGAGTTACAGAACATAATGTTAAACAAAGATAACACAGCTTTGTTCAAGTGTTTCTCCAGTCATAGTCAAAATGAAGTTTAACCTTAAACTGAATATAAGCAGCTACAATCGATCAGGCTGTCCATGTCTGTGTTCACTTATTTTGCACAAGGCTACACAGTATTACATGTGTCTGCAGGACAATACAACTACTTATAACATCAACTACTGTTTGATTACAGAGACAGCAAGGGAGCAAATATCACTTATTCATGTCCACAAAATATTAATTCAAGGCATATGAATTTCTAATTTGTGCACAGGGTACCAAAAAATAAAAAATAAAAGCAGACGTGTTGCAAAGAGAGCAGGAACACGCACCACACGTCCTCAATCTTTGTTTGTGACGCAGAAATCTAACATTTTCCCTTTCATCTGGACAAGATGAAGTCATTTAAACAGCCCGGCCCAGCTCGGCTTCAAAGTGTCTGTTTGAGGTCTCGGACTGGACATTTGCTGCAGGTGCAGTGTTGGAAACACTGATGCAACACCAGAAATGGTCGAGCCCTTTCCATACAGGAGGGGTGGACGGGGTGGAGGGGGGGTACGGTGGCAAAAGGAGCGAAGTGAAGTCACCTCATGAGTCTACCTAGTCTGACATGCAGCCTAAATTCAAATTTCCCAACATTTGAAGACCTTTCAAAACCAAACTGCATAAAACCAAGTGGGTAGATAAGATACCTCCCCTGGGTGCTCAAGGTGAAAGTAATAAAAATCACACTGCTGCCTCGCCAGATACAGTAGAGCTACAATAAGTTAGCTGAGCATTACGCTGTTTAATAGCCAGAGGCTGTGCGTCTATCATCAGCCTGGATAACTGCACTATTGCAAACTACACAATCGTGCATTGCCAGTAATGTAGTCTGTGCTCTGAATTACATCCATGGCGATGTCAGTAAACTCCCCTGTGATGTATCTTTGTGGGTTAAGAAATGAAATACACTGATCCACAACTAAGATAGATGTGCTTACCAAGGTCAAGGAAGCTCCCCAGCGTAATTACACGACTACCAAACACAAAGGGCATTGTTATTGGACAAGTATAATGCTGCACATTACCAGAGCAACACAGCTGTTTCTATCAGCGAACACTAGCTTGGGAAGACATAGGGCGGGCATCAATTTAGCCTACTTATCTAAAGTCTCTAATTACTTGGTTTATTTGATAAACAGAACAAGGAGAATCCTTAAATGATTCTGCAAGATCCAAAGGGGATTAATTTCTTACTCCTTGAAAAAACAAATCACTGGTAGAATCCCTTATTTCACTCTTTAATCACGCATTAATTAGGAGCAATAGGGGCACCAGTTACACTTGGCATTTGGTGAGATTGCAGGAGGAAAAAAAAGGGCCTGCATTAGCCTCTCCAGAGGAGGAGGCGAGCACATCAGGCTAAGACAAAGACGACACAATCAGACAGAACAGCAGGAAGTGTGAGTTGGGAGAATGGGGATCTGAGCTTCTCAAGCCCCATTCCCACACAAAGCACTTCTTTCCTCAGGCAAACCCAGACTGGATACTTGCACTCATTGCACCCTGGTCTGACATTCTGGATTAATACATTGCCAATGAATTATTTTAATATTACAGCTTGACTGTTGCACACATCTACCCTGAACATATGCCATCTACCAACCCATCCTAAAAATACTGGTGTTCTAGTTTAGACAAGAAACTCTTCTTTTCAGCAACTTCACATATTATCCCTGGCCTTTAGTGGATAACAAATCTGTTGTTTAACTTTTAATTTAGCCAATAAAAATCTTAATGAAGCAAAACACTGTCTTGATTGTAAAGGGTAAAGCACATTCAGACCAGACAAGACGTTTATGAGTTCACACACAAATATCAGACAACAGACCTGTCAACAGAGGAGAAAAGTTCAGTAGATTTGGACACACGTGGACGAGTTATGAAACAGCATAACAATTAACACTGTTAAATAAACCATTTAAAGCAATTAGAATATGTGACAAAACATGCAGCGCCAACGCACAGGTCACCAAAGTGAGAAACTGTTGCACATGAACCTGTGAATGTCTGCGATGAAAAGAAAGCGGCACAGTTTTCCTGCCGGAGCGAGCGTGTGGGTGAAATGTGCAGTGGGACGAGGGGCGATCAGGGGAGCCTTGAACTCTGGGAGATTTAGCAGTTAAAGAACCACTGGAAAAAAACAAAAAGACTGAAAGCACGGTGCAAAGCTGGGGCTAAACACATTGGCTGTGTTTACATGCATGGACTGACTTAATGAATGTCCAATTAAGGTTTGTTTGAGTTATGCTATTTACGAGCAGCTGGCAAAAACATAGGAAAAGTCACGCTGTGCCCGGCTCTGAAACGGGGGAAAGTAACGGTGCTTTCGCCTGGAACACTAATTATTCTTGACTTCAAAATGCATTATGGAAAATGGACACATGTATTCTGATATAAGGGCCATTTATCATACATCAGTTAATATAGCTGTATTATGATTAGCTGCACTTATTCATCTAGTGCAGTCCTGCCATGTTTTCCTGTAGTTGGTCACAGTGCAAAGCTAACAGAGCTGCTGGCCCAAAAGTAAACTGACAAGTGTGGGACAATCTGAGTCTCCTAGCATTAGCACACAAACGCTGACTGCTGAAAGCATAAGTTCATGCAGACCAGATTATCATAACATAGGTGTGACATTTACATGAATTACATGAGGTTAGTTAATCAATGCCTGTGCATCGTGGACCTGCTCATCCACATGCCTTGTACCACAGGCAGTGAAGCAACATTTAAAAAGCACTCAACCCTCACCTGAACCAAACTACGACTAAAATGTCTTTCAAGTCTTAAACCCAAAAATGTTTGGGTTGACTCTTTATCTGGGATGAAAACCGTATCGAACACAGTGAACAAAATGGTCTGTAAAATGTGTTTTGAAACCATTATGCTCTCAGCCGGTTTTCTTATTTCGCGAGCTTGAATAAAGAGGTAGCTTCTCAAGCAATCTCGGCCTTGTTTGTTTAAGGTAATTACTACTTGTCCTCCCATCCTGCCGGCCCAGATGATGCATGAAAATTACCATTCCCCTACTTCAATCAAAGCTGGAAAAAGAAAAGGGAGAAAGGGGGGAACAGAGGCGAGCAGATGGGAGGGGGAGGCGGTGAGAGAGGAACTCTGTGAGACACACAGAGCTCCCTCCCTGCATGACAAGAAAGGGCACTGTCTCTGATTAATTAGCTGGAGTTGGTAATCAGTTTAATAAGACTGAAGTTGATGGTGAGAGGTCCCCTTTGGCAGAGCCACGCTAAGCTTAGCACTCTGTTCAGGGCCCTCGCTTTCTTCCACCAAGTAAACATGCAGTGTCTATTTACATAAACAGTTGTTTCTTTTTTGTGTGTGTGTGTGTGTGTGTGTGTGTGGGGGGGGGTATTTTTCCTTCCAAACCGCCTGAAAGCCTAACACCACCGCTTAAGTCCCTCCCAACAATGGCAGCGGGAATTGCAGACAAATTCATGAATTTTTCAACATATGAGAACTAATTAAATTGAGGCCTTTTTGAAATGAATATAGTGTGAGGTACTCACTGGCCCTACGCACACAAAGAGGGTATAATTCAGCGATTGAATTCTGGCTTGATAGCATTCAGCCTTTTACCATGGTGAGCTATACAGATGGCGGGGGTCCTTTTCATTCTTTTCTTTCTTAATGGCAAATCTCATTATGGCAGTTATCACTTTATGGAGAACAAGACGGGAACGAAGGGCCACAAAGCCGCACGGTGCAGGAATTTGGTACCTGTCTGCCGCGGAACACGATACTTACTGTTAGGTCAGATCGTGATGAGAATTTAAATGTAGGCTTTGTTTAGACGATGCAGAAAATAATGTTGTTTCTTCTTCCTCTCAGGTTTAACAACAGTAAACAACGGGAAAGACCAAATCTATTTTACAGCATCAAGGATTTGACATGGACCTCTTTTAGGAGTAGTTGCTACATATAATTCCTTTCTTGATGAGAGCTACAAATAAATATAAAGCTGGAGCGCGGAGACTGTTTGCTAAGCTGAGTATTTAGACTTGGAGAAGGGGGAAACAGCTAGCCTGACTCTGATCCAAGGTTAAAACATTCCCCCTCACAGAAATACTGAAGTTCACTAATCAGCAGTGACTGTCACCACAAAGCAACCAGCAGATATGGCAGGAAATCAAAGCCCACAGGGAGGAAGTAGTCCCTCACAAGAGCCCTTGTAAAAACTGCAATGTGCCTTTTTTTGTTGTGTGGAAGAAGATTTGTGTGTGAATCTGTAGCCGAGTTAGCTTAGCGCTGCAGAAAGACTAAAGCAGGAGGTTACAGCTAACCTGGCTCCGTTCGATGATGACAACATCTAAAGCTCATTCTCCCACTCAGCTCTCAGCGAGAAAGCAAATGATTTCTAATTTTTAATCTATACAGGACCATTTTAACACTATCCAAACCCACAGAGGACACGATTCTTGGTTTGCATATTTCAGCATAAAGTTTTAGACAAGCTAGAAGTGAGAAAGAAAATCACTTAAAGGAGTTTTAATGGACGAGGCCGTCATGACTGTGTCCGTGTCTTTGTCTAATCTGAAGAAAAGAGCATGTTAGTTGGATCGCGGTACTTTCTAACCTCCCCACTCTGCCTGCTGCTCTCATCTTCATCCAGTTTTCTTACTGAAGCAATACATCTTTTCCTTTCTTAAATCAGTTTCAGGCATTTCCTAAACACAGTGGGCACTCTAGCTTTTAGCAAACGTTACTGAAACATAAATTAATAGTGTCGGGAACATTCGTAACTGTAGTATTTCTGTGGCTCTGTAATAGATTCTGGAAGAACAGTTTATATGAGACATTTTTCACATGCGTGTAAGGAAGCTCAATGTGTCGTTTGCATTCTTTTCACTGGATTTATTAACAATAACAACAGTTGTGATTATCACCACACGCATCATCTCATGAAAGTTTGGGCGTGTCGTGTCTTGACTGCGATCGAGTGGAAACATCTCAACATTTTCAAATGGACAGCCGCGGAGTTACAGCGCCTGCTTGAATCTGTTGCTCTGGAGCAGGTCAGAGGCCTAAATCAGCTCAGCCTCTCAGACTTAAACGTGCATACATTAGCGATCTAGATTGCGTTTTCTTTACAGTTTGACATTTTTTGCTCTCTGGGCAACTCAGGCGACAGATGGCTTGATGGTTTTTGCTTCAACTACTGAAATCTTTCCTCAGTTCCACCCTTCACGTTCTCTGCAACTCATTTTCCTGACCGCTGTTATAATTAAGACCCTTTTTGTGTCTCTGTCCATTTCAATATTTAAGATATATTAATCATGCAGCCTCTGACATGACAAAACCTCTATAAAAGTATAATTCTGCTTTCTACATCGCTCACTCCGTTACACTTAAATCTAATAAGTCGTGACTTAGACTTGTCTTGGAATAAAAAAAGAAGTTGTTGCTGTCATGGCCGAGCAGTTTCTATCTAAAGTAAACTCTGAGGACCGAGGCCGAGATAAGAGTGCACCACATCACCCCGTGGCGTTAATGATCGTCCGCTGTTACAACACAAAGACAGTCAAGTAGCAGATAGAGCACCGAAATAATTTAAGCAGTGCTAAGTGGTCTATTGTCATTCAAATGATAAATTATGCTTGGCAGAGGTTTTAGAGTCACTTTTACAAAGCGTTGCTATTGTTTGTGTCGAGACAAGGTTTTAAGGAGTCGGAATAGAGGGAATTACTTAGGAGAGTTTGGAGTTTCTTTGGGGTTTGGACACAAATTGGTTCTCCGCTCAGTGGGCCTGCCCCGACTGTTAGACAAGCCTAACATGGCAGCATTAGTGCTTACAAAGGGCTGTGCCGCTCAGACAACACTGCGTGAGGATTTGGAGTCAACATGGAAGCTTAGATCATTAATAAAGCTGTGGAAAGTGATGTTCAGGTGAAAATTATAAGCACAATAAAAAAAATTATTTGATTTCTCGCAAGTATTTGAAAGGTTGCAAAGGTTTTTAACCCTTAGATGCATTTACATGTAGTTTATTGAAAAGTCAGTTTTTTATCCTCAGCTTACACTCCATAAGAGGGTCAAATATGACCCCCATGCATTTTCTTTAGTTTTCAATAGAGACCTTTCGTCCTAATCAGGTAGTTTTGAAAAAAAATTAATCTTTTAAAATAAAAATCTTAATTTTTACCTTTGTCATTTCATGCAGTTAATATAAAATAAAATATTATGTAAAATAGTTTTACATATACTTTACTAATCAATTACAATTATGTTAAAGTTAAATTGCTATTACAGACGTGAGCCTACCTTACAGCTTCATGGTTGTTATAAATTATAGTTTTGCAGCTTAGTGACTTAGCTTACCAGCAAAATATTATATAAAGTTACAAATTTAAATGTGTTGATGATAGTTATACTCTTAAAAAGCCCATTTGTAATAAATTTACAGTTATATATTTCTATGTATTAATGAGCTCTTGAAAACATCCTCTTGATTTCATGTTTCTTTACACATAGTGTTGACACAGCTGTTAAGACGTGTAGCTGAAATGCTCTGAGAGACACCGCATATGGAATCAATCCACTTAGAATCTGACATCTCAGACAAAAACAATCTTGACTGGCACTAAATTATCACGGTGTTTCTTCGGTTTACTGAGGAGCGTGTCAGCGTACACATGGGAAGAGTACGTGACTGGAAGGCAGCACCTACTATCAGCCCAGATGTTGGGTGGCAGAAGGCACGGCCCTGCCACGGGAGAGAGACGCAGTATACCATTGCCATAATTACAGCCAGAGACATGTTTTGTGTGTCTAAAATGTAAATATGTGTCTTTTCTTTTAAATGTGTCAAAAGTTACCAGTAAATATTACAAATGTTCAGTCATTCATACGTGCAGTTTCTATTATGATGCATGTGATTCCTACCGACTTGCCCAACATAGTGTCTGTGCATCTAAGGGTTAATTCAGTGTGCTTTGAGCTGTCACTACCTTACATTATAACTCCAGTATTACCAGTATTAATTGATCAATAACAAGTCTGCCCCCCCCCCCCCCCCCGCTTCTAATCAAGCCGGTGTTTGTAATTACCTGCTCTACAGTAGGTGAGTGTTCTTCATAGGAACTCAGCAATAAATTACCACACAAGCCAGACTTACTGAGGTCTTTCCTGGGACAAATCAAGGTAATGTTAATTACACCATTAAATTCATTTACTCAGTGTAAATCCCCCCCGGCTGCTCTAGATCATGCAGTGTCCATTCTCGAGATACAATGGGATTTCAGGTCTGTGTGTGTGGAAACAAAGCCAGGTCAGTGTAAGCTGTACAGTAAAGGCGTGTTTATACTCTATAACATGAACATGAACATATGAACACATATGTTGTTATTACGGACAAAAACAAAAACTGTAAAGTCTCAATATATGTTGTACAACTTAACCTGGTGGCCACATAAATGATATTCTCCCTTCTCTCTTCAGGTACTTGGCCCTGCTTAAGATGTCATTACCTCTGTTGGGACTGTTAAATGCTTCCATAAAGAAAAATGAAATATTCATTAACTTGGTTAATAATTCATTCAGATAAAATGCAGTATGTGGTTTGCAGAGGGAAGATGAATGCATAATGAGTGCATGCTCAGCATATTTGTGCTTGGGAATGTTTTTATTTCACGATAGCAAAAGAAGAAATTAATTGAAAGTTCATTTTCTTTTTTTTTTGTTCTGTAAGTTATGCCAAATGATAAAATAGATGCTTTCCAAGCAGTTTCAAACTAAGAAACAATTAAGCGGGTGTATAAGTAACCCACATATTGCAGTATGGGTTTTAATTACGGAGGAAGTGCATTTAAACAGTCTTTATCAAATTGTAAATGTTAGCTCGACCTAATTCCCACAGTTTAAGGAAACTGAGAGAAGCACTTTGTACTTTGCTGCCTGGAAATTGGAACCATAACCTCTGCTTATCATGTGACAGAAGCCTGCTGAGTGAAACAATATATTCAGACTGTCATATGAAGTTTTGTCATTACTAAAAATAGACAGTTGCTGCTGCAGATGTCACATCAAAAGTCTCCTGACTCTGCCGTCCAGAAACAGCAGTGAGTGTGTGTGTGTGTGTGTGTGCGCGCGCGTGTGTGCATGTTGCATCAGTTAACATTGGAGTGGTAAAGTGCTCCCACACCGCCACACTGTGCAGTGTAAACACACCGCTCATCCAAACACTGTCAAACTAATTTCCTCACACCACAGAGGTTCATTTTGGCTTTCAGATAAATCAATTCTTTCTCTAATTATCAATTGTGACACCCGTAATCACTGGATGACTGTAGCGCCGAATAAATGGCATGTCTTTTGTGTTATAATTCTGTGCATCTTGACAAACATGACCCATTAAACAACCCTGTGGCCTTTTTCAAGAGCGATGATTACACTAATTAAAACTGCAAAACATCTGAGAGGGCTGCAGACGTGCCAGAATTAAACAGGTCATTAAATCAGCCAAGGAATATGTCAACATCCACACTGCCTGTCGCTCCCACAGTGTGTTACTTTGCGAGGAAGGGGGACGAAGATATCTCTTGCCTAAGACTGAGATGTGATTTAAATGATATTGCATGAGAGAAGCAACGTTTCTTGTCCTACGGTGGCCCTGAGGTACAAAACACAATCAACGCTGGATGAAACACATTAACAAAGCAGAAAGCACAACAATGTTTGGACACTAAATGACCTGGTGTGTTGAATGTTCCCCGCCTGTTAACACGTGTTTCGTTGGGCTTTCAGGAATGTCATTTTACTTGTTTGTGTATTTTGCAAAGCTGTTGCATTTTCAGCTTGGTTAATGTTTTTACTACCGTACAGTAGTTTTCCAACTGGAACGAGCGAGATTTCTAGTGAAAATGACACTTCCGCTGAAATATCGACCCTTATGAATACTTTTATATATTAAATTCTGATTGAAACTGAGTGTAACAAGTTGCAGTTGCACAATAAAACACAACACTGCTCCCAAACAATGTTGTCAAAAACCATGAATAGAGACACAAAGCAACATCACCATGTCTGATCTGCGCTTTGCATTAGGTGTGAGGTGTTTTGATCGCTGCCCGCCTTTATCAGCTCCATCTCGGAGATCTCTCCTTCCAGTTAATCCTCTTCTAGCCGGCGATAGCAGCGAGCGATAGCGCTGATGTCTTGTTACCAGCAAACATATGTCCCCTTTCATACAACAGCAGCTTTCCAACCATTTAATGGGATTGTTGTTGTTTTTTTTTTCCTCCTTTACCCACGCTGCGCACAACAAACCCTTTTCCTAGAAGTGGTTCGACATGTGCCCAAGGAATTTGTCTCCGCGTTTCACAACAAATCAGCCTTGGTCAGGGGCTAAGATTGGCCTCCAGTAACAGACTATTGAAAACAGCTCCTCAACATGTCGAGAGGGGAAAGTGGATTTTCCAGCTTAAAAGCAGAATCATCTCTGCTCAAGGCATTATCCTGTGTTCCAAGAGATTAATAAAGTGAGATGCTATTGATACGGCGCTGCGCTGCTCTTGGATCAGCGCCGGTCATGTTCACTGACAACTACTAGTTTTAAAAGATTGGCTACCTGGCTTCTACATACAGAAAATATACCCACAGGTGCATTTTGCCTTTTGTTTCGAATTCTCTCGCAAATTCTTCCATTGAAATAATTAATTTAATATTTAAAGCAACGTTTTCAAAAAGGTCTTCATTCTGAGATGTTGTGCAGTGTTTATGAAATATGGAAAACAAAATTCTCTGTAAATAAAACTAAAGACGATGAAACCAGAACATCGTTCTCGAGGTTATCCGAAACCTTCGAAGGCCCAAAAATTCATCTATTTGTTCGTTATTAAAGCATCTGCTGACGTCCCCTCACTCCTCACTCAAGATGTATTTTCATCAAAGTGAAGGAATCCCACGTCGTACTTTGATGTGCTTAACGCAGTTTTAACTCGCGTCTCATTACAGAGATAATTAATAGTTTAATTAGCATCAATTCTCACCAACTGACAGCTTCTCTGACACGCAGTCGTGGGATTCGCCAGAATGGAAAATGATCCAGAAAGCTTGATTATTTCCAATATTCAGCACACGGTTTTTGGATTGGTGTTGTATCTAGGTTTGCTCAGGTCAGGTGTTTTGTGTCATAATTAACTACAAACTTTTATTTCTGACGTCAGGTTAATTTTTCCCCGTACAGATTCAGCCTACACAGCAAAGCCATGAGAGTACTGCTACTCACCAGGGGGACAAAGTGCCCAAATATGTGCAATGCAAACAACTTAGGTGGATTAATTTTAATTCTCATTACCTTGAAGCAAAGCAATCATTTTCTATGGTCGGAAAAAAAAATATATAAGCAAGCATTATGAATAAAAGTAATTATCATTCTTGTGCTTTTCTCGCATGCTGTTTGCAATTAACACTTCCTGGAATCTGAATGAGCATTTCAGAAGTGCGAGGGGCTGCGGAGGCAAACGCTGCAGATCAAAAAAGATCAAAGTAACGGCGAAGAGGGATCGACGGTTTTGGACGAGTTTACAGATGCTGAAGAGAGCTCATCACACAATGAGCGGCGAGTGTAGGCTTCGAGAAACAGCGCGTGCCTCTTGTTCGGGCTGAGATACAATAGCATGTCTCCCAGCATGGGTGAGGGCCAACAGCAAAGCCTCTGTTTCATGTCTCACCCCCTCCTCACGACGTTCACTCAACTTCCAGTTTACAACTGCTCACAACTGTTTACAGCAGCCAAATTTCATTTTCTACTCCCAAATCCTATCGCACATTATCCTGTACATTGCATTAGGGCCCTAATCTTTCCTTTCTCTTCCTCGGAAGAAGAAAGGAGCGCCTCCATGATTAACCCACTTTACAGCAATAAATAAACGCATCATCCAGTAATGTACACCAGATTTAATTTGAAGGGGGGAAAGAAAAAGGCCAGAACGCTCAAATCACTGAAATGTAATGAAAAATAACAAAAAGCAGACACCAATGGGCGCCTTAGGAATTAATTTGAATTCTCCATAATTTTTTTTTTTTTTTTTTTTTACTCTCTGGATTGGTTTTTCCTCAGCCAGCCAGTGAGACAACCCCCCCACACCAATCCACTAACACTCAGCTGTTGTGAAGTCTTCAAAATACACAAAGAGAATAAAGAGAAAAAGGATCAGTGTGCCATAAAAACATGACTTTTATCAAAATAAATGTAAAAAATAAAAACAACAGCCCGTCTCTTTTTCGCCCGTGTTCGTCACATGAAGCCCATGTTGCTTTTGGTTTCCCATCGTTTTTTCGCCTCAAACCTGCAAAAAAAATAAAAAATAAAAAACATGAAATTACTGAACCCTTCATGAATACATTTACGCTGTCAAGCTCAATCTCTGCATGAGTAATCATTCAAAGTGCAGCTAATGCAGGTTTCAGTGGCTCTATCTTAACTGTACTTGAACCCAGAGTGTCACACACGGCAGATAGGACGGCAAACATAAACACAAGGACAGAGAGAGACGTCGTACCCCCAGGCTATTTCCTTCTTCCTTTTCTGCGCTGCCCTCAAAGCTTCCTCTTCCTGTTTGCGTCGCACAAAGTCACGGCAATCAGCAGCTTGAGCGATATTCACAGCCAGCTATTTAGAGGCAGACAGAGGAGAGGCCCATTAGAGAATGGAAATCAGTCCGTGGCGGGAAAAAGCTTTTCTGACTGATGTGTCAGGGTGGCTTCTCGTCAGCGTCTCTGCTTCCCTGAGCTGCCTCCTCCACACCACAGCAAAACCGCTTTCGAGCTGAACAACACGTAAAATGCTGCCATCCCAGAATTCAACACATTTTACGAGACATTAGGACCGGTGATCAGGTACAACACACAGTGTGTCACAGACAGTCATTCAGACTGGAGTTCCTGCAGCAAACAAACATACTGTGATTAAAAGACAAAACAGGTGCTAATACCAGGACGTTTTACACACGTGCATGAGCACGAAACGATGTGTTTCTCCTAATATTTTCCCTTAAAAACAAATTTAGCTTCACCGTTTACTCTCCAACCAGTAATAACACCTCTGCAACAGTAATTCATTTGTCTTCTTGGGACATGTGTTGTCTTTATCACGTGTACAGCGGAACAGAAATGTTCAGGTTTGAACTGTTCCTTTGTCAAAATGAAGCTTCCTCTTCCTGTGACAGACACTAAACCTGAAACAAATTCTCGCTTAGAGAGTAAAAACACAGATATTAGATCAATTGGTTGAGTCGTGTCATCCTCTCAGATCTGAATAGCTGCGTGTTTTCTTAGGCTTTCTCATAGTACACTAAACATTTTGGGGTTTTGGACTGTTTGTCAGTCAAAACAAGAAATTTGAAGATGACTCTGGGACCAAACGATTCATTTAAGAAACCAACGGCCGTATGAATCAATAATAAAAACAATCAGTTGCTGAGATTGGGATTTCTGTGGCTACCTTCTAACCTGGAACATCCAAAACACTGGAAACAGCTCTTGACAACAGTATTGCAGGATGAAGGCAAAGAGGTATAGCATAAAAGCAGGTAAATCAGTAATGTGAGTGGTGAATATGCATACCAGTGTGTATCTGCGTATGTGTGTGTGTTTTGTTAAAGTGCCCCATGGCTCCATAAATTACAGGAGCATTGTTTTATTGAAATTATTCTAATCTATTTCGCCTTTTGTTTGAGGTGTTTTAAGAGGAAGTCCTATTTTTAAGCTCCTGGCTTACAGCCCCCCCGCACATTGTTTCTGTTTGATTACTTCTTTTTTTCCTTGTTTAATGTGCAAATGAAACAACCGAATAAATAAACAATGAGAAGCAATATTCAGCATTTTGCCATTTCTCCCACGTCTCAGAAACGTTGCGATGGCATTTTTTCGCTCATCACCAGTGTAAAAGAGACTTTTCTGTTTGGAGTACTGCAGGCGCTCCCTGAAATCAGAAGTGAAGAGAATGACCGTGACTGCAAGAAGCAAACATTCAAATCCCAGGGAAGACGTATGTATTGTGAAGCAGAATAATCCCAATAACCCCAGTCACACAGAAGCACGGGAAACAAAGAGAAAAATCCTGCCTCCTCTGTCACTCCTGAGATAGGTTTATTATTCAAGCAAAGGCAAACTTTGATAAACAACTTGGAACAATTTCACCAAACCTTTGGGTAATTCTCTGCAATATTCACAGTACAATCAGGGGGGAAAGGAAGTCTTAAGGTAATGAAGAAATGTGCCACCAGTGCGCCACTTGAAAAAAAAAAAAAGACCTGCTGGAAAAAAAATGTTTCAATTATAATTAAGTGGGATAAACTTTATTAGAAAGACTGAAACTAAAATATCTCCTAATGCATGCTGGGATTAAGCAGGTCAGAGCGAGCAGGCAGGAAAAATTAAACTCTAAAGGCTTTTTATCACCATATTTCAGGAACCAAGGGTGTAAAATGTTCTAATTTGGGATACATTAAAAGCCATAAAGGTCTTTCAAAAAGATTAATGGTACTTTGCTTGGATTTAAGATAAGGGCTTCGGCTGGCTGCAAGTACTGGGCTCCGGCTGGGCCCTCAAGGCATTCATCTATACAGTCACTGGAAGATTTGTGAAAGCGTCTGCACAGCCTGAAGCCTACATACTATGACAGTTCTCCAGTTCTTTGCCATTTTATAGGTTTTAAATTCCTCAAATCATGTTTTCTCCTCTGAAAGAGAGTCAGAACGGGTGATTGCTCTTACATTCGCGGTAGATTTGCGAGCAGATAGAACCACGCCAGGGCTTTTCCCCGCTCCTTGTTGGAGTGGTGTAGGTGCTAAATGCTTCCGAGCGTCTGCGATGTGCGCGGAGATTATAAGGAAGACGTTTATTAAATTGTTGACAAATCTGAGAACAGCTCCTGCTTTCTGTGTTTGCAGAAAAATAACCTGATTGGCTCATTGTGGCAGCAAATCGAATGAAACTGCCTGATGCTAAATGGTTTCATTTGGAGATTTACAGACAGAGATTTTCCTTTTTTTCCCCCAACACCAGGATTACCCACATTAACCTGCTCTCCTGTGGGGCCGCATTTGAAATGCAAAAGGTCTTGAAAACACGCCTTCCCCAAACATTCCAAAAGCAAAATTAAAACCCACTTCCATGCCCCTCACTTCCCCCTCTTTTAAATTTACAACATAGCATTTACTACATTTAAAGCATTAAAGGTCTTTAATTTTTTTTCCTTTTTTTTTTATCAGTTTAGTCTACAATCCCTGATTGTCTTTACTGGGGCTCAACATTAATGTCAACCAAGTTACCTAGGAGACAGAGCAGATCAAAGAGACAAAAAACCCCTCAAATGTCTGATTAATCAAGCCTGCAAACAGCTTATTTCTTTTAGCCTGCATGCAAGTATGAAAATGAGATTCCGAGAGCAGTACATTGTGCAGATTTGTTCATTCTTATCTGAACAAAGCCAGCGGCAGCTTATTTCATGGATCACTGGCACTGTCAGCGCTGTGGCGCCGAGCAGGTGACGGCTCCTCTTTCTGTGGCGAGAACAAAATTAGCAAAAAGTCGGCACAAATTAGCCTCTCATATTTTCAGTAATATGACATTATTTTTCATTTACTTTTTTGATCCACTTTTCAGGATTTTTTTTCCCCCTCCCCTTGCGTGCATCTTAGTGCCAAATCCTTTCACATCAGAGGCTGGTGAAAAATAAGAATGAAAGTACAAAGCTGGAATAAAAGCAGGCGACAGGAAACCTCCTGCATTCTTTGTTTACGTGGCTCCTAAAAGCCAATTCTTCCCACTCCATCACATACTAATGTACAATTAAGTGTCCATCACAGCCTTGTTTCTGGGCCTTGTGTCTCTCTCTTGTGTGGCCTGGGCACAGCCCTGTTAAAAACAAGGTTTATTCAGAGGATTAATACTCTGACCTTTGGAAGATTTGAGGGCAAAAAAAAAAATCATCATGCACAATGCTGGCACTGCAGCAGCAGCAGCTTAGGGCCACTAGGAGGGTTAAGTCAATAGTGCCGTTTTTCTGTTCATTCATGTTTGGGTCGTCATGGAGATTCAAGTGGAGACCCAAACATGGGGCCTCAATCCAAAAAAAAAAAAAAAAAATCTGCATTGCTGCTGTAGAAACCACAACACACAAGACAAACCAAGTCAGTTTCACACTCCGTTTTCATCCGTGTGTCTGTTGCATTGCATCATTTCAGAGGTGTTAATAAATGAAAGAAGCATTAAGAAGTCTTTATGAGCAGCGCAGGGTTTACAAAAACACTGTGGCAATTTAACAGCGAGTGCGAAAAGACAATAGCTGAATGAAAGATGAGGAAAAATACATCTCCGTGTGGATAAAGTGTTAAAGCTCCTATTAACAATAAGAAATAAATGATGGCTTTAAGGAAGAAATGGCCTTAAACCCATTCATAAATTTCCTATCCAGGAAGCCTCTTCCAATTAAAACATGTGAGAGGTGGATTAACAAGGGCTATATGGCTTTGCCTCGCTAAATCACCTCCCCGAGCTGCTCTGCTGCATTTGACGTGTAAACGATTAATGACCAGCCTAATTCCCTTATCACACTACCTTAATGCCTAAATAATGTGGCCTTAGTCAACTTTGGAAAGCAGGGCTATATAAGAAAGGAATGAATATCAGATTAGGCAGCTTGTGTGTTATTTCAGCATAATTTCTTAGAACTGAGGCGGAGGGGGAATAAAAAATGTGTTTCTGGCTGCAAAGCCTCAGTGTTGCAGCAACAGTGGGAAGGTCAAAGGATCAAGGGGTCAATCAATACCACCCATATCGCATTAAAAAGGGGAAGGAGTGCAAAGTTTCATTCAGTTACTTCCTTTTGACATCACAAACGTAAATTAATAGACCCAAGTAAACACAAAGAGTGCAAATCCGCCAGGATTCAGCTCCTGCATTAAGACAACAAGGGAGAAGAGACTGAACATTTAGACCTCAACCGTTAACAAAGCTTAGCTCAATCCATTAATCAATCATCCACATTGCTGATTTCAGTGGTGGAGAAAACACTGAGGTTCTTTACTGAAGCAGCAAAGTCACATTGTAGTAATACTTAACTAAACATGGAAGTATTATAAAAAATATAGTTAAAAAATCTGTATATTAGTATGAAATATATCATTTGTATTAACAGGTTTGCAACTACTCATGTATAGTTTTTAATTTTGTTTTATTGCAGATTAATCTACTGATCGTCACCGACTGATTGTTTGCTCGTTACAATGACATTTTTAACATTTCAATGGCTTCTTTGTCAAAATAATGGCCCGAAAGCCCAACACCATCAGTTTATTGTAACTTACAGTAAGAAGAAGGAGCAAATCTTCTCACTCAAGAAGGTGGAACCATGATATGTTTGGCATTATTACATGAAAAATTACTTAAAATTAGGATCAGCTCTCAAAACAGTTGTGGGACAGACTGATCAATCATTTGGGTAACTGATCAGCTTTAATTCTACATACCGGCTGGTTTAATGTACAACAATTTCTCAGTTTCTATAAGTTCATCAAACATTTTGCATTTCTTCATCTGTAGCACCTAGAGATTTCAAATGTGCCCAATGCTTGGTGCACTTTCCAGCAATCAGGTCTTCTAAATGAGTGTTTGCCAAGTGAGTCAGACAATAACCTACAGCACTATGGGTGATGGCATGTGTCTGTGATAGGTCTACTACTACTTCAGGCAGTGGTTCGAGAGCTGATATCACAGGTACAAGCAGGAACGGCAGCAGATGTTTCATGCGGAGACAACACAATATTTAGTAGCAAAGACTACTGTGAAAACAGACACAACGTACCAGTCAGTATCATTTGTAACACAAATGTGTGTCTTTTCCATTGTTATGTATGTGGAAAAAAACAGAAAATGAGGACCAATGAGAAGACGCACTCTGTTTACTTGTGCTTTCTGCAACAGGCATATTAAACAGGTATATTAAAACAACACTTCAAATGTACACGTAAGAACGGTGCTTCAGTCACTATACTTTGTTACATCCCAATGCTCCGTATCATACTTATTGATTACGCAACTAATAAGTGCAGCTCTTTGCAGTTCAGTTGTAATGACTGCTGCAGTACCAACATCAGCAACAGCAAAACTCAAATGCATCACCATGTTGTCATATTCCTCCAGTTTCTCTTAGTCAGTCTTTCATGGGGCAACCTCATAAGAGCACTTTGTAATCTTGCCTTTACTTTGACAAACAGAATTACATGGCAAGCAAAAAGAAAAGGCACTCCAGGGAGGGCGCAGGAGAACAGCCATGTCTCCATTTTCTCTTCTAGTAATCTGATGCTAGATACACATGACATGTCATCTTTAGGGACTAGACCAAAAAAAAAAAAAAAAAAAAAAAATCTCTGAAAGTTCGCCGGCTTTGTGCACATTCCATTATCTCGCCTCTTCTGAGTAGGGTAGGCTTATTAGCAAGCTTTGAACTCACACTTACAATAATATGCCATCAACAGTTTTATAAGCTAATTAGAAAAAACAGTTTAATTAATGAGTGACTGGCAATAAAATGGCAATCATGAAAAAAGAAACCGAGGGTGCTAAGCTTCCACTACCACCAATTAAGGCCTAATTACAAACAAATTATATATGTGTTTTGCTGTGGGCTTTAATTTAAAAAAATGGCTTTAATTAAAAGAGAAAACATGCTAATTAATTAAACAGCACACAAATCTACATTGAAAAGTATGCTTTGTCTATCAAGTAATTAATGAAATACAATAATCCAAATGAGATTCCCAGGCATTTGATAAAAGCTTAGTACCCATTTCAAAATCCATTTCAAAATTAATGGGCGAAAATTTAATGTGAGTCATCCAGAGATACAATAAAAGTTCATTCAGTGATAAATTGCTTATGCTGAAGGAAAAATGAACAAAGAGGAGAGTTTCCCTAAACTCTCTGCGAGGTGGCCTGAGGGGGCTAGCAGGGGAGACGGAGTCAGCCTCCTACTCTGATGCGGGGCGGGGAAAGTCAGAATCTGATAAAGCTCACTTTCCACAAAAGCGGTGCTCATTAATTTTTTGATTACAAACACGGGGCATGGCAGGGAGAAGGTGCGGAGAAGAAAAAAGGTGTTAAATAACATGAATATCATGAAACACTCTTAGTTCAGCTCTTTGTTTCAACTAAGCCACCATGTCTCCTCCGACAAAATGCTTCGCCACCTTTGTTTCACAGCATTTAAGCGAGGCTTTCCAAAGGGTAGATTTCAAGGACAGTGGGGCTTTTCCTTTCAGCGGCTGCTTCTATTGAAATACGAGCTGGAACATAATGAGGGATATTATAACCATCCGCAGGTTCAAACGCTACAGAAACCATAAATGGCTCCAGTTAATTCATATTCATATGGTTAATTACTGTATATTAAGTGATCCAATTATTTAAACAATTTCGACTGATCAGGTTAATCATGAGGTCTACAAGCCAAAGGTCATCCAGAGTACAGGAAGCCACTGGTCGAAAAATCAGGCAAATTATGGTGACAGTAATTTATTTGTTTATATTTTTTTTGCAGTTTAAGAGAACAAACCCACACAACACAGGCACTGAAAGGCCAGTAACATTATGACAGTTGAACATAAATACGGTATGATTCTATTCTGTAATATACTGTATATTCACCATATTGTTCAGGAAAAACTACAGCAACGACTGGGAAAGAGACAGAGAAGCATTTAAATGTGTTTCTGCCTTTTACGCAACGTGGGGCGCCTCAGAAAAGATTACTGACATCGCCCTAAATGGGTTTCTCCGAGTGCTTATGACATTTATATAGTAAGTACCCATTCAAATAAACATGTTATTATGACAAATTTAGTGCATGTAAATACAGCATATCCAGAGCCACATGCTGCAAAGTGGTGTTTCCACAGCACTTTGGACAGAGGGGAGGGTTGCGCAAAGGCCACAGAGTGTGTTAACTTTCTTGCCCTCAGCGTGTTCTTTACCTCAACACTGGAAGCATCACTACAATTACACAAAAAAAGAGAACAGTATAGCACATATAATGGGATGGCAACAAAATCAAGGGGTCTAAAAGAACAGCAGAAGAACAGGCAACCATTACATCCTTTACTTGAGTCCACTGTTGGAGAGATTACACAGCCTGTTTGACAGTTTGATATGATATTGATCTTAATATGATGCAACCGATGAGTTCAACACCAGCTGTGTTCAAAATGTACTGATCCTCAATGGTGTCTACCTCTTTTGCACTGTGTAGACTGACAAGAAAAACTACCACTTTGAACACACATACCTTTTTGTGAGGGTTGCCACGTGCAAGCCTGCTTCTTTCCTGATGGCTCAGGAGAGACCCGCAGCCACGCAACTACTTTTTAATTTCATATTCTTTAGCTCCTGGAAGTCAGAAAATGGACTTGACACCCCCTATTGTGAAAGCCTAAGAGAGTTTCTGTTTTGAAGTGGTAATGCCACTCTAATAGCTGTGATGAGTGCTATGGGGGAACTGTGAGCATTAACTTGGCGTGACAGTCTTTTGTGGTGAAATATACCCACTTACTATATATAAAGTACAGCTCCTGACTATTTCAAAAGACCTCAGTGGCTGTGTTTTACAATGAGGGAAAAAAGAACACGGGAGTAATTATTTGTTAGAACGATGACGCTGTGTGAAATGCTACAGTGAGAAGGTGGATGAGTGTGACAAAGACAGGACTGTTCGGCGGCGCTCGTCTTTAGGGTACAGCGCTGGAACACAACACCAATGCAAATTCCCTGTCAAATGAAATGTTCACTGCTAAGTTTTCCAAGCAATACCATGCAGATTCATAAAACACATTTATAAATGACTGACTTTGACCTCAAAATGACTTTTTTGTGTGATAATCTAGGAGTAGTAACTTTCTTCAATATGTGGATAATGATATCAAATCTGTAGTTGATGGTAAACTTTTTCTGATATGCTGACGATTTGGCTTTGTTAGTTCAAAATGTGTCTGCTGAATTTGGGTGAGACAGGGTTGATAGGGTTCAGCATTTACACCAAGGCATGTGTATAAACACCTAAATAACAATGGCACCCATTTACGAGTGTTTGAGAACACAGGTTTTTGAACTTGTACTTGTGATTTGCGTGTGCGTTGTGTGCAACAGAATGAAACCAAACTGACACATTTCAGATTTTCTTGTAGGTCACACTACACTTCAGATGACACGGGAGGCCACACCCAGCTTTACATTACTGATGAGCGATCAGCTTTTTGCACTGGCTCATTTACCAGAAATAGCTGCGAAATCAATCTGTCAAATAGGAGCTGCTATCAAGCTGCTATCAAGCCTCCGGACAGGCTGTGAGCCGTTTATACTATATGTGTCAGTCACTCCATGTTATGCTGATTACTGAATTAATGGAGTCCATATGCAACTTGCGGCAGTGTAAAATAATATGCAGTAATCAAAGGAAGGAGACCCAGTCTTCTTAATTAGACGACTTGCACCTTTTAATCTACTAAAGTACGAGGACTACTTTGGAGGAAGGAAGCTTTTTACATCATTTTGTGTCTTCTTAAGCTTGGGAAAGCAAATCTAAATGTCCTGAGAAGGATCAACATCTTTATGAGAAAAGAAACCCTATCTGCACAGTTTAAAGGAATACATTAGGGAGCTTTGTCTAACCAATAGAGACATAAATAATATTTCGTTACCTAAAAGGGGATGTGATTTCTTTGCGGCATCTTCGTGGGCGTTAATACTCTCACTTAAAAACGGAGCATGTCTTCATGAATTCATCTAAAACAAAGACTTACAGCCTTGGGAAATATTTAAAGACTGTAATGAGAATAAAAAACCTCAACCTGCAATATCCGAGCAGCGCGTCTCAGAAGTTTGACAGATGAAAGAACGCGTATCTCAGAATTTGTAAAGAGCCTTCAAAACAGGTTTTTACCAATTTGTTTTAATGTTCAGATTAAAAGAAGAAAGTAGAGCAAATGGAAATCATTAATTGATTTGAGGGAGCTCAAAACAGCAGAAACAAACATTTCCGTCTTATAAAAGGCGGGATTCTGACAGCAAGCTCTCTATCTTCCCTCCATTTCTCTTTGCTTTGAGGAGATAAGTGGGAAACCGTTAGATTTAGGATGAAAATATACTGAAACATTGTCATCCAACGTGTACCAGCATTTTCTTTACAAAACAATGCCTAGAGGGACAAACAGGCCTCTTTAGTTCCTCACAGCTGTCAGAATGCTTTTGCATTTTTTGCGGAGAAAACCTGGTCCTATTCTTCCAGCGTAAAGCCTGCCACAATCATGTCTCCGTGTTATGACCGTAAACAAATTAAACATCTAAGCCATTCCGTACCAAATGAGCCACTCAATTATAACCTTGAAATTGATTCTGGCCACAGTAGGGATTATTGATCCTCTAAATGTTTGTCACAGTGCTCCTGTCAGAAGTGAACAGGAGTGCTGTAAACAAACACGTTGGTCTTAATGCTATCTGCATTACCGGCTGCATCGTTTAAGATATAATATAAAATCCTTACTAACTGATTCACAATTTAAACTTTTTGGCTTTTAGCTGCCTCTTCTCTTTATATTTTCCATGTACTCTGCGCTGCCTTTCTTTGCATCCAAAGGAGAATGATAAAGAACTTGACGTCACACGGTTTTTGGGGATTTCAAAATGGTCAATTGACTGTACTCTCGTGCAATGAAGTTATCACTGCTAAACAATGAGTTGTGGCTGCCAGACTGCTGTCACATCCCATCACTGTTCTGGCAAGACGCGAGGCAGGTGCCAGGGAGGCGAGAACCTCGGCTCAGGCTAAAACCAATCCACGAGCGCTCTAAGAGGCTTTCTGAAAGTACGACGCAGGTGCCACTCACAAGAGCTTTCATTTAACTCCTCCATATTTGACCACTGTGCTAGCAGTTACAAAGGGAATATGTAGGGTTCTGATGCTGCACACTACTGTCTATTACACACTTGCTGTTCCAGAGTTGTGATGAGAAGGGACCTATTTTGAGCGCCAAAGGTTAACGGCATAAACCTCCCATTCGTTTTTCCATGGACAATACGATGTTACGACAGTTTGACTCTCTTTTGGCTAAAAAAACCCCACCTGGTTTAATCATTAAAAGGCAAAAACGGTCAAATGTCAAAAATATCTGATTCTTTGATAAAAAGTCATAAGGCAGAAGCCAGATTAAAAAAACAAAAAAACAGTGACAAGAGGTTGACTATGACTCCTATGGACACTTTTCAGTGAGAAATCACAGCTCTTAAATTCAATAGGAAACTATTGATCCCCCACTGTGAAATTGTCCATAGCCCATAACAACCCGTTAAAATGGCAAATCAAGTCTTATAAGAATACATGTAAGGAAAACTTTGGAGGAATTTAATAAAAGTGAAATGAAATGAAAGTTATCATTATACTGACATGTAGGATTCCAGTGAATCATTTCCAGTGAGAAACCTGCTATTTTCAACAAACCCAACAAGCTGTTTCCCATAATCTGTTCTGTAAATATAGCATCTAACGCGGGTCCGTCCCTCCTCTGTTGCTTTTCCTGACGTTTGTCCCATTTTGCGGAAACAGGAGCCGTTTCTCATCGTAGTCAAGGAACTATGGACAAGGAATGTCTTACGAATGTTGCTACAAAGAAGCTACAAATTCTTGAAAAAACGTTTCTCACCATGTTATCCTTTTTGCTTCCTTTACATCCTTGAATCCTAAAACCCATTTGTGCCAAATCTGAAGAAACTCCCTCAATGTGGTCCTAAGATCACGTTTGCGAGAACTGAAGGGGCGTACAACCTTACAACATAATGTCGCCAGCTGTCGCATGAAGACAAAACAAACATGACATAAGAACAAGGCTAGCTATTTCAACCTGTTTCCAACCTTTACGCTAAGCCAAGCAAACTAGCTGCTGGCTATAGCTTCATATTTAACACAGAGACACCAGAGTGGTCTTGGTCTTGATCTAACGCTCTGTCAGACAGTGAGTAACATATCCCAAAATCACAAACTATTCCTTTAAATCAATTTACTTAAAATTTAACAACTGTAGAACTGAGTTTTATTCACATCTGCAACAACACAGTGTTCTGAATTTGCTACAACTGTCTGACTGGCTTTTATTCTATGGCATCAGCAACCGAGGCTTATGGGTATTATAAACTCATAGTACGTGATCAGTGCAGTATACAAAAGAGTCCTGTGTTTCCATGTTGAGAAACAATGGGAATTTTATTTAAAAAACACTGGAATGAATTCCGAGTGGGGAAAACATTTCCTGAACCAGCAGCCCCTCCTACTTTGCAACTGCACTGCAATCTAGGTCCGACAATGTAATCTGAGCCCACAGTGTTTTACATGTTTGTGTTGCCACTATTACTGTACAAGATGAAAAAGCTCATGGGACGCTGTAAGCAACACGCATCATGAAACAAAGAAGTTTAACTTTGATGCTCAGAGTACGGCTATTGCCCCAGTGGAGAAGTAACACCGCAGCTGTATGTCTTTTTAACCACAATTATATGTGTGTGTGGGCTACATTTTATGCTAAATTAGTTTCAAACCACTTGATCCTTGATGCCTGCCAAGGCGGTTAGTTACAAAACTTCAGGCACTGCATTTAGGGACATGTACACTTCAAAGGTATGAAACTCTTACCTGGAGAATGATTTAACAGTTGGCTTGAAAGCAATGTACCCTTCATTAAAAAGCAGAGCCAAAAGTCCTTTAGACACTGCAGCACTTCAAAACTAAGGGGAGGGCTTTCCATTAACTCAATGGAAAAGGGCTGCAGGACTGAATGGTGGGTGTCTGCGTGTGTTTTTGTTCCTCTATGTCTTTGCAGCAGAAATGGCCACGGATCCATTAGCCTGATTTGTCACAGCAGGAGCACCCCAAAGATCTCTTATCAGCACAACGTACCTCTCGAGTGGCGAGTCTGTCGCTCATCTCCTCCGCCTTTGCAATGTCCCCTTCAGCTATGGCCCTCTCTATGCTCTTTTCTAGGCCGGACTGCAGAAGAGGGGGGAAAAAAAATTCAGATTTTTTTTTTTTTGAAATAGGGGTAGAGAGAGAGAGAGAGAAAAAATCAAAGAGTAACTTCAAAAGTCCCCAGGGCCTTATTTTTAATATTATTGCCATTACTACAAATATGTAGATTTCCCTTCACAAATGAAAACCTTTTTGATTGGATATTAGTGGGGAAATCTTAGAAATGCTACAGGAGATTACCAAACATAAATGTGACTCTTTAATTACACATTTCCATTACAGGCCTAAGCAGAGGGGGTGCGGAGAAGCCCCCGGATACTGATGGCAAGGCAGTTCTGCTGCGATGAGCCTATCTGAAGAAGCAGAGCACCAGATTTCTTCAGCCCCCCCAAATTTCATCATACCAAAAAGAGAAAAATACACTGAAAAGAGGCTGTAATTATTAATATGTCTCCCCTGATGTATTGTTTGAGGACCATAACTCGGTAGTAAAAGTGCAGGCCCAATACCAGCAAGCTTAAACACACAGAATTAGGAAAACAATTTTCTCTAGTTGCGTGGTCGTGATTTTGCTTTATATAATTTATTTTTCTGCACATAAACTCCAGCCGACACTGATACAACCTGACTTGTGGTCTCAATTATCATATATTGTATCTTAGAAACAAAACTCAAGCTGACAAGACCATCATCCTTTGTGCCATGAAATGTGTTTTTAAGGTCACTGAAGAAATGCTGTTAGCAGATGGATTAATCACATCTGGCTGCTATGACAGCTTTTTCCTCAAATGACTGTGTGAGAGAAGTAAAAAGAAAATGATATATTAATTACAAGGAGCTGCATTTGAGGGATGAAGGAGCCCCTAATTATGTTGACGTGACAAGTTCTGTTTCATTCAGCTTGTTAATCATTTCCTTTATCCTTTCATAGCTGCCCTATTCAAAATGGGGCTAAAATCAGCAAAAACTCAATTTTATGCTGCTCTGAGATAAATTAAGCACAAAATACTCCAAAATAATCATTAAAAGGATTTCAAATTGAAATGAGAATAGTTCCCATTCACTGGGTCAGCTATAATGTTCATCAGGCTTGCAAATATTTTGCTTCATTGGCAATTTGCAAGCCTTGGCATAAAGTCTTCATTCATCTTTAAGTGCAGAAACGTATCAGAATGAAAGAAAGTTGAGTTTTAATTTCTTCAATGATGAATTCCACAGCAGTGGCACAGGCCCATTTATTATCTAACCATTAATTTAAATGTTCTACTGCAGTCACCGAGGCTGTATCAGGTACTCTAACCCTCTCGTCTTTTGTCAGGCAAAATTTAGATTTTCATTAGGTTTCCTGGTAAAGGGAAAACCTGCATTTGACTTTAATCTCACCCGCACAAGAAAGAAGATTCGTCCTAATCTTATCAGTAAATGTAGCCAAACATAATCCTTAATATTCATCTTGGTGTCAGGTTGAGTTACCAGAGGGATTCTTCTAATCCATATGTCATATCATATAAAACAATGAGAGGATACAGTGGCACGGAAACAAAAGGATGGGAAGGTGTTACTAACAGCTACGACTGACACAGTATTAAACCTCGGCAGATAAGTTGGAAGGCAGGAGTCTTTGTTACCTTCGGAGGGGGTTTGGAACATGCAGGGGGATGAAATCGATCATTTACACCAAAATACTGCTTAAGCTCATTCCAGTGCTTCTCCGGCTCCTCCTGACGCTCACTGCCGACAGAGAAAAGGTGTGTTAACGTTCATTACACGTAGACTGTGATAAGGCAAACTATCACTGTCTTATTGTACAGCTAGACTAGCTGTAGCTTGAAAGCTGCAGCTTTCAAATCACTATGCTGAAATCAGATCCATGTGTCAGGACAACTGTGTATCACACAGCATAGTAACATTATTAGTGCTGGTAAAATGGTATAAAGTTGGCCTATTCTGCCTATTCACACCTCTCTCAACCCAATCCAGCAAAGATGCAAAAAACTTTTTTTCTTTGGGGGGCGGGGTGTCCAAGTTATAGCACACAGACATTTTCTAAAGCATACCGTAGGATAGTTGTTTTTCTGGCAACCACTGGGTTATATTCATGTCACAACAGCAAGAAGACCAGCTTGCAGACTTGTCACTTACTTCTGTTTCTGTTCATACATCACAACTAACACCGGGTCTGATTTTGTTTTGTTAAACCATGTCGACAGTCCCATTAAAACTCCAGCTGGTGTGAAGGTCTGATAGTAGATGTAAGACTTGGCTGCACTCACAAGCTTTTTTATTGTGGTAGTCTATACCATTTAGCACATCTTCATGGGAAGAATTACATGAATCCTTTGTTGCTTACACTACTTTTCCTAGTGGGAGATTATAATTTGGTACCTCGTCTCTGAAGGTTCCTGACTTTCAGTTCCTGTTGGATGGCATAAGAGACACAGTTTAAGATTATTAGCAGTATCAGCACGTAAAACGGGTGTGCCAATACAGTAGTAGTACATGAAGCATGCATGTAAAGTTCTTGTAAAGGTATGAATCCATCACCACATTTTAATTGTATTATCACAGACACCTTTTTTGTGCCGTCTTCTCTGTCTCTTTCTGGGGACCTTAACTGCCTTCATTTCATCCTTTTTCCTCCGTAGATCCTGAAATTTCTTTAACACACACGCACAAACTGAATTCACACATGCGCCACAAATCTCTGCTGTACATAGATCATAGGATATGATGGAAATATGATGGAGTCCAACAGGTCTTCAAAAACACGACAACAATCACATTCTCATAGTTCTCGCAGGGGGCTCATCAGGAATTGAAAACGCAAGAATGTGTTTTCATTAAGAATAACACTTGACTTAGACTGACAGATACTGCCACAGGTACCCCACAGCTAGCCCCTGCTTCACACAATGAATGCTAAGATTAGCTCGCTCACTCTCGACATCGACATACTTGCCACATTTCCTGGGAAATACCAGGCATACTGCATGTCGGGGAATCACTATTTGCATCACTGGCAGCATGGGTCGACTGTGCTTTCACTACTGAGCCCGTGTTTTCCCCGGCAGAGCTCAACTTTTCAGCAGAGCTCTCACATTTCTCAGCATCCTCCTGTTCATCCTCCTCGTCATCTGGACTGAGGTCGTCTTCGGTTAAACCTATTGGCAAAAGTCCGCTGTACATTCTGAGGCAAGAGTATTAAGTCACAATATATGTCAAACTGATCATTTCGCTGTTGAAAAATGATAAGCAATCGCTGAATTAAAGATGTTGACTGCACTTGTCGTAGCAGGCTCACACTTCCGGGTAAACACTGTGACGTTTTGCGTTAGAAAGCACCGATTGGCTGACGGAACTGTTCAGGACTTGATCCAATCAGAGCTCATCTCACAAAGCCTAAACTACCGACCACGAGGGCAAGACAAAAACTCTTATTGGCTGTTTTATGCAGGAACAAGGTTTAATGTTTAAGAGTTTAGGTCGGGGGTTTTGGCTAGCAGAGCAGATTTATGTCGTAAACTTTTTTGTTTTAGTGACAGTTGCAGCTCAGAACAGACGAGCTGAGTTACTGCCGTCTAAACCGAACTTAGCAATGAAGTAAAAGTCAAGAGCAGGCTGTTGTGGAGCATTTCTAATTGAGGTGAGCCGGGCTACTGACAGGTCCGTGAATTACCAGGAATCATTCAAATGTTAACCTATATTTGTGTCATGTTCTGGGTGAGATAAGCTTCCTTCTATGACCAATGGTTCGCAATTTGCTCAAAGTGCTTTGGGCATTACATTATTATTAGAATGATTAGCATGCAAATCTTGTATAGCCCCTGGCACTGGCACAGGCACATCTACCCTTAAATTGCTCTTTCACACTCATTCACATTAGGCTTTCTTTTGGTTGCATCTTATTGCAGAGCCAATAATCTACATAAATTATAGGCAGTATTTTGTGTGCCATAAAAATGTAGAATAAAGAGTGAGACCTATAACACCAATGTATATATAAAAAAGGTCAGTGGGCAGGCTCAGGTATGCTGGACATTGTGCATTAAAGGGAAAGACGTTTCTGGCAGGAGAGTAAACCAGCAGTGTTATGTAGGAACAGTTTAAAATAATGTGAGATTATTAGATATTGTTTCAATACTGATACATGATTTCCATACTAATGTCAAAACAGTACTTTTATTAATAACTTTTTAGTTTTTGATGACTCCTCTCACTTGTTAAATGTAGCAATATATAAACTTCAACCTTAATTAATTACAATATAAAAATGGACAAAATGCTTGTTTAAAGCAGATTATACTGAAACTGCTGCCCAATTACACACATTAGTCCATGGATAGAAAATTAATTGACAAGAATTTTGATTGAGTTATCCATGAGTTCAGTTTAGGAAGAAAAAATTTAAAACACAGGGAAAAAAACACATCTTGTGAAATGTGACTATTTGTTGCTTTTCTTTGCTTTAAATGTAAATACAGAAAATAAACAGTTTTCATTAATAAATTGAATTGGTTTAGGTTTCGGATTGCCTATCAGACAATACCCTGGTCTCTTTATTTGGTGTATTTTGGTGTATTGTACATTTTATTGAAAAGATGATTGACAGGCTAATTGATAGCAAATAATACAAAGTTGCAGACCTAAAATCAGAAATTTATCATATAAGAAGACAAAACCAGCTTTTAACAGGCAGTGCTAAGACAACACAAAGGTGTGAGGGTTGCTACTGAGCCCTGTCTTGGTGGGACTCCTAAACCTGGAGACCTTGTACTCTCCTTGACCTTGCTGCACCCTGAGATGAGAGATTTAGAGTTCAGCTTTGCAAAATGCAGTGCATTTTAAACCGGGCTGATGAGGCTTATGCTATATTGAATGTCATCTCGAAAATGTAAAATCTCTATCTCATCCTCTGAAATATGCGGCCATTAGCTGGTATCCCTCACTCAGCATTATCGTGACTTTAATTACTTGTGTGACAAGTTGATGAGCACGGCAGCGTCTGAAGGTAAATGAGAGTCACAAAGTCCTGTTAATACTAAACAATTTTGGCATTACAGGTCTGAATCATTTCCTTATTGATCACTAGACTTTGTGTTCTATTTCACACTTGAATTAATGTCTCTCAGCTTTCCCACCATCCATCTCTGTCTCTCTCTCTCTCCCTCTCTGTCTCTCTCTCTCTCTCCCTGGCATGTGCTCCAGTTCATTATTTCCTTCATTTCTTGGTAATTTGGAGTTGGCTGTTTAAAACTTAGAGCCTCTTATTAAGTTTTGGCCATGGTGGATAAGAGGCAGGACTGTAAGAGCACAGAGATAAACTAATCATCTTAAAACCCTAATTATTAGTATCTTACTGTGACAGACTGTTTTTGCGAGCCAGCCAAATTGAGCCTCAAATGAGGAAAGGCATATCTGTGGAAGTGGTAATAATTTTAAGTCATCTCGATCTGGCTTGGTGTGGCAGAATTCATTAGTGCAGATTAGCACTGTGTGTACAAAGTAAATGAGATATCTAATAGCAAACGTGGAGGTCCGGGGACTCTTAATTTCCTCCCCAATATGAGGGATGATGTTAAGAGGTGATTATATACATTTTAACATTGTGACTTCTGCTGTGCAGATTTGTCTGCTCCTTTACCAAGCACTTACGCTAAACAGTGTCACTAAACAGCTGACCTCTCACCTTCCTCTGGCTTCCAGCTGCAAATAGGTGACAAGAGTGAACCCTAAATCAGATTAAACTGTGCTGCTCTAGTGCAGAGGCAAGCTGATCTTTTTTTTTTTGCGCATGAGGATATGAAGGAAGTTAATTATGTGTGTAAGGAGAAGGTTGGGGAAAAATAATAAGATTACAAAGAATAATTTGCTGATATAATTACACCAAAATTGGGTACACACAATTGTAAAATACATGTATTGCTTGACCTGGGTTAGCCAGTGAAATAAATCCTCCTTCTATAGCCTTTGTTAATTTGTTTTTATCATCTCCAAGTGGTGTTTGTGCAGGCAGTTCAATTTGCATGTGTAATTCCACTGTGCAAATTGACAACAAGTAGATAATTCGAGGAAATAGGCTGGTTGCAGGCCCCTGCTATCTTCCCAAGCCTATTCATTTTGAGGAACCGCTGAGGCATGAAACTCATACATCAACTATTTCCTGACAACGCTTAGGCTTATTGTCCCCTAAAATGTCATTACAGCCATTATTTATGAAGCTAATTCATTTATTAAACCATATTTACTCTGACAGAATTTGTCACATTCTATCCATATCCCGAGCAATGCTTTTGAACAATGTCTTTCAATGAGTATGTGTGAACACGTTCGGCCTCGCAAAGTTTTGAATCAAGCCTATTTGTCGCTCATAATGGATGGAATATTGGGTAAAAACAGCCAGGAGTCCTCTGCTTTATCCGCTTTATTCATGGAAACTTTGCAAAGCCTACACCTCGTGTGACAGGAGTCCACTGAAAATAGTGGTAATAAGCTGCATCTCCTATTTTGTCCAAACAGAGCAGAGTTAACATGAGCTTAATCAGATGGTTTGCAGCTATTTTAGCGGCACTGATAAATCCCCCCTCTGACAGCCTCCTTCCCAAATGAGTGTGTATTAGTCTCTTTTAACGCACTGCAGTCAGACTTCTGAAGCTAAAGAGTTCTCGCGTCGAGCCTCCTGGCCTGTTGCTGCTGACTTATGGATCTGTCAGTTTAGCGCGGCACACTTCTTGACAGTGTGGATAATTTGCAATTGTGAGTGATGAAGTAACACGTGGGGGGGTCATACATTTTAATGTTACATGTTCTCTCTGGATTATTCCGTCATACCATTCTCCTGCATCTCTTTCTTTGGACTTACCTGTCACCCAAAAGCACTTATCACAGCAGTGGCGATGAGTTGTGTTTGAACTGTTTTACAATATTGATTTGGAGGCATGACATTTTAATTAATACTGGGTGTTAGCTGTCATATAGGCAGCCCAGCCTCATTGGTTCGAATATGAGACAGGCGAGGTGGGGGCAGCGAAGATAAGACTAAAGCACTTACTGTGAAAAGGCTGTAAAAAGGGATCAATGTGGAGGGAGAGAGACAGTCATGGGCTGAATTTAAGGTGGAAAAAACAGTAATATCTGTGCTCACTGTATTTGTGTCAAGGTCTATTCTCTGCCCGATAACACAAATCACTGAGACACAGCGTGCCTTCTGTCTTCCACAGGTTGCAGAGTACATCGTGTTATTGGGAGTCTGCGTTGCCAGCATGCTGAGAGACAACCAGGGGGGAAATTAGGTAACTTTGTAGCACTCCATTGAACAGCAATAAGCTTTTAGGGCTTAGCGAGCATAAACACATTAAACTGATGAGATTCATCAGCACTCTTGTGTCAAATCTATTGTGCCTACAGGCAGAGCTCAGCGGCAGCAAACTGCAGAGAGAGAGGGGGATTGGAGACAAACCAGTGCCGTGTCCTCTGGATGTTTCCCGGTTTACCCAGGCTGAGCTAGGAGATCCCACAGGTGAACATCACTTCAGTATGGATATGCTATTTTACCTTTAAGAACTATTTGTTCGATCTGCTTGGAAATAGCAAGAGCTTTAGTGCAGGCTGAAAACGTTGCCTCTGAGATTCAGTGGATCTTTTAATGACTAAATTTGAGTTATTGTTCCACTTAAAGACTCTATAAACATGAGCACAAGTCAGCTTACCCTACGTGGTTTTACTCACTTCAGAAGAGTGGAGATCAACTTAATCATCAAACATGAACATATGGCTTTTATATAAATGTAAGACAACAGATTGTGCACATAGTGTACATAGTATTAATTTGTATGGATAGAGGTGGTTTAATGGGCGTATATTGAGAGTATATAATGCCCATGATACAATGTTTTATTGGCTTTCTCCGTACAGCTGAGGATATTACTGACGTGTTATTGTAGTGTGTATACTACACATTGTATTCTAATCATATGCAATTAAATACATCTCCAGTATTCGCTCTAAACCTGCAGAAATGGTCTTTTTATTTGACTTAATGACTAAAATCATGAAGCGAGTCACACAAGTGTTGACCAATTATATCCACACAATAGACGTGTTTATGGCCCATGTGGAGCTGTGTTAGATCTACATGCAGCAAACTGAGCTAATTGTGGTTGTAACTGAATGTCTCTGAGCAGCTTCATGACAACCTTTAAACAGGAGCACACAACGCATTCGCTCATTTGCAGTTAGTTCTCCATATTTGATGTTTAATTGGTGTAATCTCAGAGCTGGAAAGCTGGAGGACTTTACCCTGATGAAGTGATACATTTAAATGAAATATTTCTTCTCAAAGGTAGGAAGGCCCTTCAACTTCATTTCACCATTTATCTGTTGTCTCTTCCTTGCCAAATCATTATAGCCTCTTGCCTTTTGGATAGTTTCACAGGAGGCAACCAGATCGGCATGAAATTAGCTCAGTCTGAGTCTTTATATGGTCCAATCAGATGAGCTGAGATTTAATCTTGGCCGGGCCTGCCCTACCAGAGTCCGACCCCTCAGATGAAATGGACTACATATTCATAGGTTCACTTGCATGGTTGATTATAACAGCATAGATGGAAGGTACAACCTTTCTTCTGTTTATCTTTACTCCAGTGTTCCTGTGTGAGAGGGAAGATTGAATATTGAATATGAATTCCCCCCACTGATTGAGTCAAAACCCGAGGACACAATGACGTGACATGTCTTTTACCCGCCCAAGTAAAACTATAAACTGATCACATTTGCCTTAACACATCGCACATTTTATCCGATTCCACAGCTGATTGCATAGTTTTTAATATTCCCTTTCTATAATTTCCAGCTGTGCCCTGTTAATACACTCTGCACACGTTATTGTGTTTTGTACCTAAATAGTGTGCATGCCCTTGTAGCTATTCATTACTTTGCCTGACAAAAAGTAATGCCTTGGAATAATGGGAAATATTACCTGATGAATTAATTATGATGATAGCATCTAGGGTAGGAGGCTTAAATGCCATCTTAAATTACATGCAGACATTAGAAAACTTTCCACTTGTCTCATTTGCATAAGAGGAGCAGAAGTATGCATAAATACAAAGGCTTCCTTAGGAAAGAGGCAAGTGCATTGTCTGAGAAGCCTGGTCAGTTTATTGTAGAAATTATAAATCACACAGCAATGGAAAGAAAATGCATAAAATGCCCTAGTTATGACTGATGCAAAGCTTGATGTGAAAGCATGATGCTTTTATTGCCACCGTCTGATATATACATACTTACCGAGACACACAAACACATACAAAGTAGTTGAATAGCAATTATTATATCTGTGTGTGTGTATCTATATTGTGTACATACATCAATTTCAAACTAAAAACTGCATTTCTTTTCCGAATGAACAATGAAGCTGTGGCAATTTTCCCATTATTTTATTTGAATGTCAGAAGTGATTGTCTCCTGCAATAGTTCAGCATTTTTAATTGACTTAATGGACAAAATGGCAATTTAAAAACAGGAAATTAAAGCGGCGAGTTCCCTGATAAGAAATGCAGTCGTACTGAATCAAAATACTGATGTAATTCATTGTTTTGTTTCATTATGTGCGGCAGGCACCAAGGACTAATGACGCGACACGTGAAAGAGGTCTGAGAGAAGAAATTGGGAACAGGATGTCGATCTTTTACTAAAGCCTGTAAACTGTGCTAATCAGGTAAACTCCAGAGCAGCAGCATTAATATTGTTTTTTTGTGTTATATAGAATATAATTGGCTGTCATGTTGTGTTTTAAATACGTCCTCCTTGCCTCCATTATTCACCAGACAATGATGGCAATGGTGATCTTGTCACCCCAGTTTGATCCCTTTTACCACAAGCCAGCTGCAGATTTCACGACGATATATAATGTTTGATTGCCATTGTGTTTGTTTTTTTTTTTATATGCCGTGTATTTATTTGCATTGGATTAAGAAAAATCTATTTTCCTCCTTCACACATGTAAGAGCCCACTGCTAATTAAGCTCATGTGCGGCGACAGTGAGTTCACAGGTAAGCTCTCCATCACGGCATCATGGTGCGTACAGGAGGAGGAAAAAAAAAGCCCCCATATTGAGGAAATCTCCTTCTCCTTAGTGAAAGAGAGGGGGAGAGGAAGTGGGAGAAGGAATGCCTTGCCTTCCTCATTACACTGCTGTCATTTACTCTTCATCCCCCGTACTCTTTAGTGGCATTAAGACGGGATGTAAATTTGACAGTTAACGCTGTTAGAAAATGGCTAGTTCAAGAAGGGCAGGAATTAGAGATGGGCATTAGACGCTGATAAGCTCCTTTCCTCTGCCGCGGCGGCTGCTTAACATTCATGGGAAAGTCATCATCAAACAACGTTATCACAGCTCTGTTGACGGCTGAGGAACATCATCACTATGATAATTTTTTTTTTATAGCTGTGAGCCAAAAAAGCACTCTTTTATTTCAGCGGTTTGTTAATGAGATAGGAGCTTGTTGGTATGGGCAAATGCAAACTTGCCACTCTCCAGCGTTTGTTTGAGTCCCCCAGCCTCCCCCGCGTGCCTCCCACCGCACCCCCTCCACACTGTTTAATGTTGGAGGGAGGGGGGTAGGGACATTTTTATGTACTCCTTTCGAAGTGCTCTGTGTACATTGCTGAAGGAGGGCCTTTATGTGTACCTTTGCAGATCAGTCGCTCAAAGAGAGGAAAACACGGTTATATCAACAAACGCTCTCTCCTAACAGCCCTGTAGCTGGCACCTGTCACTCACCTGGGATTTAGCCATAGATCTGAATAGAGGGGGGATGCTGAATATTGAAGCTGAGTAAACTCCCACCAGCAATAGCATGTGATCAACTCTTTTAATGATGAAAAGGCTACTTAAACTGTCGGATCTTGAGGCCGTCAGTAATTACGGCTGTAAATCATTTGCATTGTTTCTTCCTATTTATTCATTAATGCTCCTAACAGCTCCGTTCAGAGGCTTCTTGCACTCCGGAACAATTCACATATGTGCTAGCTGCCAAGGCTAAGCAGCTTTCCTATGGATAGGGATGCAAACTGTGGGCTGTAGATACCGAAATCTGATTTTGGCTTTATCACTGTTTGTGTTTGTGGAGTGGGTTAAGAGAGATTTAATCTTTTGAAATCCTTACCAGGGGAGATGACGAATCATCTCTTACTTGTTCTAATTACTTCCAAAAACTTTTGTTCGCATTCTAGTTAGTGATGAAAGATGAAGGTGACATGTTGTCACTATGCTTTTATATTTTCGTTTGCTATATATGTTTTACAACTGGGTACAGGTCGCTGCATCATTGTCCAAAAATGCAGAATGTACACCGTCATTGGTCAGAAAGAATCTGTGGATGCTGGTAGTCGAGTAATAATTTTGTCACAATTACTGACTCAAAAATATTTTCCACCTTTAGAGACTTGTGTAGTCACTTTGTTGCATTAGTATAAATGAATCATATACATCCAGAAGCATACCTCATTATTATATTGTGGTTAAATCATAGCAGTCATAGATAAGTGCTCTCGATTCCAGCTTATAACTCTCACCTGCACGCCACCTCTGGTCGTCTCCCAATGGGGAAGCAGTTTTCCGTGAATTTTCAGAAAGTTAGACAGCACAGTAAACTGATCCATCGAACGCTGAATGCAAAAGCAGAGCACTTCTGAATAAGGAGCCAAGTAAAAAAAGCTTAAACTACAAAATAAATAATTAAAAGCTGAACAACCAGGTCACGACTTACTAGAAGCTATTATGGTCAGGTTAGAGTATCAAGTACCCAACATATAATTGACATTTTGGACTTGGCGGTGGCTGTCACTGCTTTTGACTTCTTACCAGCTAATCAGACCCTTCTGTGTGTGGCCAAGAACAGTAGTTTGCGTTGCTTCTTGCTGAGACATAGTGACTCTACCCCAAAGATTAAAAAAAAAAAAAAGTAAATGTTCTGGCACGCGGCACTGAGATGTCAAAACCAGGTAAGAACACACACAGCAGCAATCTGCCTGTCTCCACGATGCAGTGGAGCTCTTGGTAATCATTATGGCAGATGTAAAACCAGCAAAAGTCAACACTTTCTGGCATCCAATAAGCCCAGACGTAGAATCATGCATAAAAATTTCATCGTGTCAATTAAAATTCTGTGCTCTCAGGTACTTTAGTGTGTGGAAGTGTTTTTCACAGCTTTTTGACACAGAATTCATAATGATAATTGCATGGCACTTCAATTTATAGGAATTCAGCTAATGATTGGGCATAAAAAAAAGGAAAACAGGCAGACAGAGCATTAGCATTCTTATATGATTTATACCTAAAAAAGAAAAAGTTTATCACCACATTAAATACAAGTACTCAAAAATGTCCCTTTCGTAGAAGATCATTTTATTTAAAACACCAGTTTTGACCGAATGTCATTATTTGGGCTATTTGTTCTTTTCTCTCATAGATAGTATAGTAAGTTATTTGGCATTATAAGTGACTTGTTCCACCATGACGTCTGTAAGTAAATGTTTTAAAGGCACCAGATAGTGCTTTGTCTGCAATTAGTTTGCTATTTAGTTTTAAAACCCAAACTCTCAAAATCTGGCGACACTTCACTTTGATTCATTTCTGACTCTACTATTTTTAATGAGTGATTGATACGAGACGTGATGAAGCCCCAGCGTATCATTGTGTAAGTCCCCTTGTTGTACAAGTCTGCTGCTTTTTCATTCCTCTGAAAAATGAGTACAATGAAAATGAAACGCAGATGTGCTGCCGTCCTTTTGGATCCACAGTAATTCTGCCTTTTCAGCCGATTCCACGGCATTATCTCCACTTTGTAGTGGTCTCTGAGCCCTTTGCCATGTTAGTTCAATAGCCCTCTGTACTGTAAACCACCATTGCACTGTGTGTAGCTCTGTTATTTAGTGCCACTTTGGGAACGGGGAAACAGGATAGAGCTTGATCTCGTCTTTCTGGGCGCGGAGTTCCTTAGCGGGGTTAGGAACCCTGAAAAGCATGGAGAATAGATTTGATCATGTAATGAGAGAAGGATTTGTTGCTTTGAAAATACTCTTTTCAATCTTGATACACGACCACACATTTAATTAATCCAACTGTGATCTCGTATGTTTTAACTATTCAGTGCCACCTACATTATTCTGTTGACTAACCAACGTTAGACAGAAGAAAGTCGAGGAGAAACACGTCGAGCTGTGTTGGAGGATCTGGGGTCGAGTCTGTGCCTCACCAGCTTGTAAACTCCTCACAACTAAGCCGCAGTTTGGTTTTCCTTATTTATGATAATGAAATGTAATTCTGCCCTTCATTGACATGCAGTGCACTTATACTCGAGTAAATTATTCTCTTTTTGCCACTGCTTCCATATTTTGAAACCATTACTTAATCACATTGTCAAAATCCCCATTTCCTCTCATCAATCCTACGTTGAGCTTTATTTGTGATCCTCTCTTTCTTTTACCCTCACCCATTTTGTTCACGCTGTTTCTCTCGTTCAATTTCGCTCGACACTGGTGTTTATTTTATTTTTATTTTTTTTGAGGATGACTGGATTACCCCTACTGAAATAGCTGTTACTCAGATTTTAGGTCATCTACCAAATCCATTAGGGGAAAATATACAAATAACCCCACTTTTCTCTGCCATCCATAGTGGTCTGCTCTTTCTCATCTCGTGGCTGCAGAAGCTTACAGTGCTATTAATAGAAGGTAATCTGCAACAGTTTTGTCCCTTAATATATTTATGGTTATTGTGAAATGGTAAATAAACACTTCATGTGGATAAAGGCTATGGTTTAACTGCCTACCAGTAGATGCCAGTTTTACCACTTGTTCAGATGTATATTAAACATTGTTGTGTCAAATTATAATCAATACCAGAGCAGCAGAGTGAGAGGAGCTGTAGCAGTTTTCATAGTTCATTATATATTAATTTATAATTAGCGGGTTTAATGAAACTGATACTGCAATATTAGTTATTAGGTGCACAGTTTCAACAGAAACAAATCTGCTCATTCAGTACAATAAAAGTGGCCACATGAAAGAAATAAAGTGAAGAAGCAAAGAGCATTGAAGCTAACGAAGTGTATTACACACTTATTAAAGTAATTTTCACTTTGCCTCCCAGACCTGGCCAAAAACACTTTCAAATTCTCATTGTACTCTAAGGTAGGCTATTTCCTCGTTAACTTTGAAGTAAGCTCAAAAACGTATAGGTAGACAGGGGTGGCATCAAATAATCAGCAACTTCAAAAAGCATGCTGCCACTTAGCACTCCTAAAGCTAATGTCCCCAAGACATTCAGAATGGAAATTATTCAAACTCATTTAGTGGCAGCAAATTGGTCTAAGTTCAATCAGAAAACAGACTGACACTGAACAAGAAGTGCAGCCTAATTATACTTGTTTGTCAAATGAAAATTTCATTTGGGCAGAAATGAAACCTTCGAGCAACTTCTTTTAAGGTGAGCTCCTAGTTGTATTATCAGCTAAATGCAGTAAAATCCATAATCATATGATGATAATGAAAATGGAGCCAATGTTAACATTCAGGCTTTCAATGCCCCGGGCACATGGCGATAAAAATTAAGTACCATAGTCCTCTGCCAGGCACGCTGACACCCGGGCTGGTCTTTAGCCTCTTAGATGCGTTTTTGCATTTTAAAAACTTTATCAAAGCACTGTTGCAATGTGGAAAATGTCAACGTGAAATGCACTGAAGGCAAATTGGAATTTCATTAATAGTAAAATTATTGCTTTTGACTGATGTATTACTATGCTTGTTAAGAGCTGGAGAGTGGAACGCTCGCCTGTCTGGTCGGCAGTCTTGCCTCTTCTTGTCCCATGCCATTTGCTGAAAGTTAGAGATCTACTTTCCAACTGTAAAATGTGAAGTTGTTAAAGTTGCAGGAAGTGACGGATATTTAGTTGAAGACGTTTACTTATGGGTTCGTATGAATACATCCCAGTCTCCGAACTAGGATGTATGTGAAGATACGGAGCTTCTTAAAGAGAAAAACAGAAGGTAGGACAGGATAACAAGGGCTCTATTGTGTTAGATAACACTGCAATTCATATCTGGGTAGTTTCATACTTCCCGTGTCTCTCCCTGCTTTAGCATGGAGCTGATGTTCACCTCACGATTGACCAACACATCTAATCTTAACTACAGAGGATGGGCCCCAGAGATCCCTCCGTGGATTGGTAAATAGACCAACCTGGTGTGAAGGTATCACTTCACTGAGACTTGTGTTCATTCATGAAGCCGGTGGTGTTTATTGATTTACCTCGTAATCCTCTCAGTGTCAATGTCGTCAATGATTGGAGGAGAAAATGGGAACTGCGTGTCAGATGGAGGACATTTTCTGACAGATTAGCTTTAATGGGATTCATGTTCTGTGGGGTTACGATATGTGGCAACCAAATCGTGTTTTTCTAAACAGTTATAACATTGCATGGCCTAATTTGGTATTTTTTTATGTCCCTTGTCTTTTACGAAAAAAATCTGAGAGGTGAAGAAACAAAAAAAATATTAATTAGCATCACTGTTTAGAAGATGTTAGTGTTCTGAGGCAGGAGCTGGCTACCTTAAGTGTTACTTGTTTTTCAGTGTTTAGGAAAACTAGTTGAGTGATAGTTAGCCTGGTTGTTTTGAAATTAATATTTTTTAAATTTTCCTTGTAAGTGCCTCAGCTAATGAAGAGAATTAGCTTGCAAGCTAGTGTTTGCAGCTTGAAGCAGCATCCTTTGCTAATTTAGAAACTGGACGTAGCCATGGGCTTAAATAAGTTTCCCAAGTTTTCAAGAACTGACTCAACACTGTATCAGTTTAGTTTTCACACCGGCATTGTCCTTCTGTGTAACAGTACATCTGATACTTACCAAAGTATTTATTAGTCATGTTTGTTAAGCTTATCTTAGAGCCACAGGAAGGAGAACAAATAAAAAATGTTCTTCTCAGGTCTACCATAGCTACATGCAGCATTGCCAGTATTTCCACACAAACGTGTCTTTTTAGTTGACTCTACTTATTCTGTAAAGAATTTGTCCTGTCCAATTAAATATTGGACATACGGTGTCTTTTCTTTCCCTATCCCCTAAACATTTTTGCATTGCTTTAATATTCCAGACACAGGCAGGATCCTGTTCTGTCACTGTCTTATTGGCAGGTAATTGCATTTGTATTAAAATACATTGTACATTGCATTCTTTTGAAAATATATGATACAGCAAGATATACCCATGGAAATATAGACGCATATATTTACATGAGTTTATCACAGGCACAGGCAGCAATTAATTATGATAATTAACAAATAACAGGAAGCACATTTGAAAATGTGTCAAAAACAATGGTTAGTATATTAGCTTCAAATAATATGTTGCACATTTTGAACACTATGCATGCATTAGCAGGCATCTTGAGCCAGTACTCTGCAGAAAGAGACATTGATGGAAACCCTTGACAAACAACAGTCACTTCACTAATCAGCTGGTCATTTCCAGTAAGCCAGATCCTCAGGCCCTGCTGATCCTCTCAGGGTATGAATTATGGTACAGTATGTTGTCTTTGTGTGCTAAGAGTGAACTGTTGCTAGGGATGGACCCAGACGCAGACAGGTCACAGATAGGACAATAGGTCTGAATAAAACACAATGCTGAAAAGATCAACTTACAATGAGTTACACTCCATGAATTATAAAATGTACATTTCATATCAGATTTTAGTGGTTTGTTACAAACATAATACATAAGACATTCTCCCCATCTAAAAAAATAGATTTTTTTTATTCCATTAAGATGAATTTATACATTTTTTTAAAAAATCTATCTGATAAAGACAATATTTATAACATAACAGGACAGCTCACACCAGTCAGTAAACCCCATAGCAGTACCTTTCCCCATAATGTCTACATTTAAACATCACTGACAAGTTAGATTACTACCTGGTATTCAGCTGTAGGCTTTCTGTATTTTAAATCACACAATGTTGTCACTCTTTTCATCTAGTTTAATGACACTATTAATTGGATTTGTAATGATGTTTAAAGCAAACTTATTTCAACAGACATCTTTCAGGCAATGGGCTTCACGATAACGATGAATAGTGCATGTCTAGCATACAGTAGCTGTGGATTAGATGCCAAGGTATTTCACAGTATTTGTAGTGGAGCTCTGACCTCTTGTGCCTTATTGTGGAAGTGCAAAATCCTCATGCTACACTGGCAGTGGTGGCAATAACAAGCTCTGAAATGCAATATCTTTGTAAGTATGCGCTTTAATTTTGCAAATTAAGGCTTCTTGGTGGCCCCTTTCACAGTTCCTCCATATGTAGCACTTTATGAACCCCCCTAGGTGACATCCAGAAAAACTGGCATAAAAGTCCCAGTAGGAGCAGGTTGGGTGATATTTTGAAAAGTCCAAAGAAATGTTCCACAAGGATCCATTTATGGGCTGTTCACACTGGAACTGTGAAGGAGCCTTTATCAGTTTTATGAAAGGACAGTGCTGGTTCACCAAGGCTGCTGTACCATCTTCTAACAGAACAAATCCGTAGCCAATGACATCAGATTTGTATTTAATTAACATATGTTTATTGTTTGCCCTCGCTTCTATTGTTTCACAGTCATGACCTTTACTGTCTGACATCACCAACACTGTTTCATTGTTCCTGCGTCCCTTCAATGTACACAGTTAAAGCAGAAATGCCATTAAACGTTCCTTAATGCTTCAGCAGTTCTGCTTTAACTCCTGTTATATGTAATAGTAATGTAATGTGGGCAAGTGACCCTTTCTACCTCTTGATGTTACTGCAGACTTGGACAGACAATCCCACCAGGCACAGCGCCAACTAGCAAAACAATGGAAGTCTGTCACTGAGGCCATTGAGAACATGGATAACTTTTGAAAACAGACCAATTTGATGTCATCAAAAATCCTCCAAAACAGACATGTGCATGCTTCAGAGGTAAAGACAAAATTTGTAAATCTATCAGAGGACACACTGAAGAGCTAAAGCACTGAGGATTTACTGCCAGTGCAAAAAGGACGACCGAAATAAGTTTTATAGAAGCTCAGGGATCAACAGGAACTATTGTGAAATATGATTTACACATACACGCTGGCCACAGTCAGCAACCAACCAACAACTACCGTAGTAATCCCCTTTATAGGCTTTTGTAAAAATTATAGTATCATAGTTAACTAGTCAACAAGAAAGAATGAAAATAATAAATAATAATGAAAGAACAGAGAGAACTGAGTAGTATAACAACAAAATGTGAAATAATGAAAACATGCTGTTGAATCTATGTAGTACAGGCCGTGCAGGCACCAGGATAAATATGTGCAACAATGTTCCATTTGATTCAGCTTTATAAGTATTTATATATTGGTGTTAAATGTGTTTTGCAGGATGTATTTGAATCATTAAGGACCGATATGAATAAAGACTTAAAAGGGTCTTTAACTATCTTTAAATACACTAAAATATACCAGTCAAAGTATTTACACAGCTTATGAGTTCATTTTTTTTGCAAGTTAATGGGACAGTGACTAAAAAACATTTGATGTGTGGGAGCAACTTTTCTTAAACCATCACTTTTCTGAGTGTGAGTATTCATTTTTATTCTCTTGCTGTCACCTGTGATCTGTAAATGTCAAGCTGTAAAGTGCGTATTTAAGCCAGTACAAGGAAAGTAAAGAGATTCATGGAATCCTGCATATTGCTTTTGCTATTGTTGATTCATCTTACGAACCCATCTCTGTCAGCGCGATGAATCCTAATGAAGCAGAAATCTGTCACATTTACTCCACAATGAGGATAGCTGGCAAACTTTCTCTGGAAAATGAAACTATTATCTTCAACTAGACACGCACAGGGCTCAATATAAATAAATAAAGTCACACTTATCTAGTGGCCAGTGTGATTACTGTAGCCAAAGCTGACATCCAAATTGACTGTCTTATCATGTCGAAGTGATTTCAGCTCAGTGGAGACTGTAGATGAAAGCAAAATGATCTTTAAATAGTAGTTAAAGATGGTTGCTCGATAAGTTGTTCCACAACAGTTTTGATCAATGAAGCATGCACTCAATATATTGCCTATTTAGATATGTGAGATAAACTTAGCTGGGCTTCTAAATGATTCATAAATTATATTTCCCTCAGTACAAGGTAATGACTTTATGGCCTTGTTGAATTCTTAATGTTGGAACATGTTGTAAATGCTTCAGGGAAATAGTGATGAACAGGAAAAGACACGTTTCTACTTGTGTTTATCAATAATATATATATGATTTACCCCAGTTGTTCCATCAAAATGGTAAGAAAAAAAAAGTTCTTTTAAATAGAAATGATTATTACACGTTTGGTTCTTGTACCGCACATATGAATGTTCACCATGCCTCAAATAAGTGAAAATGGACCTTTGAGCAGCATTTCAGGAGAAGGCTCTGACTACCTCAGGTCTAAGAGCCTCTGAATTGAATTTGTCGTGCTCTCATATACGACAAAGCCTGTCAGGTGGGAGCACCGGCTGTAGAAAATGTCAAAGCTATTTTCCTCTTTACTAGTCAATGCAATGCTTGTTTAATAGTAATTGGAATCTTATCCTGCTGTTTGCTCATCATTTCCTGTGCCTAGTTATTCCACACCTAAACTCCATTTAAGTTTTTAATAACATTTTAGAATAGTTCCCATTCAGGTAAACAGAATCTGATTACCTTGATGGATTGAAAATGTATGTCTGACGGTAGTTTATTTGATTTATTTATTCAAGGGGCCTCAAATGGAGGCACTTTAACTGAGGCAAACAAATGGTTGCCGCAGCTTTTCCAAGAGCACAGTGGTTTACAGGAACTGTGAGATTTGAGATTTTGTTAGCCTCCGCACTTCTCTATTCCACAGTGGAGAGATACTAAGATTGAAAATCATGTCAGCCAGACTTGTTTGTTCAGCCTGATCTTTTTTTTTTTTTTGACATCATATTATTGTTTCAACATAATGCTGGACTCCACAATCCACCTGCTTAAGAGAAAAATACTGTCCAGTCGGGTAGTTTGTGTGACTTTAGATATTTCTTAAAACTGAATACATGCACACTCAGTGCCAGAAGCCAATGAGCAAGAGCCTAAAACTATTTGGTGATAGTTTTGGATTTCCCTCTTTCCATAAGCCTCTCATTGTGTTCGAGGACCTGCTTTGTACAAGTGCTTGCCAGCTGCTTACCAAATGAGGTTATAGTGTTTCCCTATCAACTGTAAATTTCAATAATTTGTCGGAGGGGCCTCTCACTGTCAGTTTTTATCATATTATCAATGACGACTCAATTTTCCTCTGCCACTCCATCTCAAGCACTGACCCCCGGCCCTATTACAGTCCTGTAATGAAGTGCAATGGAGTGGTAATTGGTCCACATTATACCAGATCAGGTAACATTAGACTTATTTTCTTATCACAATGAGCCCTGCTGGTGACTCTCAATGAGAAACCAAACACAGTTCCTTTCTTATGCAGGCTATCATCCAAATAACATTTCAGCTAGAGACCCTTTCCCCATTTCAGTTTTCCATTTCAAGATTGCACTCCATGTCCTCGGACTGGGCTTTGTTTCCTCCACATTAAAAGTCCCCCAAACAGCCTCAGAGGCAGTGCAGATATGAGGTAGAGCTTTCCCGGGATGGGGAAGTACAGTAAATGAGATGGTAACATGACCATTATGTCGGCAATATTAGATGTACAGTAGTCTGCCCCTGCTCTGTTGCAGCCTCCTGCCTTACAGCCCGTGGTGCTTAGGAACTTGAGTTTTGATATTTTTCGTGTTATTCTGTCGTTGCAGAATTACACGCTTCTCTACGAACTGAGAACATTTCATGAGCTTATGCAACTGTTTCAAAGTGAGAAAAAAAAAAAAAAGCATTCCTCCCATTCCTCAAAAATTATCTTTGTGGAAATGCAGAGTTTTTTGCCCAGGAGGCACATTATGCGGATGTTATTGAAATCAAATGCAGTTCAGAAAATTGGCACAAATCAATTTTCTCATTCCACATTACAGTAGTAACTATGAGTCTGTCAGCTACAAAAGACATTCCACGACTCCGAGTAACAATGAGTTAACTGAGAAAAGTTGCAAAATGATTTCTGCCCAAGTTTAAATAAATATGCAGAAAAATTTAATTTGCAATTTTTCAGTCAAATAAGCCAAACATGTTTGAGAAACAACATAATAAGGGTTCCAACAAACATCCGGGCATGGCTCAGGTGGACCTAAACTAAAAATGATCAGTAATAAACTGTTAAACCTCTTGTATGTAACCGTTAATAATCCTCGCCAGAAAAGCTGTGAAGGCTGAACTTTTGTACTCTGAGAGGCAGGATGTCAGATCTCTGTTGTGGACTGACGCGCTCTCCCTGGCTGAGTCGCTCTGTGCGCTGGAAACACACTGCAGACCAAAAGGACAGGATATTGGATAACAAGGTTAAAATATAGGAGCAAAAATATTCTCTTATTAAACTCAGGCTGCGGGGATTTGATTTGAGCCACCTAATAGATAGTGGTTTCAAGGGAGCCCAAACAAAAGGTAACGGGCCGGTCATGCTTATGGTAGCTAATGGCAGAGTTAGAAGAAATTAGGGGATTCTTTTTCAACAGGAAATTGTACTTAAAGACGGGTCATGGATCACCCTGCTCTTCACAGGCGGCTTCAGAAGTCGGAGGTTGAACTCTTGCTGCGGCCATTAAAAGGTCTACATCGTAGAATGAGGTCAAAGAAGAAACTAAACTAATTGTATCACTGGAGAAAGGCAAAGCTGTGTAAATTGATTTCGTGGCTGAAATTCATGGTTAGACAAGTGAATAAACTCTTGTAACTATATTTAAAGAAACTCAAGATTGAGGACAGGGCAAAACTCCACCAACGGGCCAAAATAAACCACACAGCAAGAAGAGGTTTTATACCGTGAGCCGCCAAGAGCAGCTTCTTGGCTTTAATTTGACAAGTGTCTGGGAGTTTGTTGAAATGATTCGACCAGGGGTGTGATGGTTGGGTGTTTTGTTGAGCTGGTTCAGGTGATGCTGCAGAATTCCCTGTGAGCACTTTGTTTGACGGCAGTCAGGTTCATCTATTCTTCTGCAACTGAGTCAGCTGATTTAGAGTTACTCCTCTGTTTTTACTTGTGTACAAAACAGCTTTTGACTATTGAAGTGATCAGTGAATGGAGATTTTGCACAGGCGCCAGTGTAGACTCGATCAACAGTAGTGTTTAAAGCAATAAAATGTGACACCTTGCAATGTTGGATTGTTGGCACAAAGTAGAGTACGTACCAGGGACCATGGACTCAAACACAATGGCAGTCATTAAAATAAGTATACCCTTCCAAAGCGAGACAAGCTACATCCATATTTCCCATAAAAAAATCCATATTCCTCCAGACGAGCGCCATAATCCTTCAGTTTTCCTCTGTCCATGTGGCGTGCTGCTCTTGTCTTTAGTTCAGTCTTCCACAACAACTTTAACTTAAGCTGACAGGAAGGAGTTGGTGTTTGAAATTGTTTTGGATTTTTTTTTTTTTTTTTGGGCCTCTCCACTGCCAAGAAAAGACGTTCAAACCAACTCCCCAGTTAGAGGTAAATGTTGCTGAGTCTCTCCAACCAGAATTATTCATTTAAATAATGCACCATTACCTCGGGATGATGCGATAATGCATACTTGCTGTATACCTTATGGTGACTGACTTTCCTTGGTTGTTCAGTTGTCTGCAGAGTGACTGGTGATGGGGACCGGCTCTTTCCGCTAATCCAACAATTGTCTGCTGCCCCCTAGTGGCCGTGTCGCCGTGGTGCCCCGTGTTGCAATCACTTGTGTCATGTCACAGGGGAAATTCCTAGGGACGCTGGAACTTTGCATACTGAGCAACTGTGACACTAAACAGATGATTCATTCAGTTTGTTCACTCATTGACTTCATTCAGTCACACAACCGCACTGTTGTGGGCGTTTGTGTCTGTACACACTGTATGTGTGGGTGATCGCTTAAAGTTTGTTGTGTGAGATCAAAAATAACTCTAAAATAACTTAGAAGGGTCATTTCCACAGCATAAAGCCAAAAATACAGCCTTACAATATCACACTCTGTGACACCACTAATGACACAACTAACGACTGCTGTGACATCATTATTTGTTTTTATCTTATCTCATACATATAAAGATTTACAATGACCAAGAATGTGTGTCACAGCAAACTGAAAGCCTCTTTTATTGTCTAGAGAAGTAAAGATTTGTAGGTTTAGCATTAACTTTTATGTTCAGCAGCTCTGTGGTACAGTCTGGAGGATAGGTAACAGGATCCTGGCGATGCTGTTTGTTTTAAAGATAGAGCCTTTCAGTATCAGTCTGACTGTGAAACTCTGCAGATACAAAGCATCTTGTGAAGGAAGTGAAAAAACGGAAGAGGCATGTGACTCTGACAACAGGTGAATTGATGTGTTTGCGTGTGTGTGTGCACGTCTGAACGTCTGCCTTTGTTCGCGTGGAGCATTTTTGAGAACAGAGAACAACAGTGTATCAGAAGCGTTTCCTTTATAAAAGACGAGAGGCTTTGCTTTGATCTGGTGTATGTCGAGGCCTGTACGCCTTGAAAAAATTCAAAACGGCCCTTTTTTTTTATTTTGGTCATTATCTGTAAATGACTAATAAAAAAGAGCCAAGGACAAGTGCAATTGCGAGGCATGTTGCACGACATGACACCACTGTGGTGCATTTTCTCACTTCTTCAACTGTTTCAGGAAGTGGGGAAGAGTCACCAAAATCAGGAAACTAAGGGGGGTAGCTATTAATACAACAGAGCAAAGAGCTGGTGAAAGGTACAACTGTCTCAGTTGAAGAGGAAAGGAGCTTCAGTAAACTTGAGAAACCAAGAGGACATGTTTGGGATGCTCCTGGTGGGGTGATTTTGTGCATATTTAAGGCTTCACAACCATGGAGGAACCAGTCTCAAGTACTGAATCGGGTAAATATGACATGTCTTTTATAATCGTCTTCATAGTCAGTTCCAAGTTGCACAGATATACCCAATAGTTCTTATAGCTATTGGGTATTAGGTTCTTATCCATGTATAGTATGGATTATATTTTCAGAATGTTTTATCTTGTTTATGAAAGAATGTTTATTGAACAAGTTTTAACTGAACGTCCATTTTAAATATTTTCTGAGCTGATAAAAAAGAGGAAGCAAGCATCTGAGCCTTCCTCTATGGTTAAATTCTAATGGGGGTTAGTCTATAATTTCCCGCATATCTAAAGTTATGTCAGTCATGTTGTGGGCGCATTAAGAAACAGATGGCTAGTCTGTCTGGCCTGTCATAAGTGTGAACTGTGATGAAGGTGAAATAGGCGAGTTGGATATCTTTCCCAGTTAGCGTGTACAGAGGTGAACTTGACCTGATTAAACACTGTAATGAGTCAAACAAAATTACTCTGACCAGTGTTGACACAGTGCAATGTTTGCACAACTCCTTGTTGGCTCTGCACTGACATATCAAACAAATTCATTCATTCTCAAACCACAGTCACCTTGACATTTCACAGCCGGACAGCTGGTATGTTGTGGAGCATTTCTCTGACAAACATTACCTGCTGCAACATGGAACCCCACACATAATATGACCAGTGTCATATCATTAGTGTAATGTTTGAGCCCATTACAGGATTGTGATTCACTTCTCGTGGTTAGTCTGGACTGGCAATATTTAAAAGGAGCTAATGATTAGTATTTTCCAGCTTTAGTAAGGCAAATTTCAGGCTGTTTGAATGCATGTACGCTACATTTTATTTACTCTGTAATATGTTCTGCTTTTCAGAATATTCTCAATCACTCTCCGCGCATGACCTGGTAATTCTGTACACACCTGATGCACAGGAATGGGCAATATATTTGCAGCAGATCATGAAATCCTCCTGGGAATTCCACACAAGGTCTATTGAGCTGTACATGATCAGCCCAGCTGATGAGTGCTATGACTTTGAATATTTCCAAAGCTGCAAATGCCTTGTGCTGCTCCTAACAGGAGCATTGCTGGACATGCTCCTTGACCCTGAGCTGCATGGAGCGCTTCAGAGACTCCTTTATCCTCCGCACAGAGTGGTGGCACTGCTGTGCGGCGTGTCGGAGGACAGCATATTGACGGAGAGCTTCGAAGACTGGCCTAGCTGGAGAAAACTCTTTGCTGAGGATGAACCTGATGTCTACATCTCCACCATTTTGGATTCCATCACTGACTGTACGCAAAACTGCTCACACTGAATTGATTCTTTTTTTTAATTGAGCCTTTAAAGACCTAACTTGTTCGTGGTGTGTTAGTATCTATTCAGAATTCAGATAAGCTGCTTAGAGCAAACACATTTAATTAAAGGGTTAGTTCACTCATCGACAAAGCACACAAATTAGCTCCCTCACGTGTAATGAAATCATGATAAGTAGATGATTTAAGAGATATCAGCATCTGCTCCACTGCAGTGAAAATGAATGAAATTTCATTCTGTATGTTGTGTTTAAGATTTGACAACTGATCTGTGTCTGGCCTTTTCAGAAACAACGTCCTGGTTAATCAGGTCGATCCACAAACGCGTAGTTTTTATTTCATTTTTTTCTTTTAAATTCAAAGGCGGCGGGGTGGAGGCAGAACCTGAGCACGAAGCTGTAGCTGCTGCAGAGTTGCACGACACAGAAACCTTCTCAACTGAAAATTCCACCAGTTATGGAACTGAGGAAGTAGACTCAGGAGAACAAAAAGAAACTGTCCCAGAGGATGAAGAACTGGCAAGCACAGGGAATTCAACATTCGAGGAGGGTGGTACACCCACGCCCCTCACCTGTCTCACTGTGCAACCAAGCAGAGTTCTCTGCGGGGTAAGACTCAAATATCAAATAATCTTAGTCAATAGATCATAATCAAAACATGATAATATAAGCCTCGATCCAAGGTGTAACTATGTCTAACGAGTGAGTTAATCCACTTTAATTCCTGGTTGTGCAAAGGAGATGTTTAAGTGCAGGAATAGTTAATATTTAGAGTTTGTGACGGTATCAATGAGATATGTCAATCTTTTTGAATCTTGAATATGTTTTGTAGATTCTGACAGGTAATGAGGTTCTCAAAATCATTAAGAAGTCATAATAATTTTATTTTTCCTTTTCTTTAGGAATCTGAGACACTTTTTATCATTTTCACAAATAAGTTAGATGATCAGTCGGCACCAGAGGTGGAGTTTTCGTCGGAAGATGTATCTGCAAGAAGGGTCCAAAGCACTGTGGAGAATGAATACACTATAAGTGTTACTGCCCCTGGCAAGTATCTTCAGGAAGTAGCTTCAAGATCATGTGACCTTTGTGTGTTTTTACACTGTTACACTGTTGTTGGCAAGATCGTGAACACTTAAATCTAAACTCACTTTATTTTCTTTTTCTTTTTGTCTAGACATGCCTGCTGGAGTGGTATCACTAACAATGTACACTGACCAATCCTGTGTCAGCCTGAGGCCTGTTACATATTATACCTATATGGAAGAAGCCAGGCGGTATCTTGAAAATGTTGCTGACCCTGTTAACTTGATCTGCGAGGTGAGACATTACGCTATCTATAGTAATCACTGTTGTTTGGTGTTTTGTTCATTTCAATAGCTCTCCAGGTCATGAGTTATTCTGTGCTTTCAGACCTTCAACTTGTCGTCCGATTCAAGAGAATCACTGCAAAACATGCTAACTGACTCGTTAAAATCCAGGATGCCTGAAACTAGTCTTCAGCTCTTTGGAATCACACAAATGGAAGAAGACAATATGGCAATCAATTACTCCGATTGCTCAGAGGACATATATGAATCAATGCTGCAGATTGACCCTGAATGTGCAGAGGACTTGTGTAAGATTGATATGGTTTTATCTGTGTAAAAAGGTATAAAGTTTACAAAACGGATGGTTAAACGGATGTTGATGATTCTGTTATTGTCTTTTTATCCAGATGAGGTGATGAATGCAGTAGAAGAGAACCCTGAGGAAGCTATGCTTAGAAGGTTCTTCCAAGGTATCCATTTGAATAACTTCTACAATAATAACCTTGAATAGAAACATACATATATATAATAGTGTGTAATGTGGTTACATTGTGTCCCTCAGCAAAACCACATGCCAGTGTAAATCAAGAGAAGAACGCGTTCCTCCAAAGTGAAGAAGCAGAAAAAGATGATCATAATGACATATATGCAACTGAGGAAGAGGAGGATCCATACAACCTCTGCCCAGAGGATATCTATGATACTGTGGATACAAAAAGCACCTATAACCCAGTAATCCTGAACCGTCCACCAGCCCCCATCCCCAGACCTGAGTCTGAGTCTGAGCCTGAACAGCCCATGATCTCTAGAGGTACTGAGCTTTCCCCAAATCATCTTTACACATCAGATTTCATAAAACTTTCCAGACGAAAGTAAGTAACTCAACATTTTTGACAGTATTTTCAGATAAAAGGTTGACCATTCGAAATACAACTATGGAAACAGGAGGTCCTGCAGGTAAAGAACCATTTTAATATGACTTTAATAAAAATGTTGATAGTCTTGTTGAATGCGTTCAACTTCAGGACAGAAGGAGGCAAACATCAATTTATTTTATTTCATTTTTCATTTTTAAAATGCTAAACAGGTTGATGGAAGAAGTGACGGCTTTACCACGTTGAAAATAGTTGTTTTGCAAATGTTTGAGCTGATTCTCAGCTTGTTTAACATTATCTGTGATAATGCGATAAAGCACCAACGTTAGATTGTCTGTTGCTTCAGTACATCAAATACCAGTCACAGCAGTGTGTATGGAAACCACAATCTTTTAAATCTTGACTCTAATCACCCACACACGAATATTACCCCCTTTGTGGCATTAATACTGTAAAACAGGTTAAGGCTGAGGTTCATAAGACCTCAGGTAAATGAAATAAATAACACTTAGTTACAGTGCTTAACTGTAGTAATTGAGTACAATTGTGAAATAACAACCAAAACAAAGATCTTCTACCTTCTGCAGATTGTCTATGGCCGCAATAAAGATTTAGGAGTAAAAATGATGATTTCTATTCTGTTATAGTTATTTACTGTAATAATGTATTTTTCTTTAAAATTAGGAGTGAGTTATCATCTTGTTCCTGAGCTCAAATGTTGTCACAACCCAAAAAAACACCAGTTTTCAAAACTTTACCCCAACAGCACAGCTGTGGTTCAACTATGAAGCTAAAATATATGGCGCTGTGGTTATTTTAGTAGGCTGACCTTCTACAATCGTCAGTGCTGGACTCATGAATACAAAGACAAAGGCTCTTTATAGATGTGTTTGAAGATTTAACCGAGGTCTTTGTTTGGCCATTTTAATTTGTTAACCTATTTGTTGACCTGTGTCTCCAGACACACAAAAGACCTGATCAGAGGGATTAGGGTTGTTAAATATTGCACTCCAACACTTCACTCTGCCTTTTGAAGTTGAACTCATCTAACAAGCTCAGTTCTGCCTTTGCCCATCCAGTGCGCCCTTGGGTGGACGCCCCCACTTCTGATTATGACTCCTATGACTGGATAAAGACACCTGGACAGAGACAGCTCATATCTCTGCAGGAGAGGGTCAAAGTTGGGGAAATTACTGTGGATGAGGCTGTGCAAGAGTTCAAGGCCTGGCAGTTTGACCATGAGCGGAGGGCCAGCTCCATACGATATCAGCAGGTAGATCCAGTGATCAGACTTTATCATGTGTCTGCTTCGGGGTCAAAGATTGGATCTAAAGCTCATCGTGTGCTCTGTGTTTCTCTTCCTCAGGAAAATCTGAAGAGATTACGAGACAGCATCACCAGGCGTCACAAAGAGAGACAGAAGACAGGAAAGGAGCTTGGTAGAGTCACTTGACTTTTATTATTTATTTACTTCAATATACATCGCCATGTGGGCTGACTGTTGGCTTTTTTTATAGTCATAAAATGTTACATGGGCTACACACAATGAAGGATCGCATCCTGTTGTTTCACATAATTCTGATGTTTGATGTGCCTTCCCCCGTTAGATTATGAGATAAGTGCTCCGCTGCAGAGGAACTTGTACTGGGGCTCCAGTATGACATTGGAGTGTTCAGTGTATGAGTCGGCACCCAGGATGGTGGCTCCACCACCTCCACCTCCGGTGACTCAGATTATCCAGAGAAGCAGCTGGAAGACAGGTAGCACGTCCAGCACATCCAGTGAGTCACAATGCTTATTTGTTGTTGTTGTGTTTTTCTGCACCGTGGCTCTGGACTGTAACTAAACAGGAAGATTCTTAGCTCTCTTCCTGCCTGATCATACTTGCGTGTCTTTCTTTGCGCTCTCCAATGCATGCCACAGACAATCTAGAATCTAAACTCATGTTTAGGGGTGTTACTTTCAGATGTACTGGTGACCTGTCTGTGATGTGTGCAGCCGCTTGCTGAGGCAAATAAAACCTTTGTATTGTGCATCTCACTGAACCGTGCCAAAACAAGAGAAGGAGGGGCTCAGGCAGCAGCCGTGCTCAGACAGAGCACAGAGACTTGTCTCTGTGTCTCAGTGTCTCAAGTCTCCCTGAATTCCCAGTGCTGATCATCAGTCAACCCTTTCTATACAGCACTGTCCAGTTTGGGCTAAAGAAAATCAAAAAGGATGCTCACATGGTGGCACTTGGAGGCAATAATAATAACTGGAGGCATAAGCATTCATAACTGCTGAAACTTTTCATGAAAAAGCTTAAAGTTTGCTCTTTCTTTCATTCAACCAGCTGGGTGCTGAGCTTGGATAGCTGGAGGTAAAAATGCTTGAAGTTAAATCCGGTGGAATAATCCAAAACTAGACTAAATTGTGGACAGGGTGGACTTAACTCAATGAGTTCATGTAGCAACTAAAGGGTGTTGTTTGTCAACAAATACATTTCTTCTGACTTTACAGAAAATAACATTACTTGTTATTCCTGTGTCCTCAACACCCCTCTGCCTGCCAGAACATCAAGCACTTCTGTGCATTTGGAAATAACGAAATAGCCATGATAACAGTGGCTGTTATATTACATGTGGACACAGGAACATTTTGATTCCCTTACATGTTCAGAACTTAGTATTAACAGCTAACGACTAACAACAACCAAAAACAAAAACAAGTGAAAACTCCCTTCCTCGTTTGCTTGTGTTTAGTATTTGCAAGCAAAGTAAACTGCCACGCATCAGAAGTAAGTCGGTAATCAGACACATCACCAACGAATCCAGGGGACGTTAACACTCCCCTTACGAAAGCTGATTCGATCAAATGGAAGAAAGAACAGGTGAAAGCTTTAGTCTCCGGGAGATTCACACTTGTCCTTTTTGTTCTAGACATTGTCACAGTGTCGACGTTACACAGCAGATTTCCTGACAAAGCTCCAGTGAGCAGACCTGCTTCACTACTTTGCCGTTTGCGCGAAGATAGATAACCGAAAAATTGAACAGTGAAATGCTTGTTGTTTTGAGACACCCAGAGAAAAGTATAAAGTCCCCTCTTACAGTTTAGCTAGAAAAAAATCTGCGTATGATCTAGAAGAAACGGAAATTTCCCACAGCCAAGTGACAAAATTAGGGTTCTTTGTTGAAAACACTTTCGTTAAGATCTGGCAGCCTCTTATCAGATAGTTAGAGACTTTATTAACCCTTAACAGTCGCTCTATGTTTAGGTTCTACGATTCTTTCAGTGTTTTTCCACTCCGCCGTATATGTGTGCATTGTTTTTAAGCTTGCTGGCTTAAAATGCTATTGACATTGAACTGTTCGTAAGTATGAATTTCATTTCATTTGTATGCTTTCTGAAGGAGCTGTCACTTTGAGCCGTAGCACTTTGAATCATTTTGGTATGTTTTCCACAAAGAACTAAAAGGAAAATGAACCCGGTGCTTTCAAAGCATATGTTGACAAGAAGTGAAGAATTTACTGACATCCTCATGATTCTCACATTTCGTTTGTCTGTTCTCTGCAGGCCCCTCTACTTAATCTCACTCATCGCTCATACCTCTCCCTGCAGACATGTTCTATAACTATAGCGTCTTTGTTGTGCGACTCAAAAGATATTTTTATCCACATTTGGTGAAGTGGTCTTACAGCATAGCTCACCACACGCACTGATCTCAGAGAGACTAGAAATCACGTGTTTTCCCACATTGACCTGTTTCATCCTTTTTACATCAGGTACTGAGAGCAACAGACTCAGCACTCACAGCAACTTCAGCTACAGCAGCGGGACAGAGCCTGACTTAGAGGTGAGGCCCAATTAGCAACAGGTGCCTTTTTAGCGCACCTTGAAACAAAATACTTCACACAAACTGGCCTGGGCAGTCTGCACGCCATGCTTCTTTGATAGCTGCATCAGTGCCTATAAGCCAAACTGAAACTTCGCCTTCTCATGTGGTGGTTCACATGTCTAACCCCGTCCACTGCGTCTGTACCATGCTTCACATGAATACACATTTAGCCGAGAGCAGGTCTAAGACTCTGGTGCTCAGTTTTATTCTGTAGTCTCTGGCTACTTCAGTTCCTAAAATAAGTACATGTCTATCTTAATAGTTAAAAGACTTCTGCTGCGAGAGCCGCTGGGTTTTTTCTTGTGAAATATGTTGAAGCTTGGCAGGCATTGCTCAATGGTTTCTCAGAACTCGTTTGTGAGTGTGATCAGACCTGTGATGTTGTTTCAGTTTACAGTTTTGACACTGTATCAAAACCCCAGCTCATGTTGGAAGCGTCTCAGATCTGACGCAGGTCAATACCCCTGCGGCCACCACATTTTGTCTTTATCGATTAATCCATGAATCACTGTACCAAAAGAACTTTAGGTCTGTGTCACATAACGAAAGAGATGCAGCAGATCCTCACAGTTTAGAAGCTAGAACTAAAGACTTGCCTTGTCTGGTTGAGAAAGTTAACTATTTATTGATTATTAAAAAGTTTGTTTTTCTGTTAAACCAATGATTAATCATTTCAAAAAGTATGTCGGATTGGTGAAAATGCTATTTTTAAGTGTGTTGTTATGTGTTGTTGTTTTTTTTCTTGTTTCCTTTAAGGACACGATAGAAAATCTGCCTCCGCCACCACGACCTCCACGGCCATCTGACATTGCAGCCTTCACTCCTCCACCCAGAATTCCTCCACGGGTCCCAGAAAGGTCAGTTTAAAGGCCAATGAATTTACAAGTGAACAACATTCATTTTAAATGCACGTAACAATCGGAAATATCAAATGTATTGTATTACATCATGGCCACACCTGATAGCATGTAGTTATCCTGTTTGTGGACGTGTGGCAAGAAGAAACAGAAACCAATAAAGAATGTGTAGGCAGCGATGATTGAGACAGTAAGTGATAAAGAGGAAATGTTCACCCACCAGTAATTCACAGCTGTGTGTTAGAAAGGAAGCCAAAATGAGAAAGTGAAGGTGTTGATGTTCATGCTGTGTTCTGGTATCTACCATGCATGAGACGAGGCGAGAGAGGACATATAGAGAACACTTTGGAACGAAAGCTCAGATCAAAGTGACTCTATTAACTAGACACTGAATTCCTGTCATTTTAAGAAACGCTGCAGTCTGCTGATTATTCACAGTGATAGAGGTCGTATCTCTGTGGGGGAACAGTTCTGTGTGTACTAGGGGTAAACTTTTGTTCCCCTTTTAATTTGTTCACCTGTTGAACATTTATTATCTTATACTAATGTACTTTATGTATCACCTGTCTTTCTTTGCTTGTGATTTCATGTGTGCACGAAGAATCTTCATTATTTCGGAACAGTAAATTAAATAAGTAAAATTTCCTCAGTTTGAAAGAACAAAGTGGGTAATATCGCAATTATTTATTATTACTTTATGACCAACATCACTGTGATGTTTGCATCTCACAATCAGCAAAGCAGCTCTCAGTGAGTGTCAAAATTTCATGATTAAATTGTAGAAAACACTGTTGTCATTGTATTTCTATAGAGTTTTTAGTGCTGTTATAAATAGTATGGAAATGGTTCTAATCACAAAAAAATGTAAGGGTCACCATAATGAAAAAAGAAATCAACAATCACTTCCACCATGGGAGAAAAGTCTGAAGTGCTGCGAATAGTGTAAAAATGGGCCTCCTGTGGGTTAATGTCTCGCTAATTTTATGCCACTGTGAGATCTTATCGAGGACTGTCTGCGCTGCATATTGTTTTAACGTCATGTGTATGAACTTGTGAAATCAACTGAAAGAAAGACCGAAGATTGAGCAACACAGGGGATTGTGTGTGTTTTTGTTTTCTTAGCCATAGAGTAGAGTCACGACCAATACCAGTGGAAGGAAGTGAAATAATTACATGTGGGGACGGGATAAAAATATAAACAAGAAAATCTATAATCGGACGGAAAATAACCACATCTTGCAAATGTCTAATTTTGGTTAAAAAAAAAACTTAGTCACAACAAAACAGAGCTAAAAAACAAACCACAGTGTCTGCAGTCAGTCAAAAACAAGATACTCTACAGTTTACAGCATCTGTCATCTGTAATAGATCTTGGTTTATTACGCTACATGGCTAAATGAAGCAGTAGTTAATCCAATACTCTGGGATAATTCATTGTATTAACCTCCTAAGACCTAAACTCTTGCATGGCATGCTTTATTGATTTCTCTTTGTTATTTGGGTTGATTGGGACCTGCTAAGTGTAAAAACAAATAATTATCTTTTTGCATTCCCATGCATGTGTTGTCCACATATGTGGACGCCAGGTCCTAGGAGGTTAAACAATCAAAGTGTGATTGTGGCTTCTGTTGATCTAACAGTCATGTCTGCTTTTTGTAGGGTGCCAGAGAAGATGTTGCACGAGCGCTACATATCCTGCCCGACTAGAGCACTTCCTCAAAGACCCTCTCAGAGGCACAGAAACTCAGCACCCCCTGTACCCCGCCGCCTGCGGTGATCGACGCATCTGCTTTTGCTAGGTCTAGTGGGACCATCAGGATTTAACAAGATGAATCCACGCGGAGACAGTTTTCTTTTTTGTTTGTTAAGGGGGCTTTTATGAGTATTAAGTGTCAGTGTAGAATAGAGAGTAATTTAAAACCCATAATATTTCGTAGTGTAAGTGAGTGTGTGTGTGCCTGAGAGTGTGATATTCACTGTGGACATTGTTACCTTTTTACTGTTAAAAACGTTGGTCTAGATTTTTTTTTAATTTTTGTCGTCTTTGTTCCAGATGTGTGAGGCTAACGTGTAAAAATGGGGGAAAATTATTTGAAATCTTAAATATGATATTTAAACATGGTTGTTGGTGGGTGTCTTGTAAAGTTAACTGAGCCAGTGACATTGATGCTGTTCAGCACACCAGAGAAATATGTTATTATCATTAAGTATGCTCATGCATCTAGGATTATCATAGGTTTGTTGTATGTCAGACATTTGTTTACTGAGTTTATTAATGAAATATATAAATGTGGTCCTTTTTGCACTCTTTTGTCCTTGTTCTATTTGGCTACTTTACCACCCGCATCTATTTATTTCCTATGCAGTATGACATTTGATCACTTGGTGGTGCCCCATATACTCTTTGAGGGCTTCACCAACATTTTTTTTTTCCCTTTTGTGAAAAGGGTTTGCAATTGGATTTTATCTCATTAAGCATGCAACTGTTCAATCAAATGACATGTGACTTAACTGCTATGAATATGAATGAACCCTTCCTGCCAAAACGGTCCCCTCTGAAGTTTTGGGAGCCGAGACATGATTACAAACTATAAGAGACTGTAGCCTGCTGGGACTTCTGGTGAAAACTTTCAAAGTAAAATTCACCGGTAAACACACAGCATCAAAGGGAAAAGGAGAATGAATTCCATCTATAGTAACACAGTTACACTCATATATTGATTTGTGGTTATAATTCTACACAGACATATCTGTAAAGAGAAAGAAAAAGAAAGAAAAGCATTGGACTGACACAAACAGTTATGACCAAATAACTAATTTCCATCTTTATAGTTTTCCTGTCTGTAATATGCTTGAGCATTTGTTTTTTTATGTTTATTTAATATTTGCTGATAGATGCTGGAGATTGAACTTGCATACACATTGACACAGGCTATATATATATTTTTTTATTCTTTGGTAACCAAAGTTTCCTGTCTCCTGTGCAGCAGACTCTGTGGTGTGCCTTCTCAAATGTCACAGAGGTCTTCAAACCTTCAAAAAAAAAAAAAACTTTCACGTTCTGATCCGACAACGGGAGCTATGAAGCAAAAATATTCTGAAGCACAATAACATTTGAATCTATCGTGGGCATGTTTTTAATTATTTGAAGTTTAACATTTTCTCACATTTAAATCATATGTAGTAGTCAGGCTAATTTATAATATTGTAAATATTATGCTTGAAGATAATATGTACAAGTACCCTAGGGCCTATTAGAAATGTAAAACAGTTTGGACCCCAACTGCTACAAGTATTCAAGTGAAGTTTTACTTAACTCACAGCAATATTTTAAAAATGTTAAAATTCATTCATTTTAACCAATTAAGATATGCAGTCACTTTCAGCTAAAACATTTTGGCATATTTCAGGTTGTTTTAAACCTTATTGTTCACGCTCAACCTCACTGTTTCCCGCCATAACGGGCAGCCATTTTTCTTTAAGCAAAAAAGCTAACTGTAGGCTTTGCTATCTATCCAGCTCCAAGCGACAGACAGGTGGACAACAAATAGCCAGTGAAGTTGAGCAAAGCGGCGAAAGAGCTAGGTATTATTTGGTGGTGAGCCACAAAATGAATGGTAATTGGACATAAAGTGCAGAGCAGACTGACTTTTTAATGAATGCTAATGATGTTCCTGCATGTAGCTAGTTGCTAATCACTGCAGTGTTTTTACAACTTGTTCAAGGGCTGTTTTTCCCAATTGGCCAACAGTAATCTATTAATGGGCATTATTTTAAGTTTAACTATTTAAATATGGCCCTAACTCCCAACTTTATTTCAGTTGGAAGATGAAGTGACTGAGCCCTGGCTTTTATTGTGGAGGGGCGGTGGCTCAGCCCCCGGTGCGCGCCGCTTGTGCTGTGCGGCAGAGTTGACGCAGCTGCGGCCGCTGAGTGTGAAGCGCTGACAGGACGCTGGTGGAGAGCAGCCGTCGGCGCACCGAGCTCAGTGAAGTGTGTCTGCAGCAGCGAGCACAACACTGGATTACCACCACACAGAGGTAAGCATGTTTCTGCCCTGCATCGCTGCTGCATGCTGTTGTTAAAGACAATACTATTATTATTTAATTATTCCATGCCCACCTTTTGTTTCTTTTTCCGTTGGCACCAAGCTCATTTTGTGCTCTTATCGCATGATCCGCTCCATGTAATTTTTATTCATCACTCAGACAATAAGTGTGACTTCAGCAGACTTTATCAAACCTGAGTGCTTTTTTTACGAGTCCATCTGGACTGAGCGACTCAGCAGCAGAGAGGCGCTCTGGCTGTGGGACAGTTACTGCAGCAAAGACTGATCCACACAGTGGAAATGCGACCCGCCATGGGTGCCGCACTCTGAAGCTGGATACCCAGGAGATGTCCCAAATACTCAAGTCTGGGAATTAAACGCTTCCTGAATTATCACCGTGCTGCATGCTGCCCGGTATCATTTAATACATCCTCTCTGGTGTGGTTGTTTCTTTAAGTTGGCAGGTAGCAGTGAGGCGGCTTATTAGAGGTTGTCATTGTGAGTCATAGGGAGCAGACTACAGGCTACTCCACATGCATACAATAAGGCTGTGACATCAGGACCATGCACTTAATGGAATGCATATTATGCGGCATGGAGGCGCTAGGAAGAGTTTATTAAACAGTATTTCAACAACACACTGTTGTCATTTGAAATCCCAGCCTCAGTCATTTTTGATCAGATGATTGTGGAGGTGAAAAGCGTTGAGGGATTAAATGTAGGAGAGGTATAGTTGGAAGAACATTAGCAGCTGAGGGGATTCACACCTCTGCACTCTTTGAGCAGAAATTAAGAAAAAGGTTGTACTGTTATTTCAGGAATATTTTAGCACAGTTTCTTATTCCAGTGGCATCAGTTGAGCAGCTGTGTTGTGTGACTGCACAAGCCGTATAATAGTGCGACATATTGACACAGTGGACCTGCATGTTAAACTTGGTGTTCTGGTCTGACGAACAGGTCTGCTCCAGGCCTCATAATGAACAGCATGTGACATGGACAACTGCCTGACAGCACAGGTGTGGGCTTACAGCATATAGACACAAGAAAAATCAAATATAGTCACCTCTTGATTTACATTTTGCCACTGCACTCATTTAGAACAGGCTGTTTTTGGATTACATAATGCCACCGATTAAAGTTAAATTGCCTTTGTAGGTAAAAATAACTTAAGACTGAAAATCAAAAACATTTATGTGCAGGGAGTTTCATTCCCTAATGCGTCCCGCCGGTATGTTTCCAAATCTGACACGTGTGGTCGCAAAATTGGTTGTGCCACTGTCAATGAGCTGTGTCACACATTAGCCTCTGCCTGCGTTTTCATTCATGACTTTACCACAGGAATGATTTCTTTACTCCAGGGGAGCTGAGTAACATGACGCTTAACAAGCCTGATAAAATATTAACCCCAACGCAAATAATTAATCAAACCGCTTGGGGAACAGAGGCAAAGCAGTCAGACTGATTTTACTCCAAAACACCCGTTTCACGATGTTTTGTTCAGTGGACGGCACATTTCAGAATATCACGCTCACTTGTGCTTTTCTTATCACACGGTCGCACTGGACACATTATATTAGAGATACTGTATCTACATAGTGTTTACTCAGAAAGAACAGGACCTCCATTAGCTTCCCACATGTTTGAGGACTTTATCTAAGTGTGACCAAGCCTCAAAGAGTTGTCACTGTTGTTATATTAAATGTAAGTGTTTTCTCACTGAGTGAAACAGCATTGTGAATCTCTCTGCACTGACGGCACAACTTGGGTCCACTCTGCTCGCTGCAGCTACTAAGTCAGTAGTAGTTAAGCACCGTAGGAAGGAGGCTCCTGGTTGTAGATGTTTACACAGAGACGCTGGTGGGAACATATACATCAGTCATATGTTCGGTGGCGCGCAGCTCAGCCGTGAGCCATTTGTTCAATCAGTCACTCAAAGAGCAGCCAAACCACTCCAACCTTTTGCCCATATTGTTGTGCAATTAAACCAAGTCAGATGTAAACCAAGTGAAAGAGCAGTTTGGTCGAGATTAAAAGGATTCAGCACTTGTATGTATCCAGCTTACAATAACACAATCTCATACAGTAGTTATTATTTTAGACTAAGCCTCAGTGCAAACTATAGGGGCCTCGGGCTAAAGATTTGACTGTAATTTGGGGTTTTTGAGGAGGATTTTCTTTCTGAGTTAATCACGTGTTTTAATATGTCTCAGGAGGATTTCCGGGTGCAAAGTGCTGTGGCACAAAAGAATATTCAAACAGAACGTGAAGTTTGACACACGGTTTCACAAGCCTGTAACATCCAGTTCTCGCTTTTTTTTCTAAGGCGCAAAGAATCAAGGTCGGGTGTTGCGTTTCACTCTTTTGAGCTCGACAAACAGAAATGATAACCTGTGGAGTAAGGATGGGACCTGTTGGTTTGAACCCAGCGCAGTTGTTAATATTTTATGAAGCTTGTTCAGCGTCGCATTACACAGATCCCCCTAGATTTGAGAGGCACAAGCCCACGGAAACATGAATCTCAAAACTGAGTTTCAAAGATTTGCCAGAGCCAGCTGGCCTCCAGATCTCCCAGTCATGTTCTTCCAAGATTTGCATTTGGTGTTACAATCTGACAGGGAATAACAGAAAATATGGAGCAGTTACAGATTTAAGTTAAAATAGCACACAGATTATGGCGGGTGGAATTTACTTGTTTCCTACCTGTTACTTTGACGTATATTAGGGGATATTGCGTTTGTGGTGTAGGCCCGCTGTGTTCAGAATGAGTATAAACTCATAATTTGCAATTTATAAATACAGTTCTGAATGTAGTGCAAAGTTCAAGTGGACAGCGAAATGATTTCAGGATCGTCGTTTTCTTTGTTAAGGTATATTCTTTAGAATCAGCCTTTTCATTAGTCTGAATGTATGCAGCTGCTCAGTGAAGCTGGATGTTAGCATGACATCGACAAAAACCTCTGTAGTGACGATGTTTATAGGAAACAGCCTCGTCTTTACTGCGGATAACTGATGGCGTTGGATCAGGCCGGATGTTTCAGCCAGACACCAGGTTTCTGTTTTCACTCCATTAATGTTACAACAGGTCGCTTAGCAACCCCCTCCTCACCCCCCCTCCCCTTGTCTGCTTTCTCCATCTGCTGCCATTGGCTGAAGTGGAAGTGTTATGCTTTGGCTTTTCAAGGTCCGTGGCACAAAGACACTCCCCCCCACCCCTCCTTCCCCAATCATGGACGCATGTAAACAAGGCAGTGAAAAGACAATTTATGCGTTAGTGATGGATTTAAGCAGCACCCCTCTCCACCAAGCCCACACCTCCACCCTCTCCCCATGTGTTATATGTCAGCATCTGATGGAAAACAACAGCACCGCGGCAGTTGCTGGCAGATATTTTAATAGGAAGCAGCATGTGTTCTTGCTCATCATCACACAAACCAAACCAGAATTATCAAGTGACAGTGATGCATTGCATGTTTAGAAATCACTCACTCCGAAATATAATAAACAATAATGAAAATCCGATATCTGTGCCGCCACCTGTGAAGCCAGGCTCTTATTGATGGAGCTGCCTGCTGTGTTTGTGTCTGGGTGTGATGGGACAGGGTCAGGCTGGGCCGGCATTCCCAAAATAGACGGGTGATGGGGACCCGCTGGGGTCCTGCTGCACGCTCATTTCACACGAGGATACCTTCATAGCACTTAAAATTGCTGGATTATCACATCGCTGTTTATATTCACGTTTAGCCGCCATATCCTATGACTCAATTATCAAGTAGTCCTGTCACACAGGCGCTCGGTGAGTTATATTGGGGAGCACGCTCAGAGCTTCCAGTCCACGTCGGAGTCAAAACATCCAGCGGAGAGATGAGGAAACACTTTCAGCACTCTCTCAGACAATGATTTGAATTGTCATCGCAGCCCACCTAATGTGCAGCACGCCCCGTTATCTAAGCCACGAGGAATCTATCATGCACAGCTGAGCTCGTTATCTAGTGATGACATCAAATGAACATTGTGTGTGTCTTACTCATATTCCCAAATTAAATGGTAGTTTATTATAAAGGAATTTATGGTTATATTTTGGTTATTGAGGATTTGCTGTCCCAGTTATATCACTGACAGTATCCCAGATATAAATATGTCCTTATTTGCTCAAAATCTTTCCTTATTTTACATTTTTCACTTTGCGCCTGCTAAAGTCAACTCTCTGAGAGCCCCCTAAAGAGACACCACTTAAATATTCAGTTCAATGTTTATCCTCACTCCAGGGCCGTGATCCAAAGCGTTCTCACTCTTGGAGAGTAGCCTGGAGCCCTCGCTGTGAAGATGTATCACCCCGGGTAAACTGTCAACTCGCTGACATTCTTATTACACTGGCTCTAAAAGCCTTGCAGGCACGTTATAAGCAGGCTGGCTCTCTAACACAGCATCTGTAACAGGCTGTTTGCTCCATGCGGCCAACTGCAGTCCTCCCCAGGACCTTCACACGTGCCAACCAAGTGTTCCCTGTCCCAGGGATCTGGCCATGGTCACGTCCAATAACTGTCAGGGCTTCTCATGGACATGCTGGCAGGCTGAGAGCCTCATCCAAGCGCTAAGGGACATATCTGTCATTGGCTGGTGAGATGGGAGGCTTTGTTTTTCTCCTCCAAAAAAAAGATGTTTTATTTAAAAAGGTCACAAACGCCCTCAACAATAGTTCTAAAATATGAAAGTGATGCCACAGGATCACTATAAACTCATTAAGTCTCTGTGTTACTGTGATATCTCATTAGGTGAGGTTCAAAGAATTTAAAGGTATAGAAGCAGTGTCCGTATAGACTCAGCTTAAGCTCTATATGCATTATCAAGATGAATGCGTAATCCTGCTCCGAGGCCTATAATGACTGCAGTGTGTAAGTTACATACATTTCCTTTTATGCTGCAGTTGTTTGAAATGAACTTCAAATAGCTTGGTGGAGGAATGTGTAGAATCCCAGGCTGCTGTCCGGCGTGGAAGCTGTTTATGGAAGAGAGTTGGGAGGGTAGAGGGGGGTAGGCGGGGGTCTCTTCTCAATTAGAGGGATAAGCTGCTGCTCCGGAGCAGCCCTTTCGAGCCATGTTTGGAGCTATTTGGTGGGATCCACGCACAGCGCTGGACAGCTTCTCTCCCCTCTGCCATTTGTTGACAAAGCAGAAGTCAAACGGCGTTACGTAACGGCCCTTTCTCTCCGTCCATAGTACAGCTGAGCGTGTGATGAGAGCTCTTTTGTGTTAACATAGCACACTTTTAAGGTGGCCTCTGACTGCAGCACAGAGACCCCCTGCGTGAAACACATCATAGTTTAAAGTTGGTACCTCCCTGCCTTTGTTCAGCTTTCACTGCAGCCTGATTCACATAAAGCGATCAGTGCTGCCAGTAGAGAGTCCTCTGGTCCGTGGATATGACAGTAAAATACTAGATCATAAAGCAGCCCAGGAAAAAAAAAATCCATTTGCAGGGTTAAACTAATTTACTGGATCCTATCCAGTTTGTTTTATCCCTCTAATGATAAATTCTCTAATCTCTGGTCACATCTGTCATTTGAAAGTTTTTTATTCCAATAATTCATATGTTTAAAAATGTGTTTTGTAAATTATTTCTTTAAATTATGTGACAATCTTTCCATCTCAGCCACAAAGCTTTGAGAGAAAAAAGTGATTTTTGGAAATGAAAATCAAGTATCAGTCAGAAATACCATAAAGTACGGGCTGGTGCCAGCAGACATCAGCTTAGCTTTACTTAAACTGGACCAAAAGGGAACAGCCAGTCGGAGTCTGCCCAAAGCTGAAAACACCTCAAAACTAAAAGCTAATCAAGCTCCAGGTCTGTACTTAATACACAGACATGAGAGCTCCTCCTCAAAGCAAATAAAGCTATTTTCTGAAACTTTCAACACTTTATGTTTCTAATAGTTAAAGATGTTTTTTGGCAACGATGACAAACATTCACTGGGCACGTTTTCTCGAAAACACTTTCTAAGCTCTACGTGACTGTTGATTGAGTATCTTTTTGAGATGTTGGTCCTACAAAGAGGCAATTTGAAGATGGCACTTTTGGAGAAAACTAGCTAAATTGATTAAACATAAAACTGATTAATCAGTGTAACAAAGTTTAAATGATAGTAATTGACATTGAAAGTGATTTTTTAGTTACAGCCCAGCTATAGTTTAATCTGTAACCCCTCCATACACTTACTTACACACGTTCCTGCTGTCACTTTTAAAAGATCTTTATGTCATAGATCAAATCACACATGAACGCGCAGTCAGTAAGTCAGTGCAGTGGTCCATCACGATGACTGAGGTATTACGACCTTATAGACAGTTGAGTCATCCTGTAGTGAATTCCAGCCGTCCTCCAGAGCTCTGTCTGTGTCTCGTCTTACTGGCCCTGCAGGAGCGTTTGGACGGGGTAGGAGGACTTTATGTGGTGGTCTGCACAGTTGTTGAGTGGGTGCTACATTCCCAGGTGGCATGTGGTGACAGGCCCATCTGGGTACGCCTGTTGTCAAAAACAAACATACCCCCTACATAGTGAGGGTCAAGGTCAAAGCTGGGATTGTCCCGCCGAGACGAGACCCTCAAAGCTCAGCCAGAAGCCCCAGGAGGCTCCAGAGTGACCTGATCTACATGGACTAAGGACTCGCTGTGCACATTAATACCAAGTAGGTAATGCGCCTCGCTAGATCTGCGCTGATGCTTTGAGATTATCACAGCCTTTTGGGAGTTGCTTGATTTGGAAAGGTATTTTAGTTACACCCGAGAGCATTCAGTTAGAGATTTATGGATCTGTGTGTGTGTGTGAGAACGAGGGTGTGTGTGAGTGTCACGTAGTAGTGGTTCTGAGAGCCACAGATGGGATGAATCATCCTACCTTCGTCGAGTATTCCTGCATTCAGACAATCACGCAGGTTTTAGCTGAGAGGGTTTTCATTCGGTTGGAAATTCCTGGAATGGTGACTTTAATTTTAGCGTAGGAATAACACCTGCAGTGGTTTGCACAGGGTTTCTCAGCTCTGTGAATGTGGAGTCTCAAGAGACAATCAGAGGACGTCCACCTGACATTTATCGCTGTACTTGATGGCAATTTTTACACTGTAAACCATCAAAATATTGTTTGGTTCTAGTCCTGGTCTGGTAATAGATTACGCTGCTGGTCTCATCTGCTGATATCAGGTCTCCGTGCGTCAGCTGGTGGGGAATGTGAGCATGAAGGTGAAAAAGTGAGACTTTTAACTGCTGAACTTCTTGGTTTAACTCCCTGTCTGCTGAACCTTGAACTCTCCACTTTAACCCTGTGTCCATTTATTTCAGCTTCGCAGTTCAGCCCATTTACACTTGACCCCGTTTGTGAAGCAGCGACATCTAAAAGCTTCCCAGATTATCAGGAGTAATGTTGTGTTTAGGTAAATTGCAGTTTTACGGGATAAAGTTTCCACTTATTTTCCCGTTTGTCTTGGCCCAGTCAGCGCTGGACGCCTCAGAGCTCCTGCACTGGTCTCCTCTCTTTCGCAGGCGGGATGGATGGCGTTCTTTGCTCGGCTCTGCTCTGAGGCATCTCTTCCTAAAAAGGCCAGGGGTGATCTCCGCTCTCGTGTGTTTATACAGCGAACTGAACGCTGCGAGCTGTCATCTTCCCATTATCTATCATATGAGAGAGGTTCAAATACTCCCACGTCTCTCTTTGTACTGTATATTCACCATTTTGGGGTTCATCTGAGGATACGGCGGAAATACAGTTGAGATCAGTGTAAGCACTCCTCAAAGGAATGTCTGTTAATGGTTTTGGAAATGAGATCATGGACGCGTTGCCTCTCTGGGATGCAGGGGGTCAGGAAGCAAGTTGATTTTATTAAAGAGAGAGTGGAAATAAATACACAGAGTTCCCGATGCTGGGGGACTGCTCAGCTCCAAGATGGAAGATGTTTTAAAAGGTTTTTGCTCCGTGTCCCCATGGGACTTGTTTGGAATCGTTCCCATTTTCCCTCATCCATTTAGGCCTATTTGTGGAGGTTTCCAGCTGGAACATGAGTCCCCTGCCTGTTCTGCAGGTTGGCTTATTTACCACCATTTGCAGTGCACGCACACAGTCCCACACACACACTCAGAGTGGAACAAACAGAGGTATAACTTTAAAAGCAGCTCAAACATTTAGATCGGAGTTTAAAGTCTAGATAGATTTTGCTCTTGGTGCGTTTTCCATCACCATTATCCATAGCCTACAAACAAAAACTGTGTTTGCTCGCAATGTGTGTGTACATGTATGCTTGAGTGACTGTTTGAGTGCCTTTGTGTGTGTGTCTGTGTGTATTATGTCTGTGTAGAGCTTTTCTTGGCCTTTTAAACGGGGACGTCTCCTAAATCTGCCGCGCTGGCTGAGTACAATGAGAGGCCCAGTGGAGCGATGGGAAGTGTCTCGCAGCTACTTTTCTGGTGGCCCTGGTGTTGCCTCTGCATGCTCCACTGATGCAGCTCAGATTAACATATGTTTGTTCTTTCTCACACCCACCCTTCCTGTCCTTAACCCCTTATTGGGCAAGTGACCATATCGAAGCACTTGTGCACGTGTTGAAAACGAATTTTTTTTTCAAAATGTTACAAAAGTAAAATGGTCATGTTATGTGCTCCAACAACACTCTGGGGTTGAAATTTTGAATTTACAAGTATTTCAATGAGTGCCCTTGAAAGGGTTAAAGGGGAACGCAGATGCAGTTTTGAGTTCATATTGCTGGTTTAAGACGAGCCAAACTTTCTCCGGAAAGCAAAAAGAACTTGGAGATACGAGGCTTGTGATGTCGTCAGAGATGAGTGGCGAGCTCTCAGTGCATCGCAGCAGGAGCACCGGCAGAAATGTTATTAGCTGTGTATCGTAATTATTATCCACAGAAACTCCCCTCCCCCTAATTTATCTCACATGCAGCAGCTGCTGACACATTTCAGTTGGTTTTTTTGGGGGTTTTTTTGGCTTCATACTCTTAATATCATCATTGAATACAGTGACTGTGCTGCTGTTTGCTCCGTTTGCTGTGAATTTTAACATCAGTGAGATGAGTTACTGGCAGAAAACACTATACATATTAGATGTTGCTCTATGAATCACTAGCAGCCATAACATTTCTCTTCATGAAGCAGCTCAAGGTTTGTCAGTGTCATTGATTGCTAATAGAACATTAGTGTAGTAGACTATATTTAAACAGATGACTGGAACTTCACCGCCTTCCTGTCTGGCTGCATTGTATCTCGTTTCATTGCGTAACCCAACCACAGGAGTACTCGCACAGTTTCATTAGCTGTATTTCATTAGCTGTATTTCATTAGCTGTATTTCATTAGCTGTATTGGTTGCAGTGACTCCATTATTTCTACAGCACAGCCAGGCAGGCCCTCTACATGTAATATTATTTAAGTAATGCACAGCCCTTCATGACACTGCAGCAAAGCACTGGCCTGGTTACCCAGCTTACCCTCATCCACAGGTAACGATAACTTACAGATCTGTGTCAAACTGAATACACAACAATACAAAATCACGTTTGTTGTTTGGGGCTTTAGCTTAAAATCAACAAATCAGAAGACATTCATCCAACTTTGTTCCCACCATTATTTTATCATTGGTGGGGATTGAATGCACTGTGACTGTGATTAACTCTGCTGCATGTTTTTCTATCTGCAGGGTGACATTCAGTGATAAGTTGCGCTGGTTCATGTGCGGTGTGCGTCCCAGATATCAGCTCCCTTCCCTGACTCAGCTATGTTGAATATTTGCATCTCTGTGTTTCTTCCCCAGGCCTCTCCAGTAGAGGGCAGCATAAGGCCGAGCGCAACTCCCAGTAAGTCACCTCACGGTGAGATCAGCGAATAATTTAGTGGGCCTCATTCATGAGTGTTTGTTTGGTTTATTGATTGGATGCAGGTGAAGCACAGAAAGACTTTGATTTAAAGCTTTTATAGGTACAGAATAGCCTTTATGTTTCAGCAACATACTCCTTTCCCTTTAAATATGGCAGTTTTGTGTTTACTTTGTGGTTAACTGATAAAGTAATCTGGCAACTCAGAAACATGTGTCCCTGTCTTTGTGTGTGTGTGTGCTGAAGCCCCAACGGGCCCTCGAGCAGTCTGCGCTGTCAGGATCACACCTCTGAAAACCATGAAAGGCTCTCCTGACCTGATTCCTGCAGCAGGTGACGTATCACTCATCAATCTTTCAGCGTCTACAACGGCGGGACACCTCATCCTCACAAAGGATACTTTTAAAACTCGCTTGTTAACAATGTGGCGTCACTTTAATGTGTGTGCTGTGCTGAGACTGTACAAACTCCAGCTGCTCTACTTCCAGCTCTGACAGTGCAATCATGGCAATTAGTTTTACGGGACAGTGGGTATTAATTTAATGGCCTGGTTTTGATGTTACAGTTCTATTTCGGTCATTTGGGGCATGAGGTAGCAATGACTTGGATTCCCAGCAGCCCTGAGGCAGGAGCGCACTCTGAGAATAGAGAATATGAGAGCACTATGCTTTAGACAATGAGCCGATGCGCATGTGAGACTCTTATTTTGAATGTTTTCAGATCTGGACCCCAGCAGAGTGTGCAAAGGGAAAGGAGTGGTGACTCTAAGGGCCACCCTCGTCCACATAGATGATGAGGGCTGCATCAGCGAAGAGCCAAATGTCATCACAGCGCCAAGTAAGTCGGAGTCGGAATGCCACCGCTGTTTCATAACAACGCTGCCTCGCATAATAGTTGCATGGCCGCGTAGAATGTGGACAGAGAACGTGAGCATTGCCGCGATTTAAAAAGCATTTCATCATTTTCTTTAGTTGTAAACATTCCCCACACGCCGCTCAGAGTTGCGTTTTGATGTCAGGATTATATAACTCGCGTCATGTTTTGAAGAGTGTGCTCAGTTGCCGGGCACACTCTGTGTCGTGAAAAAGGCCGATTGCTCATATTTTCATGCGAGTGTCAAAGAGCTTTTTTGTTGCGGCCTGCCCACGCTGCACTTTGGAGCTGGGCGCCTTGACTGTGGGCTCGTTTGTTACGTAGAGTACATTGGAACCGGACTGGAGGCTGGCCAAGGCTTTCGGGGGAGATGCTTTAATTGTTGTAGAGCCCGAACATAAAGGCCATTGGAACAAACGGCCTTTGCAGCTCGCTGAATAGGCGCTTTGTTCTGATGACAAAGTTCAGAGATTGTGGGAGAATCTTTTTTTTTTTCCCTTTCCTGAGGATATTAACGTCTCTGTGCATGAAAACCACCAACGAAAGCATTCACACCGTGCAGAATGAAATGGAGATTTATTTGATCAGCAATTAGCTGTTATGGTTTCCTGGTTTGCTGTTGCAAATTCAGTGAAATAATGTACTTTTTAGTGTCATGGTCAGTGTTTTTTTTGTTCTTGCTGCACTGGCTGCCAGACTGAGAGAGTTCTGGACTCTTTTTAGGTGGCTGGACAAGCCAGATTAATGGAGACAGCTCTAAAGCAGGATTGGCTGAGGGAGGCAGCAACATCACAGCTGATTTACCTCCTGTAAACAACACTCAGTGCCAGGTACGTTTACTTCCACCCCATTTAACACAGGCTCTTTGTTAGGCTCTGTGTCTTTTTACATTTATGAGAACTGTGTGATCTCTTTGTTTTGAGCTCCCTGTTTGATTTCTGTCAAATCCCTTGGAATATATTTTTGATTTTTCTGTATTTTAAAGTGTGTTTTTGCCGGCACTTTCAGGTATACTCACCGGAAAGCCTAAACGAACACCGGGCTCCATCCTCCACTGACAATCAGAACTGCATCACATCAACGTCCAGCTCTGTTTATCCCTGCACTAGCACAGTTAACCCCACCATAGTCCTGCTGCAGCACAACAGAGGTGAGCATACCAGTCCAGAAGAGAGCTTCTAAAAGCTTTCAGGTTTGTCGTGTGCATGCTTTAACATGTCTGTGTTGCATTTTCCCAGCCGAGCTTTATGGATCTGTCAGCTAGGTCTGAACTGTGTCTTGTCTGTTATCCATTAGCCTTGTCTGTGATACACATAATCAGTGCTGTCTCACTTTTGCCTCATTGCTTGGTCACCTCTCACCTCACCGTCCTGTCCTTGTCTCTCTCTCACAACAGAGCAGCAAAAGCATCTTTCTCATTTTGAAGGTATGCACCGGGGAATTTATTTTTCATTTCTTAGACCTAGCCAGCAGCAGTCCCAGTTTTATTACAGAGCAATATTTTTTTTCTGCTCCTTGAGCCGTCTGTCACCCTCCTACTGACACAGCCAGACAAATGTGTCCGCCCTGTGAAGAGAATGAGTCAGGTTTTCTGCGTCAGTGTTTTCAAAACATTCGAAATATTCATGCGTCAAGCAAGGATGTACCAGACTGTACAGAAACATGAACGAATCTTGAACTGTATATTTTCCTGCAGTTCAAGTACATGCTTAATTTCACGTTTGTTGTTTACGTGGCCACAGGTTACTACGACTGTCAGATTGAGTTTGTACATTTTATTCCACTTAACTGACACCTGACACGTCTCATTCCTGAGGGTCAAATGTCACACGCTGCATATGTGCTACAAAGCTTCAGGTTTGGTCACTGAGTGGCTTCACTGCCATTATAATGATAACATTATTATATTCATTTAACGCACTCTTTCTTCATTTTGTGGTCGTCACACAAAAGTCGTCACATGTCAAAGGTTCTTAATGTAGCCTGATCCACATGTTAAGAAGTAACTGCCTAATAGTATTTGGGGGGATGCAGCAGTTATTAATGTGTTTTCCTGCTATGTCGCCCAAAACTGTATTCTGTTTATCGCCTGCTGTTAACTTTACACGTTATCTGCGTTTCTCGTCGTACAGTTCAGCTGCAACACTTTAGTGGCCTTCAGACCACTTTGATAGTCTTATCTGACATTTCGCAGTGAACTTGTTGCTTACATGTTTTTGACGTGCCTTTTCTTTGTATCAGACCCAACACCGGAAAGGGACAAAAGCCCCGATCCTGGGAGAGACTCAGTGAGTCCAGTCCCTGATATGGACTGGAAGAGGCTGCGGCTGTCACTGAACTCCCCTGTCCTCAGTCCTCTCAACAAGCCCATTGTGCCTGTACGGGTGAGCGAAAAAACCTCCTGTCAGATGAAGATCAATCTACTCTGTGCACACGTTTAACGGCTGTTTTGTCCATATGAGCCTTCGATGTAACGGTAAATGAGTCAGTAATTGCATGAAGCACATTGCTACACTTTGTTATAATTTCATTTTTGCAGCAGTAACATGATTTTTGACTTGTTAGCAGGTGAAGCACGCGCGTAACCAATAACATGAACACTGACTTTGTTCCATTGAGGTGCCCACATGCACATCTTAATGGGATGCAGCCATTGTTATTTTTAGTTAAGTGGTCAGGATGACGAATCAAAATGTTCTTCCAAAACAATACACAGAGCAACTTGCAAATCACAGAGTTTGTATATTTGTCTGTCGTCCTCACTCATTTTTCTAAAATTCAAAATCCCCACGTCTTTATTTCAGAACACTGAAAAGTCCAAAGATTGGTACAAGACCATGTTCAAGCAGATACACAGAATACCTGGTAAGAGATAATCATCATTTCCACTCTTGGGTATGTCTGATCAGATTTTTCTGTCATGTTTCTTTGTTGGTGTCCAAGCCCAGTGTGTGTTTTCTGTATGTGTTTGTATGTCATGTCACGCTGTGCTCTGTCTCTCCATCACTGTGCTCAGAGCCTATTGAGGAAAACCCTTACCGCCCCACCTACATATTCCCCGAGAACTATGACATTCAGATGAAATCAAAAGGTATCCCATGGCAGCGACGCCTCTCTCTTTGGCTTCACTAATCTGCAGCCGTCCTGGGCCCTTTCAAATACTTTATCTGTGTTTAACCTGCCATACGTGGGCCACTGTGCAAGTACAAAAACGACTTGCTGCCAAGATGCTCAAAGTATTTGAAAGGCTTTTACTTAGTATTTTCTTATGTCTGCTCCATACCATAAAGCCGCTGCTCCCATACGACTTCAGAACACTGCAGGTTTCGTGCAGATTTCCCGACCTAGCTCGGTTTTGCTGTGCTGGGGCTTTTTACAACATCAGCAGGCTTTTCTGGATTTAATTGGTCTTTCTTCAGAAGTTATTTTGTCATGTCAGAGTTAGAAAAGCACAGCTGTAGCCGATAAAAGGTATTAAGGCTGAATCCCGTTCAGCTGCTTTCGTTTCAAAATCCTGTACTGTGCATGAAGACTCACTGTCATCACGCAGTGGAATGCTTAGGAAATGTTATTAAAGGGTTAGTCCACCAATTACACGCATACGAAGGTCAGTTTACTCTTGCAGGTTTACTCAGAGTAGTGATGTCACTGAAATGATCTGAGAGTCCCCAAACTTTTACAGAAGTGTGACACTAAATTGCTAAAAAAAATTGTAAAGTTTTATGAATACAATAAATCTTCCGACTAATCACGAAAGTACAGAACATGTGTGGTAGAGGTGTACAAACAAATTATCATGTAAACACGAAAGATGCACGAAGTCTTATAGTGTCCTTCTACTTTCACTTAACAAGACGTAACAAGTACCTTTCTCCTTTTGCTTTTAACCATCAGATATGAATGAATGAACTCATTCATTCATCAAGTTCAGAGAGCTGATTTCACAGACGTTTCATCATTTGTACATGCTTTTTTCTAGCAGAGTTGTCATCGTAGAGAGGAGCATGAGTAGTTTTTTGATGTAGTGCACTCTCATAGCCACTAGGTGCTGCTGCAGTCCTACACTGGGGTGAAGTAGTGCACCTTACCCTGAGCTTAGTCTTTCAGGCGGTACACACCCTCCAGACAGTACTGCTGCTAACATGCTCCACCAGTCAGTGCGTAGATGGGTTTATGGTTTGCTTTAGGGTCATTGTTGGTTGTAGTTTTGGGTCGAAGCAAAGGAAGCGATAATTGTCCACAGCCTTAGACACAAAGACCTGCGTACAGTAGGTTTTATCAGTCGCAGTTTGACATAATTATCTGCACGTGTAGTTGGGACTGATATGATTCTGTAAACTTATCCGAGCACAGACTGAATACAGAGATCTCTCTGAATGTGTCGTTTACGGCCTTTTGCTCTATAGTGCATTACTTATTCAGGACCTTGACACTCATCGATGCTCGGATCCCTTTTTAGTTCAGTAATGCTTCCTGGAAAGTGCTTTGATTTGGCACGCTTTGATTTGGTTTGATGAACCTGTAATCCCTGACCTAATGGAAGGTGTGAGGGCCGGGAGGAAAACGCAGGGAAAGAGTGTTTCTGATGCATCATGAATTATTTAGTCCTCTCCTACAAGTACAGTAAGTACAGATAGATAAATCTTGTAGTGAATGTTTTCTGATTGTCGTCTATGTCTCTTTCAGATGATGGTCCCAGCCCCTTTGGTTACTTGAAAGACGGTGAGTTTTGGAATTAGTCTTTTGTTTTAAGTATAAAACGTTTATAACAGCTGATATGTCATCCATTATGACAGTCTGTCATTGAGTTACATCCAGGATAACGCTCAGCATGCCGCCTACGTGTTTTAAACACTGGTTACAGTTCAGCTGATGCAATAACGCTGTTGAGCACCAGGCTTTTGACGCCCGTCGTTATTGATGTGCCCATTTTCAGTGAAAACAGTCCCACGCTCAAAAAGCGACGCCGAGGTCAATTCGAGAGGCCGGTCGATGCCTGTGCCAACACGGTCCTCTTCCCTCAAACCTTCCGCCAAAAGGTCAGTGTCCTCCATCTGCTCCCACCGCCCTTATGACATGCCCTTTGATACTGCACACAAATGCACATGTTTGTCACTGAAGAAAGGAGCTGTTTACGACTCAGATACTTCAAGCTCAAAGATGATATAACTCAGCATAAATACAATCCTGACTAGAGAAATCCTATTTCTGATGGTTTCTTTAACAGGCAGCATCCCCGTGATATGAAACCATGGCTGTAAAGGGAGTCCATAATGTGCATGTTCTCACAGCGTGACTTTAAAGTCAGAAACTGTCTTGTGACGAACTGTTTGCGTTAGTCTTTAACACACAGTGCTAGTGAATTAAAATAAACATGACAGCAGGGCAGTAACTGTAGTCCTCACGTGGAAATGTGCAAATCTGGGGTTATATGTCTCCAACAGTGCGTCCTCCAGTATTTACTTCAGTAGTAATTAGTCTCACAGCTCCACCACACACACACACACACACACACATACACACACACACGTCAGCACTGACTCAGGATGATTTGCTCTCAGAGAAATGAGTGATAGAGTGATGAAGGAGGACAGGTGATGGAGGATAAACTGTTACGCACTGGAGCTGCAGATGACATGCGGAGGACTGACCTTCCTCAGTGGTTACATATGATGTGCTGCATTCTTGGACATGTCCGTGTCCATTTAGGAAAAATGCTGCATGATGAGAATTGAATTTAAGACCCTGACTGTTTTTATTGTGGTTTTATTGAGAGTGGTGTGTAAGATTTGAGTACTTCTTATTTACAGTAAGAGTCTTATATCTGAGCGTCGGCTGTTGATTAAGAAATTCTCCCAGGAAACGCAGCGCTCTGTTTTTTGTCTCTGGGTCAAATCTTGTTTACCTGATCAAATTACCAATTGGGCTCAGCCGTGAATTGGATTTTCTGTCATATCATCATTAGGGGAAGAAAAGGACAGGAGAGAGAGAGAGAGAGAGAGAGACAGGGAATGAGGGCGAACGTCATGTTTAAATTGAAAAAAAAAAACATCTTAGCCTATGCTGGTTGCCATGGAGACTACTTGATAAGGATTGGCTCTCTTCCATCCCACACCCCACCCCTCCCTGACACCCGCCTCTCCACAGGAACGAGTGGGAGCCCCCGGATAAAAAGGTAGACACCAGGAAGTACCGCGCCGAGCCCAAGAGCATCTTTGAGTACGAGCCGGGGAAATCGTCGGTGCTGAAGCTGGAGAGAAAGGTACGCTAGCTGCTTGCCTCTGTCTCGCTCTCTCTCTCTCTGTCTGTCTCTGTGTTTCTGTGTGCATGTCGTGCAAGCTGTCCCCCACTCCACCCACCATCCAACCCCCCACACCCTCCACCTCTGTATCTAAGCTCCCTGGCGGCAGCTTCACTAACAGCTCGGAAGGCGACGTATGTGCAGCCTGAATCACCATGTGCACCACATTCCTAAAGGGTGTCCCATTGCGGTGACAGATGATCCTGCTTGGCAGCAGGGCAGTATCACTTACAAGGATGGCCATTGTCTTCCTGTCTTCAATTTAAGGTTATTGGAGTGAATCGGCTTCGTGTGAGAGGATCCCAGCGCGGACACAAAACATGGATCCTGTGTGTTTTCTCTGGAGCAAGTGTAACGCTCTCTACCCGACTCCAGTCTGTAGCCTTAGCAGTTTGTGCTGAATCAAATGCTGCGACATTATTTAGTGTCCTTGAGGGCTGTCTTTTAAGATGGCATTTGTCACATACATTTGCAACTGCTGCCCGTCTGCACGTAGATCTCTTTTATGTTTCCCTCTTACATAACAGAGGACATGGAGGTGTTCAGTGTTGTGATTAAGTTGTTAGCTGATTATGTAATTATCGTTTGTCTGATGCTCAGTTTCATCAAGCTAGTAGTTGTTGTTAGCAGAGATCTGGGCCGACCCCGGTGGCAACAAACACTCTCATTAGAGAGAGTTCACTCTAGTTCACCCTGGGACCACTGTAAAATAATGGACTCTGTTGTTTTTAATCACAAGCTGAGTTATAAAGGGTCGCTGCTCTTGTTGTCCGAGCAGGTCATTCTCTACATTCGGTCCAGCCTTCAACCCTCTGGTGCTCAAAGTTCTGTTTGCGCTTTCCAACGTTAGACCCTCCATAAATATATGGCTTAAATATGATTGTATTACAAATGAGCGATTGAGGAAACGAGAGATGTTTGAGATGTGGTGACTGTTGATGAAAATAGACTGTTTTATGTGGATTCTGTACGATATGTACAAGTATCGATATGCAAAGATACTATAAAGGGCTAGATATTCTTTATTAAACTTTGTAGTAACATCTCAAGCATTTTCTCTGCATTATACACCAGAAAAAAACAGTTGGCATGTCAGGACCATATGAGGTGCAAACAGAATGCAACATCCCGTCAACACAACTTTTTACTGTTTACTCATAACAGTTATCATTGGTAGCTCCTGCATGCTGGTTGCCCGGCCATGCTGCGTTTAGGAACGGAAGAAACAGTCGCACCAGTTTTTGATTGCACACCATGTACGCTGACCCAGGAACCTCAGCCAATAATATCGCCCAAATTATTTGCTCTCTCCAGCAGGTTTTGCTGGTCGTCATCTGTATGTGGCTGTTTATTAGATAGTGTTCTATGAAAATACTAAATATGTTAGGTTCACTTTAAATATCAACACTCAGGAAACTGCTCAAAGAATGGGTTCAGGTTTTTTCCTCCCTGCTTACCATATGCTCATATATATGTATATGTATATATATATATATATATATGTGTATAGCTCGAAATATTTTGGGTTGCCAGATGTTCCCCAATGTCCATACTGGCCACATAAAGATATCTTTGTTTGCTATCACTAATGGAACAGATGTTTGTTTGTTTTTCCAAAGTTAAAGCTTCCAGCAACAGTGGATGCTAGATTTTTTTGGATGCATCGAATGTGTGTTGTTGTGAGCCTTGTGAGGGACAAAGAACAGTTTGTGTAGGTGAAACAGTCACAGCTACCCGAACTTTATGTAATGCGAGATCAAAGGAATAGCTTCTGACATTTTTCAAATGTGCTCATCCACTTTCACTAAAATATTCAGATCTGAAGATCAAGGTCCCGGAGATAACCTTCTGGCACTATACATATGAAACTGAAATGAACTGAGGAGTGTTAGTACTTCTGTATCAGTTCATTGGATCTTTAGCAAGAGCATCCGCCTTTCTACAGTAGTTAAATTTAAGACCTGCTGTTCCTGTGAAGCTTAATAATTGAAACCAATGGTCTGTTAATTTGAGTTTGACAGGGCCAGATTAGCTGTTTCCATTTATTTCAAGTCTTCATGGTGTTGCTTAATTGGCTGCATCTCAATGTGCTCTGTAACATTATGTATAAGATTTTAAAAAATAAGGTCAAACTCTTCCTTAAAGACCTAAAATGTGAACTCATCCTTGAATTTACTTGTCATAAGGAAATCATAGGTAGGTATCTTCTTCAATGAGAACCCTCCAGTATTGCAGTTATTTTATGGTGTTGGGTCCAAACATTGGCTCAATCAGCATTGTGTGATAGGCTCTTTATGTTGGTGTGTATATTCTGTGCTGTCTGAACTGTCTTCTCTTTGTCTTTCTCCTCCTCTTCCTGTTGCCATGCCCCTAGACTCAGGATGTAAGTCCAGAAGATGTAGATTTAGAGAATGAGCCTTGGTATAAATTCTTTTCAGAGATGGAGTTTGACAAAGCTGTAAGTGGTCGCCGTCTTAAAGTGACAGTGTATTGTATTATTGCATGTGATAACATCCATGTTCAAATAATGCCTGGGTAAACAAACTGTGTCTGTCTATGAAGACTACTCTAGTTTCTACTCCCACTGGAAATACTTGCTCAGAAATGTTTTAATGGTCCAGCACATAAAAATATTATGTGAGAAAGCATGCGCAAGAGGAAAATATGTTTCTCTTGAACTAAATAGCTCACTATGTCGCGATCACCGCGGCTTAATGAGACTAACTGCTGATCAACTTCTGTTTTCATCATACTCTCTGTTTCCTTTAAATTTTCACTGTTTCTCAGGACGTATGTCACAATCTTTACCTGCGGGGAACGTTCTTCCAAAGCACTCCATACACCCACTGTCATTCCTCATTGTCACCTCATACAATATAAAAGATTTTGTCCCAGGTAGAGTCTAAAATAGTCAACCGAGATCTATTTTTGCCCTCCTCTAAAGTGCCTCTCAGCAATTTATTTTGTATTCAGGAGGCTGAGTGAGCACACCTGCTCACGCAACAGAAAAACAGTCTGTTCATCTTTATGCTAGCCGTGGCATTCACCCTGCGCAGTTTAGATAATGAATATTTAATAAGGCAGATTATTGATCAGGATTTAATATCCAGTAATAGCACAGGTGCGCCATGATAAGGTTAAACTATCCCAGGGCTGTTATGTAGTTTATCACCATTACATTTTCTATGACAGACCTTATGCATTCTTTCGCAACGATGGCAGCATCCCTCCTCTCCCGTGCTGTTAACTCAGCACCCAAGAGGAACACTTTGTTTTGTTCAGTTTGATGTGCACCCTGCCTATTAGAATACATATCATAAGCCGGAGGCCTGGGTTGGATGATTCACCCACAAGTCACTCTGCACTTGGAGAGGCTGCAGTCCACGCAAGCATTAGACTCCAGGATAATCCCAGGCCCTTGAAATAATAATTGCTGCCCGTCTGCTATCTGGTATATTTACCAAAATATCCAAACGGGTGCAGGCATGTTGAAGCAGTATACAGTGTCATGGTAGATCCATGCCTCGGGCCTTAGTTGGCACCAGACAAGCATGGCACCGGACGCCCACAAACAGATGTTGGATCTCCTCGCTCTCTGTCAGTCTGAGCCACACCCTGGATCATATGAGGTGTAGCTCCGACATGAGGTCACGTCCTAGCATCAGCCAGACGTGTGGGCACGGTCTCCTGTTCCAGGTTAGTGTATATGCGGAGGAGGTTTAGCATTGGAGGCAGCCTGACTCTGTCTCATGGCAGCCTGGATGTTTGCCAGACGAGCTCTAGGCCCGATGACTGGCTCCTGTTTAATGTCAAAGTCACTTCTAAAGCTGCACCTGGTATGTGCAGTATTTGACCTTAAGGTCCAGCCAGACACACTGGCTCATTGGAGTTTGATTGACATATCAGTACTCACTCCGGTATTATCAGAGGAGCGATGTGGCTGTGATTTGGGAGAAAACACTGGCACTGCTCAGGGAAGAGCCAGGCTTTTGTGGCTCTGGTCCAGTCAGCTCTTGTTCTTATTAATAACCTTCAAAGTGCTGTGAAGAAGTATGAGTCTTCTTGTGGTTAGCACGCTACTAATTAGCCAATTGTCAACCAAACGCCTCTGAATAGCAGCTTACTGTAAGTAATACATTAGCTAGCCTTACAAGACCACACTGTTTTTTCTTCTTTATCCTGTCTTGTCATATCATCATTACTTGTCCACCCGCGTCCCGTTTTAGCCACCTAATAGCCGCTGACGTAGAGTCAGACATGTGTGTAATGACAGTTACGGTACTTGTGATAAATATTAACAAGCTGCAGGTTCTAGAGGAGTCTGACAAACACATCTAGCAACGGTTAAACATTGGCTCATCGATATACATGGCCAGCAGGGGCTGGAATTCCACACATAACTATGGTCAGGAAGAGCATTTTGTCCCCCTACAACCGACAGAGTGGCTCCATCTGTCGAGCATATGCTGACGAGGGGGCTGCTGCCACACTGTCTCAGCGCTGAGTTACACAGAGCCTCCCCCTACCACCTGACATATTCTAAAGGAGGCAACACCGTAAGCCCGCCAGCTCATTGTGCTGTCATATTTAACCTCTGTTATACACTTAACCTTTACCTTTAAGCATTTAGCGGGCAGGAGACGAGGGGCGCACGGCTATAACAGGCCCCTCACACAGGGGGAGCTGTTTGTTTTCATGAGCACATATCAACACAAATAAGGTGCTGGAAAGAATGAGATTCATGTTACCATGACCTACTCATGATTGCTATTTTGAATGTGAAAGCGGCACACAGGAGCCTGGGCTCTGAGTAGATGGGGTGTGGGTTATGTGGAGGCACACCTGTTAGGAAACATGCACAGGAAATTCAGCAGAAACGTTGTCATCACCGGTGTTCCACTGACTCACAGAGGCCTTCGTTCAGGTCCATATACAGCTTCAGCCATGTCACCCCGTTACCGCTTTGAGCGAGTGGTTTCATCGGCTGCATCGGCTAAAGAGAAAAGTTAAATCAGTTTGAACTTATCTCTGTCCCTAAGCTTTTATATGGCCCCTCTATTTCATACAATGCAACTGTCTTAGAGTAATATGACGTTAAGTGTATAGTTGTAGTTAGTATGGTAGGGAAACTGAACAGTTTTGCCCTTTTATATGAAGAAAAGTTCACATAAACTGACACTAATCAGGCGTCTTGTAAATAACCAGATTAAGATGCCATTCCTTTACTCCAGATAAGCCTCCCATGCTTGTTTCCTGTTTACTTTCCACCAATGCTGTGTGTGTATGTGTGTGTGTCAGCCCAATTACCAAGGGGTGTCAGAGGACACTACCTTCTCCCCTGATATTAAATTTGAGGAGGATACAAGACACAGAGGAACAAGGAGCGGCAGATTATTCAATGACACTGGTGTGTTCCCCGAGTCGACATGGAACATTTGGCTTTATAAATAGATCAGACTATAGACCTGCCAGCCTGATGTTCTGTTCTTATAAAGATAGGCATTTATTCTGAAAGGTTATTAATGATCGTCCTGCCCTGGCAACTAAGTGCAAAGGCATGTTGTGTCAAATGAGCTGTTGAGAATGCTCCTTGTCTGGTCATCGGTGTGGGAAGCGGAGGCTTGGCCGCGCCGCGTAGAAGTGGATGTGGTATTAACAGCAGGGCCAGGCTGGCTGGGATGGGGATTGTGCAATCGTATTTGCAAACAACACTTGTGCTCTTATTCATAGTGCCCGTGTCACGTCTGTTATTTTTACCTGCTGTGACGTCCGAAACGAGGAAAGCAACAGAAACAGTGGGCTAAAATTAGTTGGCTCTAAACCATTCAAAATGCTAGCGGGTGCTACCACAGTGAATGATCACCTCTGTGTATTTTGAAGATGTGCTCCTAAATACTTTTCCCTCTCGTAGTCCTTCAAACATTTAATCGCTCACCTTATGCTCACAGTTTATTTCTGTCGGCCTTTATGTTTTCCTTTATAACATTGTTTTAATGATCTGTTTCTGAAATGTTTTACTCTACTCTATACTGTGTCACTAAGCATTTGTGTCTCCTTTTGACTCTTTAAGTGTGTGTGAGATAGAGTTGCGAGTGTGTGCGTGCGCGTGTGTGTGTGTGTAATTCGGCCTGCTTGCACCACCAGCTGGTTAATTGTCCCCCGGTCTGGTCCAGTGGTAATGAGAGTGACTCAATACCAGACAAAAGAGACGGCTTCACTGGGAGACAGCAGCCCATTGGCTGAGCCTGTGACAGCCCCCTCCCCGCATGGGCGCCCCCTGACCGATGCACACCCACCCGCCCACTCCCCCCCTCCCCACCACCACTCTCCTCACTGCCGCTTGTTTTCTCCAACTTGCATGCAGGCCAAAACACACGCTTACTCCTCCATGCCAAGCCCAGTCCACAGAAGCTAAGAACCCCGGCTGCTCGAGACAAAAACCCAGACCAGCGAGTGAACGACACAGAGAAAAAGAAGAGAGAATCTGGCCATAGCTAATGCTCCTGCCTCTGTTCTAGCTGGAGGAGACCTTCCTGTGGATCTATCAATGACTTCTTTGTTTGGTTTGTTGCAGAGTGCCCCCTCTTTCAGCCCCTTGGAAACAGCCTCCGACCTGCAGCAGTAGTAAGTCCATGCCTCCTTCTTTTTCGAATACTTGTGATTGAAATCTTGCTTCCTCCATCCAGTAGCCTGACGATTATTTAAGGCATGTTATGGGGATAAATGTCAGTGAGAGATTTCTCCACCCTGTACAGCTCGCCCGCCTACTGCGGGGGGACTCCTGCTTCCTGAGGAGATCCTGTTAATAAGGCAAAAAGCTAGCAGAACAGTGTGTCTGTGTTTCGTGGTGTTTTTTAAGGTTGTGGCTGATTGTGATTGTGATTGTGGAGACGTGGCTGCTGTGTGGTGATTTATTTAAAGACAGCAACCTGGATGTCACTGGGATAGAGGGAAGTCGCCCAGCTGCTGCATAACTTAAAAACCGTTATCTCATTCTGAATGGCTGTGTGTACAGACCTATGACCAGCAACTGGTTTATAAAAGAGGATGCTAGCTGTTAAAACAAAGCCGACAGAGCACTTGATCACTTGATCGTCTTTGTTTTTGCCTGATGAGATTGACATCTCCTATTTTTGTTTGTGTAATAAAATGTAAGGAATTTAGGACTGAGCCACGGTGACTGTCTCGCCCTGCAGTCCAGGGAAAATAAACCTCTCCCTCCATTTCTGCAAAGAACTTTCCATCTGCTACAATCATTAGGTCATCATGGCCAAGATTTTATAAAGAGATTCCCAATCCAACTTTTTAATCCATTGATTCCTTGTTTGTTTTGAATGGAAGATGTCCCCGATGAAGGGAGGTGGGGGCGGTGGAAGTTCACCCACCCAAACTTTTCAAAGGAAACCTCAAGCCATAAACTGACTTCCCTCAAAAACACATATGTTTAGGGCAGGAAGTTGTTTTTTTTCTTTGGGGTCTGTTTGTAATCGGAGAAATTCTGAAGAACATTCTCATAAAGATCATGTGATGTAAAATGATGGGAATGAATGAACCTCAGAGTAAATTCGTGTGTTTTCAGGCCTCAATTAGACATCCACCAAACGTGCATGAATGAGGAATGAGGGCTATTGTCGTGAAATGTGAAAGACTGACTAAAATAACAAGCAGATATTGTGAAAGTATGGCATCACAATAACCACTGTCATGATTATGCACATATAACTGGCATATAAAGAAACTCCTCGTTCTTCCAGGTAAATAGATTATATTACAGCTAGGCTGCAGGAGGCACTGTCACCGGTTCCCCGTCAGGAAGCGCACTGACTGTCATTTCAGCAGAACCTTCCCAAGAGATTGTCTTAAATCTTGCATGGCTCCTGAGCTGCAGATTTCCTGTATAGCATTTATGCGAATTCTTGTAAGTAAGCGAGAACCAATATGATTTTAATGGCCCTCTGCAGTCAGCAGTGCACGTTTTTTTCTCTAACCGCTATGAAAGAGGTTCTTGTTGAGGTAGTGAACAGGGAGAGTAATGTATCCATACATTTGCGCAAGCTTGTAAAACTGTGACTTGGCAACGCTGCAGATGCAAAACACATTTTGGAAACTACGTTCCTCGTTCTCAGAACAGTGGTGAAACACGTTTGAATGTGATTTTTATTACACCAAAACGACACTGGAGTCTCTGTTTGATGAGTAGAGGAGCATGGTGAGCAACACATGAGCGGCATGTGAAAGAGAGTAAACCTGAGAGTTGTACAGGTGCATAGCAGGGGCTGATGCACCATGTGGGAATGTTCAGTGAATATTTATAGAAATCTGTCCTGTTGGCCTCTCTGGAATGCCAAGATATGTGCGGTAGCCAATGCCTTCTCTCAACATCAGCCTCTAAATTCTGAACTCAAGTTTGGCTTCTTCTGTCTCTGATTATTTTGTCTCCCACAAGTCTGGGAAGACAGGAATTACCTCAAGATATTCAAAATAAGAACCATATGACAGCTCACTGCCTAATTTGTGGGCTGTTTATCATAAAACCATGTAACACAACTCCCCTGAATGAATTTCACTGTGTTTAATTAGCTGTCTGCCTTCCTCTCACCACTGTCTAGCTCCTCGAGCAAGTCTGGACACAGCGAGGTGGAGAAGGACAGTGGATCATCCACGAGTGAGCCTGCGGCTCCAGAATGCGATCGCCATGTTTACAAGAGCGTCCTGGAGGGCGGCGACATTCCCTTACAAGGTCTAAGGGCCCTAAACAAGCGCCATGGCAGCTCCTCCTCCTCTAAAGGTAGGACACCAGCCACTTTACATATGGCCAGTAAAAAGGCAGGTGTGTGTTTGTTAATGGATGTGGGGCCTAGACAGTCCAGCCATTAAAGGCCTTTCCTGCTGAGACAGACCCAATGATTTACAGACACTGTTCAAAGTGTCAGACAGGGATACATGTGTTTCCGTTTACCTTTCTGTTGGAATCCACACATTTTCTTTGCTCCCAGACCTCACAGCATTGGCCAGTCACCTCGCAGCATTCATTCGCCCAACGGCTTTTGATTTATTATTGATTCCATGGATGTTTTCATCAAACGTGGTCAGGCCGTCTGCTTTGGAAATCTTATGGAAGAAGGGAGGTTGTCTTGCTAAGTGGATGGAAGCTAACCTTGGGGATTTTCCCCCCTCTTGCTCCAGTTGTGAGCGGCCAGTCGCTAGGCAGGCTTAGGGCAAGACTCCAGAGTGTTCCAGCCAGGGAGCAGAGGGCCAGAGAGGGGATGGATGAGGAGGGGACGAGCGAGATAAACAGAGCTCTGCTCTTCACAACCCGGCAAGACAGGGGTGAGATAAACAGGAGGGACACAGAGGGTGGGTAAGCATGAGGAAGTCAGCTGTCAGTGTGAGGTCAGAGGCTGGAATGCCTGCGCACATGGCCTGGGAGAGAGGCACTGGGGGAGGAGAGGAGATGTAAGGAAGAGAAAAGAAGGGACAGTGTGACCCAACATGTCATTACATTACATCTGGGAAGACACGCAACAGATGTCACTTTAGAAACGGTTCGTTCAGACCTCAAGTTGGGCCCCTTTCCACACAAATATATTGGCAAAAAATTAATATTAGAAAAGAGACACATTCCCAGTCCTGCCGCAGAAATATATCAAGATAGTTGTTTGAGCTTTGAAACATGCAGTCAGTGAATTCTGCACTCCAGTCAACTGACTAACACGCTCTTTCATTAGCCGCCTGCCCAAAGAAACAGCCGAGCGCTAGAAACCAAACACTTCATCATGTGTTTCTGTCTTGTGCTCGTGACATAAATAAAAATATCTGTTTTAATCTTTGTGTTTTAAAGAACCAAGCCTGAAGGTTTTTCATTGGCCAGAACTCTTTAGTTGCCACACGCTGTGGATAAAATGTAGTTTACTTCCACTGCGTGTGTTTTTCTGGTAGATATGAATGTGACAGATGGGTCACGCGTGCTACAGAAGTGTCTCCCAGCATGTGAAAGTGTTGTGTCATTTCCCGGTTCCATCTGTGGTGCTATCAGGAGCATGCTACAGCCAGGAACTGAGAATAACCAGGGACTGACATGAGTGTTTCTCAGAGGTTTAGGACATTTGATCATATTTTACTGGGCAGGTTGGCTCGGGACACATTTTTTATTTACAGCTGTGCGGGGTAGCAGTGTATTCACAGCAGTGCCACAGGCCATTTATCACTTCAGCCGTCTGCCTAATTGCTAAAAGTGGAGGAGAAGAATATATGTAGGAGGTTAAAGTGGGACAGCTGTCATGAGGACATGAATACATAGGCAACTAAAAAGGCTTGAAGTGTTTTCCGACTTCCTTTGATTTGTTTTTTAATTGTACTGATACTGCAGTCAGTGTTTAGAATTCCTTTATGACCTCCGACATCACATGACATTTCATGGCATATTGCTGTTTTTAATACTTTATGTTTCACTTGGTGCTGTTTACAGTCATAATGCTAACATAAGGCTCTGTTAGACACTAAATTTGCCCTTGTTCCATTTTGCCAAAGCATAATTGTTCACTGCAGGACCATGCTGTTAATATAACAGTCATCTACTACTTGATGCACAATGCATCAAGTCTGCTTCCTCTTCTCATCTACTTTTGATGGAACTCAGTCTTGACTTTAGAAATGTGCCTGACTTTGTTTTAGCGTGTGTGAACCTGTGACCATTGTAATCTAATATGTTGTTTATTCTGTTGTCCTGCATGCTTGCCAGTGGATTATAAAGGTGGGAATGGCTATATAATTTCACCCTGCTCCTCTGTAAATAGTCGATCGGTTCTTGCCAGTAATGCAATAGGTAACCAGTGTAAGAGTATGAAGCCTCTATCTGCTGCCAAAGCCTGCATTCCCCAAATCCTGCCCTCAAAGTTCAAGCCCAAGCTGCTGCCGCCAAGTGGTGACAGTCAGGAAAGCAGGACTAAGGCCGTCAGACACCCAAAGGCCCACAGCTGCGAGGATCTGTACACAGGACCATGTGACACTGACTTTGCCGGAGCAGAGGAAAGGGAGAGCGGGCAGCATTCAGACTCTAAGTCCAGCTGTGGCAGTGAGTGCACGGACGGCCTCAGGAATGTTTCCCCTGCAATTAGAAGGAGCGCGTCCGAGTTCTCCAGCCTGTACAGGACCATGCATCACATTCAGCGGCCCTGCTCGGCTGGCAGCAGCCCCCACGGCAGCGTCCGCAGCCTGGCCTCTCTTTTTGAGAAGTCAAAGGCCGAGGAGGGTGAAAGGTCGGAGGCAGAGGACGGGGGTAACATTCCACGGGACGCAGTGTCGTCACGGGTCAGCGAGTTTGAAATGATCATCCAACGGTCCAGCTCAGTGCCCAGCCGCTCCTCCTCCCTGCCCACCCTGCACTCCAGCCATAGCCACAGCCCCAACCACAGCGCCACCCACCTCTACATGCCGTCTGCAGTGTCAGCAGAGTCCCTTTTGGTACCCGACGCCACCCAGACGGATGCCTGCTCCCGAGTGGAGGTGGAGGGCAAGAGCTATGAGGAGGAGTCCTTGTCACCAGAAGGTGTGACTGCAGAGGAGGCTACTTCCTCCTCAGAGGATGGACATAATGTGAGGACTGAGTCCCCGTCCAACACTGAGGCTGAGGTCGAACAGATCTTCAGTAAAAGTTCGCCTGAACTGACCCAGCAAGATGTCAGTGGAGTAAAGAGTCCCTCCGTGCTGCTCACAGTATCCCCTCCACAACACAACCATATTCTCCACCACCATCACCACCACCTGCACCACCTAAACCACCAACTCCTCCTCAAACCTAGCAAATGCAAAGGCTCCTGCCCAGCCTCCTATACCCGCTTCACCACCATCCTCAGGCACGAGAGGCAGCAGGCCAACACCCAACAGGAGAGGCCACCACCTCCAGAGAAGAAGACCACGCTGCCTGGGAACCTCTTCCTCATGGGCCCTGCTCCGTTCAGGTTACGCAAGAACCTGCAGTCCCAGCAAGCTCGGAGGACCCTTTTAGCCACGAAGGTGACAGTGGGTACCCAGAGGCCTTGCACTTTGTCTCCAGAGCTCAGACCTCTGATTCCTCAGCGCCTGTCCTCCCTGGAGGTCCTGGAGAGGCTGAGTAACGGGGAGGGAAGCAACTCTGACCATCTGAGTAACGGGCAGGGCTTGGACGCCAATGGGAACCTACTGCAGCCGCTGGCAGCTCACCGCAGAGGTGGCTATCTCCATCCCTTCACCACTGTCACCCTCCTCTCTCCTCCCTCTGTGGTCACTCATTTATCTCGCCTCTCTCTTCACCTTGTGTCCCTTTTCTCCACAAAGCGACGCCGCCGCCCTCCATCTCTAGTCTGTGTGCTGTGTTTACAAAGTGACAGGGAGGCCTCCATCTCATTCTGAGTGTGCTGTTTGGTGCTCTTCCATTTCACTGTGAATGAATATGGTCCAACAAACGCATCAAAACACTTCAGTGACTGTAGGAGGTTCAGGCAGCTTTTGGTAATGTATATAGCTCCTGGTGACATCAAATTTGAGTTGTATGCAAGAATCCCAGAGCCTGCATAAGCATTACATAATACAGACTGAATTTGCTGTTTTGTTACATCATTACATTGTAGGATTTTTTATTTTTTAATACGTTTACAGTGAGATCTTAAACCCTCTTCTTGCATGGGCAATGACTTCTAAAGCCTCACTACAATGCCAGGCATTCCTCTGTAATGTTTAAGCAGGATATTTTGATATAACATTGCATACGCCCTCTCAAATTGATGTCTCACCATGTCTGTATCTGTTTTTGTTTCTGTTTTGGGAACAATTTACATCTGCCATCTTTCATTCTGTCACTTTAAAAGGTTTGTTTTAGCCAGACAGGATGTTCCCTGCTTTGATTTCTTTTACGTAACAGCCGGTCCTTCAGGCATCAGACACAAACCTGAAACATTGATAGTTGTTTCTTGTGGCCCTGCTGGGACGCAGAATGAAACATCTGTGGTGGTGTGGGGAGCAAAATAAGTCACGAGGATACATCGCTAACGTAACAAAGGTGAAACTTAAACTGAACTAATGGATGCTGGTTGGTCGATCAGTAAACCCATGATGTCATGATTACTTTTTTTGGCCAAGATACAGTAGGTGTCATATTTTCTTTCCTGCCTTTGTTTTGTCATGAACACACATTGGATCATTCTGTGTTCATTCCTACGTGCATGCAGGAACACATTTGGCTTTTTGGATGTGCGTGTGCTTTTTGTTTTAGTGTTGCAGAGATTATTGTGTTCATTTAAAGCATGCATGGTTGTGTTTATTGTGTGTATTTTATTATGATTCTATGCATTGGAATTAAGGAGTTGACTGCAATATCATCCTCTTGAAAGTTTTCTTCCTGAATTGGATTTGCCATGAGGTCGACAGCGAAAGTGCTTCACAGCGCAACTCTGTCTGTTTCTGTTGCAGACTCATCCCCAGCACATGGGGAGAGCCAGGATGAAGTGTTGCGGAGGCGTCACGGGGACAAAGAGGTGAATTTCATCCTTTGATAAATGACTCTGACAATGCTTGTGCAACGAGAGCTGTGCTATGAATGAGGAAACCATATATTATACATAACAAAGAATATGGCACATGAATAAAAGAGAAGAGACCCATATCTGGAGGGACAAACAGTTCAGTCTGGTTTCCTGGCAGAAAATCTTGGAGGAGCAGCGGCGGCTGAAGCGGGAACAGGAAGAGGCTGACACAGCGTCGAGGCGGCACACAGGCATTGTCCCGACGCACCACCAGTTCATCACCAATGAACGCTTCGGAGACCTGCTCAACATCACAGATAACACAGAGAAGAGGAAGTCAGGCATAGAGGTACGATACAGGGCCGCATCGTATCCTTGTGTAAGCAGGAAAAACGGCAGATGCTTTGTCACTTTGTGTGTGTCAGGCTGTGCGCGGGTGACGGGGCTTGTCAGCAGGATTTCTGCACACACAGATGGCTTTCTCCTCAGGGTCAAACATTCAGAGGGTGAGAGGAGTGATAGGAGGCAGAATCACACTGAATATTTCACCTCCACAGCGCACACAATGTAAAGTCGCTGCTAATGTGTCTTACTCTTGGCTGACCAGTCTCACAGTAAACAACCCACAGCAGTTTCTTACTGGGAACGCTGCAGAGGACAAGTAACCCAGTCAGTCACAAGCAGCTCATTCCTGTCATTGCTATAATATTTATGTTGAGACGGGGCACTGGGAGGACAAGTCAGACAGATTTACAACTCACAACAAATTCCAGGAGCAATATAATGACGAAACCCAGAGAATACAGTGAGCAAAACGTGACAAACAAGCAGGCACGTCACAGAATTTAGTCTTCTGAATAACCTTCACAGAAATATGAAAGGAAAAGTCACCAACTTTCTTTTCCTGTCTACACAGAGAACTCCAGCCATGGCTCGCTTCAACTTCAGAGCAGAAACTCTAAAGTAAGCAGAAACCTATCCATCTATCTATCTATCTATCTATCTATCTATCTATCTATCTATCTATCTATCTATCTATCTATCTATCTATCTGTCAGTTTATCTGCTCATAGGTGTGGTCAGCAACTTGATGCTAAAAAAGACTCACAATCACAGGAAGCACCTGTTTAGAATAGCATTATAATGATAGCAGATTTATACCTTTTACTTATGTAATAAGTCCAGCAGATACTGTGAGCTAACACAAGTCTGCATGAGCTCGCATTTATTTCACTTTCATACTTCTTTTACGTCATGTGAGTGACTGATCCTTTCGGCACCTGCGTAGGGAATTGCCGTTTCAGAAAGGAGACATCGTCTACATCATTCGGCAGGTGGATCAGAACTGGTATGAAGGGGAACATCACGGAAGAGTCGGCATTTTCCCTCAGAGTTACGTTGAGGTATGCGAGTTCTCTGTCTGTCTTCACTCACTGTGATTATTCTTTGGGGAAAATCAACTGGGTCCAGTCACTGAAATATTTTTTTTTCAGTTTGTCTGTAAATTATACATTTTCAAAATACATAATCCAAACTATACTGCACTTTCAGAGGTGTTTTGCGTTCTTCTGCTTTCTGTGATCATTGTATTTTTCTTGTTTTTTGTTGCATCTTCCAGCTCCTTCCACCCACAGAGAAGGCCCAGCCAAAGAAAAGTGCCCCAGTGCAGGTGCTGGAGTACGGAGAAGCTGTGGCCCGCTTCAACTTCACCGGGGACACAGTGGTGGAAATGTCCTTCAGGAAGGTAAGGAGTGGGAAACTACTTGCCGCGCACTGCGACACGCTCAGTGTCACTTTAAAGGGGATTTTATTTTACCAGCGTCTTGTTTTACACAATCTGTATCCACAGGGAGAGAGGATCACGCTGATTCGGAGAGTTGATGAAAACTGGTATGAAGGCAAAATCTCAGGCACCAACCGCCAAGGCATCTTCCCCGTCACCTACGTAGAAGTGCAGAGACGACCCCGCGTCAAAAACGGGGTGGAGTATCCCGACCCTCCTGTCAGCCAGTCTCCACAGCGCAGCACTAATGCGTCTCCACAGGTAAAGACATGGGGATCAACAGGAGGATACGTTCATGGGTGTATGACAACGAGTTGACCCACAGTTTTTGTAGCGACCACATGTCTGAATCCGTCAGTTCTCCTCCGTGTTCACCGTGACGTCCACCTTTTCGTTTAATTTTGTGTCCTGTGACTTTGTCTCATTTTGCGTTTCCTTTCTTTTTCTCTCATCCCCTCTTCTTCCATTTTCTTCCACGTTGCTCCTGAAAGCTGTATCGTAATCGTCTGACCACCTCCCCCTTACCCCTCCCTCGCTCCCCTCGCCGCTCTGTGTCCCCCGAGGTCCACGCTGTCTCTTCTGAGTGGATCTCCCTGACTGTGGGAGGAGGGAGCCCCCCTGCTGCCCCCACCCCTCCCCTGCCGCCACTGCCCACCGTATCCTACCGCTGCGGCGAGTACCTGCCCCCGCCCTTCTCGGCCAGCCCTGTGCCTCCCATCACCGGCAGCCCATACTGCGTCTCCCCCATGGCTTCCCCAGCTGCCTCCCCTCTTCCCCCACCTTACCCACCCAGACCCAACTCAACCACTCCCTTCCTCACGTTCACCCCACCTCAGGGGGAGGACTTCCTGCTCTCCCCTCCCTCCCCACGTCTGTCACGCAGCGTGAGCCCCTGCGGCGGGCCGGTGCTGGAGGGTTGGCTGAGGGGGGACAAGGAGTTGACAGAGGGGGAAAGCGCAGAGGGGGACAGGGGCCATGCAGCCCCGGGCAGCAGGCGAAATAGCCCTGCAGAGGTATCTTCTGCATGGTGTGCTGTGTTGCATCCCAGGCTCACTCTGAAACACGGGCTTCCAGCCACAGTTTGATTCCATAAAACATGTTTCGTCAAGTACTGGAGCTGACATTGATGTGTGAGGACGACACTAACTCATAGATTTGACCTGAAATTGATTTTAGCCCCATGGAGGGGTGAACATGCTGGTTTAGTGCAGGCATGGTGAGTTAGAGCTAGTCGCACTGCTCATGGCTGCATGTTGTGTGCGCGCCACTAACACGCAAATGTTTTTCAGTGTTCTTTCAGTGTTTGTGTAGAAAGTTTCAGATTTCCCGACCGTCAGAGGAGCTATTGTGCTCACATTTCAAGGATTGATTTGAGAGCTCAAGTTTCTTCCCCTTCATAAAATTCCGCATTTGGTTGCATGTTGTTGTTGTTGTCCCCTGCAGAGGTGTGACGACCTGGATGCCGTTGGAGGTTGTCGGTTTATTTAGGACAGTGACATATTTATTAGTGAGCATTTATAGGTTTCACATGTTGGCTTCTGTTTCAAAAGCTGCTGCGAGGTTTAAAATTCCACCGACAAGGAAAAACAACCTGACTGTGCCTGAAGTGTGACAGCATTTACAGCACGTCTATACATTGTGCGATCCTCCGCAGACAGAAGCTTTTATTTTGAAATGTCCTTGCTGATTTGACCTTTATGTGTTGCAGTTTGTGAGGAATGAAGCTGACCATCATGGACGGACCTCCAGAAGCCCCGTCATGCTGTTTGACATCCAAGATAACAACAATGTTAACTCGTTTGCGGTAAGCTAGTACAGAGTTCTCTTGGAGAACAAAAGAAATGTGCACTTTGTTAATAAATCCATCAGCCGTTCAGCTTTTAACCCATCAACCCGTCAAATATCCATTTGACTCACATCATCTTTAATTCCCATTGTATCTTTCATTGTGCTACATGCTGAATATCTGAGATATTAGAGGACTTCCTTCCAGCAAAGGAGTAGTTCAACATTTTGGGAAAGGAAATACTTCTGAAATTGAATTAGGAGAGATCCCTCTCATGTTTTGGACTCAATTATGAAGTTAGAGATAGCAGACGTTTAGCTTAGTGTGGCAAGAAGTCTGAAAGCTGCTAGCTCGCCCTAGTCTAAAGCTAATGAAAACCAGACTGCCAGCAAATCTAAAGTGCACTGATTAACACTTATTAAAATGTACAAATACTACAGATTCATGGGTTATGTGCTGCACTGTGTCTAGGCACAATGATTTTGTGGAGTCTTGATGTCACCAGTGTTCTTAACATTTTCATGCTACGCTAAGCTAACTAGCTTCCTTCAGTTTCATATTGAATAGACACTCACTGAGTTGTCAGCAAGAAAACATGTAGGAGTACCAAAGAATATATGTTCCCAAAATGCAAAACTGTTTCTTTCGGCTGTATCTGCTGACTTCCCTTTAATGCTGCATGTTCATTCTGATCAGTATCCTGTTAAAAAGTGAACTAATATTTCATGTTTCCTGTCTACATGCTCTCAACTCTGATGTCTTGCCTTTCCATGCCTTTCCTCCCGGGCTCCACCAACGTCTCTTCTGCTTTTTCTCCCGGCTTTTAACGGATCACTTCCTTTTCTGACTTGCTACTTACTGGACCCACCTTCCTGTCTCGCCCTTCGCCCCCAAACTCACCCCCCACTCCCTCTCTAACTCCTCACCTCCCCCCTCAACTTCACCTCGGCCTCTTCCGGGACTTTCGGTGGGGCCGCTGTCTGTCTTTCACTGACGACCACTACTAGGAGGCAGTGTGTAATGAGATCTTGAATATAGCTGAGACCTCGGTGAGGTACTGCAGCACCCTGTCCCACCATCCTCATGACTCTGTCCATAGACTGCACCCCCACCCCAGTAAACAATCTCTCATCATTTCCCAGCAACCCCTGTCCCACAGCAGCAGCCCGGAGCCGAGCCGCCTCAACTGTGGAATGTGAGTAAGATCTGTGTTTCAGTTTCAGTTACTATGGTTTTGTTCTTGTATCTCAGGGGGCCCACCTCTCCAGTTTGTACTGATTTCATATTTTGTACCTCAGCCTGAAACTTAACCAGTTTATCCCGCTCCAGTTTCCAGGCTCTGTACAGTTACGTGCCACAGAACGAGGACGAGCTGGAGCTGCAGGAGGGAGATCTCGTCAGCGTCATGGAGAAGTGCGATGACGGCTGGTTTGTCGGTATGTGTCGCAAGCCTCGAGATAGATTCCTCAGAGGTGCAGTCACACTCGCTGTGTCACATTAATCCATATAGGGTTTCTGCCGAATGACAGCGAAGGACTGCACGCGTGTAATGTGCATGCTCAGGGCTCCTGGAGAAGTAGAGTCGTTTTCACTGTGTCACAAACTTCCATATAGGGATTCGTAAGAATGACAGCAGATGATACATGCGCAGGCCCTGCACTGGATTTTAAATATAACTAAAATGAGTTATTTATGCATAAAAACAAGGTCATTTTAGCCTTTAACCTGACAAAGACTACTTTTACTTTCTTTCTTATGATTCATGTTTCTCTTTCTTTTCCTCTGCAGGCACCTCAAAGAGGACAAAACAGTTTGGGACTTTCCCTGGGAATTACGTGAAGGAGGTGAAACTGTAAAGATATATAATCTGGCTGTAACACATGGTTGCCTGTCAAGCTTGGGAAGTCATTACTATCGCGCATGGCTGTTGGTTAGCATAGTTGTTTAGCCAGGCAAATCCATTTTGTCTGGGAAAGTGATCGGTCGGCCCGAGGTATGTCAAACTGCACGAGGCGGAGACGGAGACAGCTCACTGCCCAAACCTCAGTATGGTGATCACCTTGACCACATTTTACACACTCATTGACAGAATTTGTCCGTCTCCACAAGTTGGATTACTCTGTGAAAACCCACCGCAAAACTAGATTTTATTGTACAGACGATAGCTTCCATTTGGTCCATGTAATTTACCGTACGCAAGTGTTTACGTAGCAACTCTGTGTGGAGGCCGGCAGCAGAGCAGTGTATGGATCAAAGAGCGGATCTTATTGCCTGAACTGGACTTTGGAGGATTGTGAATGTATTTTTATGTGATGTGGGGTTGCAGCTGTTTGTCATGAGCTACCTTTCAGGACCAGTTTATCATAATCAGCAACAGCAAGTACGATGCAAACAGTGCATCTCGTGATTCAAAGACATTTTCAGTCATTGCCTCTAAAAGGTAACCTCCAGTGTTCGGATCAACATATGATACATGTATGAAAATTAATGTGGTGGATAATTCGCCACAGTTTGGATTTGAGAAAATGACCTCCAGAGGTTAAAGATTTAAAGCCTTAGATGTGGAGCCCCTTTAGAAACTGGTCTAACATACTTGTTTTACTTTCTCCTACGTTCTCATTATAAAGTCAGTATTGGTTACTGTTGAAAAGCAGCACAGCGTTCACACCTCAGTGAAATTCAAAAGCTTTAGATACCGGTCCAGTATTGCCTTCATCTGCTATCCAAAGGTTGTTATACAGTTATTACACAGTCATGTGCATGAAGTGAAACTGCCACACTGATGTCTGCTGTATGCTTCTCTTTCTCTGAGTTACCACAACAAACACAAGTGCAGGACACGTGGCCTGTGTCATGTCTGATGAAAGTGAAGTAAAAGTTGTGCTCATGCACGTCCCTTATTTCCAGAAACTATTGATTTGTCCTTTCATACCTCGTCAGTCAACATAGTCAAAAAAGGAAACCATATTTGCTGATGCCTGTAAGGTAGCTGGTGGCAGATGTCTCGCTTCAGCCCAGCCGCAGGTCAGGCGTGGTAGCACTTAACTTCCTGTTTAGACATTTAGGGAGATCCCATAACAAGATAAAAGTATATTAATCTGTGATGACGCAAAAAAGCTATTTAATACATGAAGTAAAGCCAATAAGGTGTCTTAGAACATAATGGTAGGGATTTTGAAGCGCATATTGAGATTTTAACCATGCCCTTACTGACAAGATTGTATGTTTTAGCCATGTAAATGTGTACAGAAAACTTTAAGAGGCCTTCCAGATGTGGCTACATATTTTCATATGTAATGAGTACAACTTGGGTAATAGAGTTAGTGGAATGATTTCAATAATAAGGTCAGCATTAGTACAGCATGCACTGTAAAATCAATAAGAGACTGACAGATCAAAGGGGAGCATGAAACACTATATTTGCCGCCTTTAGCTTAAAGAGAGCAGAGGTGATGGTGACGGGGTTGACAGTCTGCTCTTTGAGCTTTTAATACAGTAGCTCCCTGATGGCGGACGGCTTTGAATTCTGCTATCAAAGCATCCGGAGCCGTCTTCCTGCGAGAACAGAGTTCCCACATCTCCAGCATCATCAGATCCTGTAAAAGACGCCACATGTCAGAGTAGATGCTCTACGCACGCCGATTGAAAGGTGATAGCGATTGTTTTTCATTGCTTGTGTTCTCATCAAATTCCGCATTGTCATCAACCGCTGCACTGTGCGCATCAATCCTCAACAGAGCTGTCAAATAGTACTTGCAGATAATACTTGGGGCTTGTTGCGACCCGCTCAGACTTGCAGATGGATGGGGTTTGTTTGGCGATTGCTTCAGTTTGTACCACAAGAACGTAGCGAGCTGTCTGATGCTTCAAGAAGCTGAAGCCAGATCCTTTTCCTACTCCACACATTTCTAATCAACTGGTGCCAGACTATCACTTTAAGTACAAGTCTTTATGATCACCTTCAGAATCAGCAACACAATGTGAAGTATTGAAAGATGAGATTAGGTCTAAAAGTGTATGTTTACTATATCTTTGTTGTGGCGTCTGAATGTGTTAGCTACAGTTGTGCAGTGATGATGAACATTGACCTGACTGGAACATGCTTTGAAGCTGTATGTGGCTACCACATAAGCGATAAATGAAGGATTGAAGAAACGCACCCATTTAAGCAAATGTTGTAGCAATCAGTGTTTCATCCTCTCTGACGTTTGCAAGGGAGGCAAAATCAGGTGTTTCCTCCTGTGCAGATCTCCTCTGGCAAAATCAGCAAGGGAATGTTTGCTCAATACAAAACACTCAGTTTAACACACTGCATCATGGGTCGGCCTGTATAGCACTGATATAATATTCAGGTATTTTGTTACACCACAAAAGCATGTTTTCCCCTCCACTGCTGGCTAAACATTGTTGTTCCTGTGTAACTCCGGCTCCGCATGAATGTGCTGATTGGTCGGGAGACGGAACTAAAGGGGAGAGGTTCTCTCAATCTCCGTCACTCTATATGAAGGACCTGGATAAATAAACAATCACTCATTTAGTCACATCACAACTCACTCTAGATTGTTTCTGTGATAACGCGCTCCTTAAAACATCACAGGATGTATGAATGTATGAATATATGAATGTGGCCAATGCACACACAGTATGTAAAAAAAAAAAAAGAAAAATGTCTGATTTTGCAGCATGGCACAAGAAGGATTGTAAATATGTAAAATAAAAAATAGCCTGCGAGCGATGGGAGCGTCAGATTGAGCTCTCTGTCACTCGCAGCCGTTTATTTACCTGAAGGATTTATTGGCAAAGCACAGAGTGGAGCGTTGCTGAGCACAGGAAGTTTGACGCATATGAACATTACGCTGCCATTTGTGAGGATCATAATGCCTTATGTTAGATTCAAAAACCGTGCCTCATTTTCATTTAATGTTTTCTGTTTTTGTTTGTTTGGGGTATTTTTGGAGTATCACTGAAATGTATCCATGACATGTTTAATGTAACCATGGTTTTCCCATTAGTCCTAGTCTCTGTGATGGGAGAACATTTACATACTAAGAACTTGTCAGTTACTGTGCAAGTACCTAAAAGTGTGACACAATGCTTTAACTTAATGATTAATAATCATAAGAATGGATTAGTTTGATGAGACGCACAACCTGCAACAGGTTTGGTTTGTTTGCTTCAATTTGCAGTGCTGTTACATCGACAATAATATTAAAATAAAGATACTATACACTGCTGTGACTTCGGTATTATGCAATATTTAATAAACCATTTAAACCACTTGGTGTGTTACCTGTCTTGATTTCCTGAGTTAGCAGCTGTGAATTTTTATATATGTCTTGTATTTTTTTATATAACATTTTAGGTCATTGGTGAGTCATCAGATATGCTAGTTAAGTCTCGTAGCAGCACAAATATTTATGAGCGAGTGCATGTGGTTTTTAAAGGCACATACTTGGTTGCTTTGTAATCCTGAGCAGATGCAAATTCATGTAGACTAAAGGTGGAGCTGTTAGTCTCTGGGCTGGTAAACTGCTTACTGTTATGTGGCGTAGCCTGTCAGTTGGGCTACAATGAGAAAAATTTTAGAAAATGAATGCCACTGTGGTGAAATAGGTCAGTCATGAATGTGAGAGGATAGCCTCTCTAATGTTTGTAAAGTAACTGTTTCCTTATGGCTGCTCTGTGAAGCCTTTAAAGCAACAGTGCGGCCCATTAAGGTGATGATGCTGACAGATGTGTTTGGACAGGCTTAACAGTCAGGAGCAGAAGTACCTCTCACTTGTATTTGATGTTCTACACTGTACAAGAGCTCCACTTAAAACAGTTGCAAAGTTTTGTCTGGCATGGCTGATGGGATGCATGGAAACCCCAGAGAACGAGACGTGTTTCATTCAGTCAGACTGCCCGCGGAGCTTTTTCTCTCCACTTTCAGCAGAGATCCTTTAACAGGAATTCAAGTTTTGGGAGCGGCACATTCCACATCCTGGGATTTAGCTCTACCATAAATGGTAAGCTTGCATGTAACACGGTGACGTACCTTCAGGCCGACATCCCTAAAACAAACACTGGAGCTCCTCTGAAAGGAAAACATGAAGAGGGATCACTCCGCTCTGCTTTTAAAGCTTGTTCATCTACCTTACAGTGTCTGTCCGTTAAAATGATTGGTATTATTCATACCATTTTAAATGTATTGAATTGTTGGGCTTTGAAAATTGGCTGTATAAACTCCAGATTTATAAAGCAAGGGTGTAACAAATATGCAGTTTCAAATTTCAGTTGTGCCTGTTAAATATCATTTTAGGTGCCCTAAATTGATAAAAACTAGAAAGTCAGTTTCTAGAAAAGTATCAAAAGTGTCCTGATCCAACTGAGCCCTGCACTTTCACCCACTTTTGGGTAAGTGTTACCCAAACAGGAGTAAATAGGGGATTTGTTGAATATTTCCATACACAGCTCAGTGGATTATTACGCATTTGGTGCTAGTAAATATTTAAAGCACGGGGGTGGGGGCTGTAAATAAGGGACCAACAAACAAACAAACGAGTTTGTTTTCCCAGTAGTATATTAGCATATAGCTTATATTAGTAGGATCAATTAGTTGTCGCTTTTGGAAAAGGGTAATAAAGAAAAAACATATGATATAATTAAAATATAATAGAGATGTATGTGTTAGTCGACCTGCAGCTCTGACTGTGGCCTCAGATCCTGGCTTGGTCGGCCTCAGTTCATGACGGAGTGATCCATCTTGTTAATATACGATCTTCTCACTCTCACTTATCAGCGTGGAAACTTCAAAATCTATTCGTCGGACTATAACCTGAGGGTCCGCCCCCTCCTCCGATGCTGCTGCTGAGCTTTAGCCAGCCTCAAACTCTCTCTGTCGATGCCCGCACATGTCACAGGCAGTAGGAAGTGAGCTGCTGGACTGAGACACATCTTTGAACATTTTAACAGCCGACTCTGTTGAGAAAAAGCCGACATTAACCTCAGCTATGCCTCTCCGGGTGGTGGTGCAGGGTCCCGGTCCCTGGGGCTTCAGGCTGGTGGGGGGAAAGGACTTTGAGCAGCCCCTGACTATTTCCCGGGTAAGTAGTGTTAAGCGTTAGCTGCTGCACCTGGGCCCGTCTCACAGACCTTCACCTGTGGTTGTTTCCTCTGAGAGCAGGCACCCGGTAGACGTTAGCCGCTGTTAACGGAGAGCTAACGCTACTTCTCAGAGGCTAATGTGACGTCACTGTAACTGAGCTAACGTTAGCTTTCTGTGTGTTGTCGCTGTGGGCTTCAGGTACTTTGAGCTAACTTCATTAGCAATAATAACTTGAATCACCAGCGTTGTACTTCGAGCCACTTATAAAACTAGATAAAAACGTAGGTATTATAGGTGTCTTTTCTGGTTGTGAATTGTGTTTGTTATGTTTTATACAACAGTAAACCTGTAACACAGATTTAACTTAACAAAAGAATTTAAATCAAAAGCCTTGAAACCGGTCCTTTATTTTGACATCTCTGAGTGTCCGTGAACCCACCAAAGCCTCCTGACAGCCTTTGGCAGCCTGTGCCTTTACAACAGCTTGGTGTTCATTTATACACAGCTCCAGCAGAGATCGTCCATGTTTTACAGTCTGACACTCCTGTGGCAGCAATGGAGCAGAATATGACTCTAATCTGTGTACTTTGTCTGAGTGGAGGCTGCTGCCCCTGCTGTAAGTGGAGTTACAGTGGTCAGTCCGCTCCACCCATGGAAAAGTGATTAGGAATTCCTGGACTGTGCCAGAGTCTCTCTCTTTCTCTCTGTGTGCTTCGAGCCTTTGTCTTCAATCGAGTGTGTGCCCTCGAGGCAGCTCTCAGCCTGAAAACACCTCTCTGCAAGTGGCTTTGCCTGTGTGTACTGTAAACAGTGAAATGTGTCTAAAGGTCCTTGAAGGTCGGAGTTAAACCATGCAGCAGTAGTATAAAGCTCTGATCAGGAGATTATACCTGTTAGTCCAAGTTGATTTTAACCACATACTGATGACTGCGGTGTTTATTTTTTAAAGAATCTTTTGGAAATAGATCTTCAGAAACACAGAAAAGTCCACTATGCCTCTGCAGACATCAAATACCTTTCGAAAACCAGATTATTCAAGCTCACACAGTTCAAAAAGTTGCTGTTTCCTTTTAATCAATCACATCTCCTGTGTTGTAGGTCACACCCGGCAGTAAAGCTGCCCAGGCCAACCTGTGTATGGGAGACATGATCTTGGCGATTGACGGAGAACCGACAGAGAACATGACTCACTTGGAAGCGCAGAACAAAATCAAGGGGTGCATAGATGAGATGGTGCTCTCCATAGACAGGTAGGTTGCCGCAACATGTGCCAGTCTCATCTGCATAGCCGCGGGCCTGACAAACAATGAGTAATATGAGACAGCTCATCCACAGTCCAGGTGTTGAGGGAGCTGTGTTTATTCACGCATTATAAAGAGCAAGTCCGTGTTTTGTTTCACTGAAATCTTCACTGAGTACTCATATGCTGAGCTCTGTTGTAATTCTGTGTCACGTCGGTGGATTGCGTCACAGCTCTCTCGTCGCAGATGATTTCATGCAGCAGGGGTGTTGAAATGGACTCAGCAGGCAGGTTGAAGCAAATGTGTTTGTTCAAACCGAGAGGGAATGCAGTGAAGGTAGGGCGGGGTAAACTGTCAGGGAAGCCAAGCAAAAGATCGTACCTGCAAGGGTTCTGCTGCATTCAAAGACACAGGCATGTCATGTTTGTGTGCGTCTAGAGAGGGAAACACACCCAGAAACAGAAAGGGGAAAAACTGGGCGTGTGATGTTTAAAGCCAGCGCGTGTACAGTTATCTGGCTGTTCGACAATGTAATGACGGTTTCTTGTCCTCTCTCTGCTCTGCAGGTCAGAAACTAAACTGTGGTCGCCCCTTTCATCTGAGGAAGGGAGGACACATCCATACAAGATGAATCTTGCATCAGAGCCAAAGGTGTGTGTCTGCTGTCTCAACAACAAAGCCAGATGAGCTTTTAAATGATCTCCCCCGACATTCTCATGTTGATTGAAATGGGGAAATCCCTTCTACAGGTAGCCATACGGTTTCTGGAAGCCTGCGCGCTCCTTTCCCCCCTGCGCCACAAAGGCTCGTGGGTTTTTTTTTTTCTTCAGTCTTGCCAACGATGAAGTCATTGTTTGCTTCCCAACAGGACGTTTCCTAGGAGATGGTAGTTTATCAGCCAAGCCCTGACGCAAGCCTCAGTTCCTGCCCCTGAGTGGAAAGTTGAGGCCAAAGTGTGAATTCATGTAGGAAACGGTGTGATGTGTCCCAGGCTCGCTGTGTTTCACAGATGTTGTGCATTTTTCTCACACACACAGCAACACGTGCCTTCAAGCCCTTGTCTGGAGTCCGTCACTGTGATGCCTCTTCACTGTTTTTCGGACTTTTAAACCATTGCTTCATACTTTTTTTTTTTTTTGGCCATTTTAACATTGGTCATTGCTGCCGCTGTCAGTCTCTTTGTGTGAGTTTACTTGCTTGCAGAGACTCTGGGGTATTCTGTAATTTAAACGTCTGATGCTTGAAGCATGAGCTATATTTGGAGGCATTTCCGTGTTCCCACTGTGAAGCATGAGCTAGATTTGGTGGTATTCATGTGCCCACTTTGATGGCATGCCAGTGTCCTGACATGTTTGTCTTCAAAGCCCGTTAGCTGGTTAGCTATAATTACGCATAATCCATAGTCATACATTATCCAGTTAAATTATGTGTGACTCTGACTCAAACTAGATGTTTTGACGTTTTCAGTCAAAGTCTCCAAGTCTCAGTTTTCCAAGATGCTGTTTCAACATTATTGAATTCAATGCTGTAAACACTCGAGGTTGGGTGTTTTCAGATGTTGAGTAATATTAATAACCTTCGTGATACCAGCTGCATGTTTGTACATGTGCAGAATTCAGAAGAGTTCACACAGAGATGTGAAAATCTGTGCCCACTGTTGCATCGAGTGTGCTCTGCGAGTGTTGCATGTTAATTCACAAATCCCTGATTCGCGCACTCACCGCCTTTCTGATTGTTTACTGTAAGCTGTGAGAGTTTGACAGTGTGACGCTCATTCTTACAGGAGGTGAAACACATCGGCTCCACCCACAACAGGAGCGCTCTGCCATTCACTGCTTTCGGCTCCAAAGTTGTGACCAACCAGTACAACAACCCTTCTGGTCTCTACTCTTCAGAGAACATCAAGGACTTCAACTCCGCCGTGGACGTAGTTAAAACCATGGCTGCAGCCACCGAGCCCAGCAGCAAGTAAGATCACCTCCAAGCCAGGACTGGATCCCAAGGGGGTCAAGATTAAATTAGAGCAGTCCTGGGAGCAAACGCAGCGTTTCTGATCAGGTCTACTGAAAATGCAAAGCACTGTAGACACAGTCAGTGTTGAACATGTACTGAAGGCTATTGGAGAATAACAGAGAAGATCACTGAAAACATCGGCATCTTTGACTCACTACATTAATATCAATAATGATATTTCAGGCTTTATTGTTGCTTTTAACAGCTGGATTTTTGATTAGTTTGCTCAGCAAGAAATGAGCTCTCAGATCTATTGATGAATGTCTATTAGGAATATGGCTGTAATGGCCAAGCAGGAAGTGTTCACTCAGCTATAGTCACATAGCTAAAATTAATAAAACTGCGTCATTAGCAGCTTTAAAGACCAGAAAAGGATGATGCAACAGTGTTAAACCACGAGACAAGTCCAGGGGAAACTGAGTCCATATCAGTAGAAACATAAGGGAAACAGGATGTTTACTCTTTGTCTCACAAGACTGTCTGGGCATTTTTGCATTCTGTGACTGCTGCAGACAACGTTTAACATGCACACTTTGCTTTGTAGAGCCCCATCGGATCCATCGCAGACAGGCAAGCGGTTGCCTGTGGCAGCAGATTCAGAGGTTTACAAGATGCTGCAGGAGAACCAGGAGTCTGATGAGCCGCCCCGACAGTCGGCTTCGTTCAAAGTGCTTCAGGAGATTCTTGAGACAGGTGCGGGTCCTGGGTCTTACTCACAGCTTTCTCAAAGAGTAGCAGGGGAGAGGCTCGTTCGTTCGACTCATCACTGTGTATGTGTGTGACTGTAGGTGACTCTGATAAGCCGTCAGGGTTCAGGAGCGTGAAAGCCCCCTCAACTAAGATTGGATCGTCTGTGGGGAACACAGAGAAGTTACCCACCTGTGACAAATGTGGATCTGGGATTGTGTAAGTATTTTATGATTGCTTAGAATTGCTTTTACAGATAACATGATCATTTTACGGCACAGAGGGAGAGAAATGGAGACGTTTATGGCTTCATCTGAATCCAGACCTCGGGTACAGGCCCAGATCTTTGTTCAGGAGATTTAACATACTGCTGTTTATCTTGATGAGTGTTTGCACTCTTTGAAACCTCCACCTTGTGACTGTTGCTTTACACTATACAAAGAGCCCTGAAGTGTCATTTCTGTTTGGACTTTGTCTCCACCTTGTGGCTGAATTTAAGACCACAGGGCAGACATGTCAGCTCAGCTCTTGTAGTCCTGCTGCTGCCTTTATGTTTTAGAGTTCCTCCAAAACAATTTACATTTTTACTTAATTTGAGTGGACTTAACAGTTTTGTGTATAATAATGACTTTTGCTCAAGTCAAGTACAGTTACCAAACTAAATACTTTTTGGTTTCAGGGTTATATACACAGCTTTGTTGCTGTACAGCTGAATCACATCATTCTCTTTATCTTTGTTGAGACTGCACCATTTTGAAAGTGACCTCATCTGTTGCTAAATCTTGAACTGAGTTGCTGGAAATGTCTATTAGGACTAAAAATAGTGTCACCCCTGTTTCAGGTCATGTCTCATTATCTAATTACACACTATTATCTTTTATAGTTAAGTGTATGTTAGAATCAGAATGACATGACTTACAGTATAGGGTCAAATGTGTGTCTGTCTGTCTCTAATAAAGGCATAAAATACTTGATGCTTGAAGATATACATAGTTTTCATGTTTCAGATTGATGCCCATTGCCTTTCAATGAAATGTGTTGCAATCATATATTGATGCAACGCTCATGTGTCCAAATACTTGTAGCCTTCCCGTGTAGCCGGTGAGTTGGTGTTAAATGATGTTTATCTCTGTGTTTCAGGGGGATGGTGGTGAAGCTGAGGGACAAGTTCCGTCACCCCGAGTGCTACACCTGCACAGACTGCAACGTCAACCTGAAACAAAAGGGACATTTCTTTGTGGAGGACCAGATTTATTGCGAGAAGCATGCGCGCGAGCGTGCGACTCCACCTGAGGGCTACGACGTGGTCACCGTCTTCCCCAAGTAGAGCGCTCACTGGGCTCAGCCTCGGACTGCACGCCACGACAGGACGCCGTGACATAATCCAAGACATCGCAACTTGTTAGCTCATGCTACTCCTACGACTATTAAATGGTCTCCTCTTGCGTAAATGCTACAGTACAGAACCACATCTGCCATGCCAATTTGCACATTAACTTTGACGTCTACAAAAGCAAAATCCATAAATTTGAGATGATGATTCATATTTTTCTACTTATAAAAACAGTCTTCCATTTGAATGACAGCTGCTGTCTTTGTGTAATGTTTGTCTTTGTACGTGTTCATTTTGAATCATGAAAACAGAAAACCAGACTTTTTTTCACCACCGGACGTGTTTTCTACAGTTTTATTAAATAAATAAACCTATTCTTACGCAGCAAAATATCTCAAAAACACATTTGAATATCATCACCAAATAAATATTTTAGCTCAAACAAATAATCTTGTCTTCCCGGATCATTGATTGTGTTTCACAGTTTTGAACAGAATCTGTTTTGTGACACTTTGTGAGCTCAGTTTAAGTGCTTCGGGGGAAAATGAAGAAGACTCTGGCTACAAAATGCTGCTGCACTGCTCTGCGTGGACAGATACACTGATCTGTGTGAGAGGACAGTGTGGCATGCCTTAAAGTTTTCAACCCGCAGAGAGCAGTGCAGCAGCACCGTGCACATCATACCACATCAGCAGTGCCAAGTGTTTCTGAGATCAGTTTCACCGCAGAATGACCTGAAATAAAAGGTGACGGGGATGACACTGGGCTGACCTCTTGATACAGTCTTACAGTTCATGTCACGAGCTGATGCGCCAAAGTCAGCTGAGGTCACATAACCGGACTCTTCCGGTGATGCTGAGCTCCACTCCGCGGATGAAGCGCTTGCTGGTCTGCTCACATCTGGTCCCTCCGGCGGGTACCCAGGCGTGTGTCCGTGTTGGTCGGCCATGCGCAGAGTCTCGGTCAGAGCCCAGATGTAGTTGTGGGCAAAGCGCAGAGTTTCGATCTTGGTCAGCTTCGTGTCGTCGGGCAGCGCCGGCAGGATGCTTCTCAGCGCGTCCAGTGCGGAGTTGAGGTTGTGCATCCGGTGGCGCTCTCTGTCGTTCGCCTTCATCCTTCGCCTGCCCCTCTGTGCAGACTTCTCGCATCTGGTTTTCAGTTTCAGATTTTTCACCGAGGTCGCTTCACCTCCGATCACAGTCAGGGGTTTTCGAAGCAAACTTTCACGTGAGTCGCCGGCTTCAGTGACAGGATGGCGAAGAGTAAAGAGCGTCACCGCGTCTCTGGGTGTGCGCAGGTCATCGGGGGCGCACCGCACTTGAGGAGACATCCTGTGCAAACAAACAAAACTCTGATGCGCAACCACAAAAGTACAAGAGCGCTATTTTACCAGAGTTTGCAATAGAGACATCGTAAAATACTGTCTGTAAGAACCGTTGACTCTCGCTTTGTTATAAAACAATTCTTAAAAACGCATTGTCCCTAGTTTTCCCATGAGTCATCAAAATACCCACGAATGTATTTTCAGTGCAGAGTCTAACCTCTTAAATAATAAAACTAATAAAAGGATGGAACCGATCTGAAACAGATCAAATAACAGATAGAGCTGGGTGGATGTATTTGCTCTTACTTGACAGGTGATGCTCGGATGAAGAGACAGCAGGTCGTCCTTGTTAACCCTCTGTGGGAGCTGGAGGCGGCAGACACTGTATACGTGCAGCTGACAGTGAGGGATGGATGCGCATCTCTGTTACTTTATATGGCCTTTATCTTATCTTTTTACCCGGTGGGCGCCTGAATCAACAGCGCCTGTCAAGTGGCCAATCAGCTTCCAGGCAGCGCGTCCTTCACCCTCTCCCCCTCTCTCTCCCGCTCTTATTCTTTACAGTGCTGTATTTCTTTGTGCATGCTTTGTCGTTTTCAATCAAATTCGTGTGTGAGGTACTTGAAGTACCACTTGTAAATATGCCAGGTTAACAATAACTATATTTTATATCCTGAATGAGATCACATTTGATGTTTTCTAGAAGAAGCTGAACATCAACCATCACCACCTGCCCGGAAGCAATAGTTTTGAATCAGGGAGCAATCAGGACCTGCTGGTTCTGAGCTGCTCCTTTGGGGATCTTAGTGTAACTGTTCACTGTTTGCAGTTGGAACATGTTGTCAGACCTGCAGCCATTACTCCACCCCACCGAGCCACTGCTTGGTGGAAAACACTTCTGGAGCTTTATGGGTTAAGTTGAGGCACCCTCGTTTCTGGAGCACACCGTTGTGCTTATCAATCAGAACCCAAACTGCTCCGTATTTTAATTATTCAGATGTTATCCAAAGTGCATGAGCTAAATTGTTACCTGCATACAGGTTAAAACATAACCTAAATAAATGTGTAATTCTGTGATATAATTACATTTGTCATCTTTTTACGCATAGAAATTCTTCATCCAGAACTGCGAGAATGACTTGCTACACGAGTGTACATGGTAGCTTTCAAGCTGTTTGAGAGGCCCCGTGCCAATCAATACTTTGTTTTCTGTCATGACTAATAATGTGTTTATGCTGACAAGAGAGATGCTGACAAGGCATTTAGATGAAACTGGTTGTCGTAATTTGTTGTGTGAAGCCACCGGGAATATTTTGGCATCTCACTGTCATCCTTTCCGGAAAGGTATTTATTTGGCACGAGGCGTGAGTTTGCTTTTGCTGATGTTATCAAATCTCTGTCCTAAGGGACACTTGTAATGCCACATTTTACGCACTCAAAATATTGGCACATGCCGTGCAGGGTACACAGTGGTCATGGTAACCTGGCAAACTGGCTTCAAAAATCTACTTCAACGGGACCGCAGTGCTGGAAACAACAGCACCTCCGCCGTTATTTTGAAATAAGTTGTTTATCATCGAGTATGGAGTTGCGTATTATTGATTGTGCGCATATCACATGTGTGGTTGGCATGAAACTTAAGCTGCTCAGAGTCGGCCCTTAATCGAGTGATGCCGATAACTTTATCAAGTTATTTTACACTTGATGAACGTTTCTCTTTATTATCTCAAACAAGTCTGATCTGTGTTAAAGAAAATGTCGTTTTTTAACGTCACACATATTTGGAAAACCATTTGTCTAATGCGTTAAAGCGCAAAGCTCCGGTGGTTTGACAAAGACAATTACGCATGGGGCCACCAAACAAAGCATGTTTGAAAGGGCGAAACCTGTTGTGTGAACTGATAGTACAAAGGTTCTTGTTTCGTGTTACAACAATAAAAGCCCCATTTCTTCCGTAAAGTGAGCCTATCTGTGCGCGCTATGATATCTCCAAAACCAGATCCACCATCGCCAAAACACCGGGGCGCATTAGGTTTTTTAAAATATAACTTTATTTCAGAGAGTTAAAGATTAGTAAAATATGTCAACAACGTGCAGACACGGTTCAGCTCTGCTGAGGGGGAGCGGGGGAGTGTGGCAGAGCTCAAACATGATTTACAATTGCCAACAAAGGATCACAAAAGCTCTCCTTAACTTTCTGTCTAAATATGTGTTTTGGGAACAATCTGATAACCATATGCTTTCAATAAACTGGACAAATACGCTGGTGCGATACGAGATGGTGCCTTGCTGTTATAAAAGGCACGAAAAGTCTAAAGTAAACTGAATATTACCACTTTACAAATAATCATTGATGCCAAATCCATATTCGGATATCATGGACAGGTGTGGGTTTGAAGTTGTCAGTCTCTCTCCTTGATTTTTATCAGTGTGCTGTAGTGTCCTGCTTGTTATGCAAAGTATAGGCAAACATAAGCGCCCAGTTGCTGTGGAAATAGCAGATATCGGAGCAGACTTGGTACGAAAAGTGATTTAACAATATTTAACAATAAACTGAGCAAGCTCCAGAGCAGGTGATACCTGCCCGATGCTCCTGATTAATACTTCCTCTACTACTTCACTTTACAGTCTCCTTTGCTTATTTATTAAACGAAATCTATTTATTATTATTTTAGCAAACAGAGGTACCAGGTGGGGCTTTATTTTCGTCCTCAGCTTTTTGTTTGAAGGACTTTTTGAGGGGGGCAATCAAAGTCCAACAACTCGCTGACCAGATTGTTGTCATCCCAAACTAGCAGCGAAGCCATTCAATGTGCCCCCTCCTCTTCTTCTTTCTGGCAAAGAGCTGCCGGGAGAGAAAAAAAGAAAAAGGAAACTTCTTCAAGAAAGGAAAAACATCTTAAAAACATTTAATTGCAACCCGGATGCCATATGTACACCTCTTGTGAAACCCCTCAACAATGTGACTGCCTTTTAGAAACTATGGAGTGCGCCTTTGGAGACGTGTGCGCTTTTGGAGAGGTGCGCGCGTCGTGACCAGAATGACCCCGAGCACACTTTACACAAGAAGTAATTCACTTTTAATGTGCTTTGGAGTTTCCTTTCACAAGCAATGCATTGTACCTCTCACCTCAGCTTTTGAAGACAGTGTACACCAATTACAGTGGAATAGCTGTCCTATGGAGACAGTTTGTCTTTCTGCAATGATTGGAGATTTTAAGCACGAATAGGGCTGTGGCTGCAAGTCGCCTCCTTTCACCCCCCAAACTAATGCAGAATGTTTTTTTCTTTCCTCTTGATAGCTTGTTTACAATGCTAAACCCTGTGCTCATGTGTGGCTCTTTGCGGGTGAAAAGAACAAATGTGCATTTTCTACCACTGGATGACATCTCCAGGGAAAAAATGTCGTATTAAAGCTACGGTCATTTATCAATTTCTTTATTTAGCCATTAAAGATTTTTTTTATTCTATAAAAAAAACTGTAGGTTCTTTGCTTCGTTTAAAGAAAAAATATTAAGTATTCACCAAACACCTTATTTCATTTCTTTTACTCTGCATTGCCACAGAGTGAATCCATCATACACAAATATTTATTCACTGGACTGCGAAGGGTGTCCCTTTAAGGCTTTATTTCACATTAACATTAATTGCGAAATCAATACAATATTCGAGGGAATCAGGTCAATCTGAAGCATTGTGGCAATTACAGCGACATCCTGTGTAATTATAATTAGTCTAGATTTACATCTTTAGAGAATATGATCCAAAAAATAAAGTCTTAAATGTTGGTCCTTATTGCAAATGGAGGTTAGTGGTCCTGGGATACAAACTTTCCCGGGTCGTTTAGTTGGACCCTAACCAGCAGCACCAAAGATAAAGGCAGCAGGTAACCGAGTCACAGCCCCCCCCCCCCCGTGCATCATAGACTCAGCTCACTGAATGGAAGATTGTTTCAGAAATGTTGGTCCATTAATAGCATATGGAGATATGATTACTCACTATTCTTTTATTCTTTTTTTTTTTTTTAGCTATATACATCTTAAAAAGACTATGTGCAACATTAACATCCCCTTCAGCATGGATGATCTTTGTATGTGCAGCATGTGTCTTCATCATATTGTTGTTGGAGGTGCAGTTGCAGTGCCGCTGCTCGGCTGCGCTGTGGCGCTCTTTTCACTCCTGAAAAGAAAACAACATGGCACGTTAAAAAAGCATCAATGGTGCCTTCAAGTCGTGTCGAAAAATACGGCAGCGATAAGTAGAATAAAGGTGAACAACCCAAACACATTTGTAAACATGAGTGTGCCGCGGAAATGTCACCGTTCTTAAAATGCAGAAGTTCACAAATACATTTTGTCGCAGGGACACTTGGTACATAAATAAACCGCGTTTTCAAACACATTAACTTTTTTCCTCGAGTGTCGCTCAATATCACGTGATACACTTAAACCACCTTCCCTTAATCATGTTCACTGTTCAAAATTCTAAATCTAACTTTATTTTTCCAAGTATCCGGGGGTTTAGTAATTTAATAATTGTACATCCTGGTTCCATAATGTGTAATATTTACATCAGTTTTGACTAGTATGTAGGACATTACCTTATGAAAAAAAATATAGAATTGATCATTTCTCCCGACAAACAGAAATTAATTTTTAGCCTCGGCTTTTTCAGATAAATGTCGGTGTTAATCAGCTAAGAAAACTGTTCTTCTTGGGCAAAACAAACCATTTAAACCCTTCGGAATGTGAATAAACTAGGAGAGATCTGTTTCCTTCTCATGAAAAGTTTGTGAAAATGTTTGTCAGAGCAAATTCATAAAATATCTACAGGCACCACAAGAGAATTAATAGAATGTCTGAAATACAATTAAATAATTATTTAAAACCATATTCATATATGATGCCTGGTCAATTTTTCAGCTTCTTAAATCCTGGCTAAAGCCCTCGTTGTTTTGTATTTATTATTTCTCGCACGCACTCAAAAATGTGAGTTTTTACGAAGCGCACTTTAACGCAGCATCAGTTCTTCGCTAACTCATCCAGTAGGGTGCGTAAAACCCTGCGTCGCCGCGCCTCCTTCATCAGCAGATCTGCACAGCATACAACACCGCGCGGGCGGCGGGCTTTGATAAAGTCAGACCAACCACAGCGTTGTCAGATCTGCACATGCGCAGACCGCGCGTAACTATGTCAGAGCGTCGGTTACTTCCTGAGTCAGGGTTAGCTTGCTACGGTGTTTGATTGTAGCATGTAGATGAGAGCCGAAGACTGAGAGCAGGCTGCCGGAGGTGACTTTCCCGAGTAGCAGACAAGAAAAGAAGACTTTCGGTGAGAGTTCGCCTGGACAACATGGATTACTGGGTAGGTGTCGCTTCACTTAAATCTGTTTTTTACCAATATTACCCACAGTGCGATACAGAGGACGGTGGCAGCGCTGCGACAAGACGCTCAAAGAGGCGAAGACTTGTTTATCAATAGTGAAGTGGGCTAATAACCGAGTTGTTTGTCTCTCAGCGATGCTCCTAGTCCACGGACAGCGTGTTTGACTCAGATGATTGAAGTGACAGATTCATGGAAACACTTCACCTAAACTGATACTTTGACCCCACAAACAGGACGCTTTGCATGAGATGAGTATGAGCCAGTATGTTGTCAGACACCAACAATAAGACAGTAAAATAAAGTGGACAGCACCTCAGCTTATACATGGCTTCATGCTGCGCTTGTATTAAGTCAAAAAAGCTGTGTTTTGTCTGGTGGTGAGGTTTGCAGCTCCTTCCTTTTGTTTATTGTGGCACCCACTGTTTAAAATTAGAGATCCTGTTCAACATAAATCTGCAGGAAGTTTAAACAAAGCATTAGTCTCAGTGCTGCCACCAGGGAGCTGTTCACAGTTATGGGCTTTTCTTTAAAGGAGCACATTCAAGGTTTGTTGATGGCAAACATCAGACAGAGTCAGCACTAGAGGGCAGCTCGTCTGACACACATATACTGTATCTGCTGTCGGTGCAAAATCCACCTCCACTCTGGCTGTCACAGTCTGGATCCAACAGCGTCAAAACAAGGAAGGGAAAGAAGAAGTAACTCCAGAAACTAAATGTGATTTTGGCCTAAATGTCAGTTCATGTCACAGTGAACGGCGGAGGAAAACGCTCCAGACGCCGCAGCTGTAATTATCCCCCCTGCGAATGATTTCTGGATCTCGCTCTTTGATGACAAGCCGTGGTGATGTTGTGCTCACGCTCTGTTTTCCCCCTTGATGTATCCAGGAGCAGCAACCTCACAACCCCAGTACATTTCCATGAGAACATGACCTCCCCTCTGAGACAACAAAGGATCTACTTACAGAATAGTCAAATGCTGTATGAGGGGGAGTAAAGGAATGGGCGTCCACTGCTCGACAATGAGTTGGACAATGCTGGTACAGGAGTCTTTGTGTGAGCTCGGTGCAAGTTTTCCTGAGGCAAAGATAGCTCTGAATGGTTCTGAAATGTGGGTTGACCCGAGGGCAGAATCCAGGCAGAAGATGTGTTGGATAACAGAAAGAGGCCTGTATCTGAAGGCCTTGTGCTCTGATATTAGATAAGGCCATTTAATCTTCCTGTTTATGGCACGTGCGTGACAGCCATCACTGACGGGCTTTGCACCTGCACTCTACCTTTTCCTCTGAACACAAACATCTCTCCTGCCATTAGAAACTCACGTCAGGCCTCCCAGTCGACGCGAGTTCACGTCTTTATTTTTCCGTTGCTTCCCACTCGGCTGCGCGTAGCTGATCTGGCTAAACCTGTATGAGAGCATGTTATCCAGATAGGCAGGTATGACAGCTGCAGTTCTGGGCAGGGGGTGTGGGCTCCTGTGGCTCACTGACAGCCCTCCGCTAAATCCCCATTTACTAAAAACACCCGATATTCTCAGCGTGAAAGGCTTTTCACAGCTGACGGATGATGCTTCGTAATCGCTGGGCCGACACAGCCTCACATCCTTTCGGGTCGAGGCAGAGATTAAGCATCTTTGTGACATAATGAACACAGACTTCACTTGCACACCGGAATATACCTTGTTATGCCATTATGGGCTGTTTATTTGAGGCAGCACAGACCGGGATTATTTAAGAAATTGTCTTTTGGACCTTACGCCTTTCTCCATCTGATTGCAGAGCTGAGGTGGAGAAACAAGCCTCCTCGCTATCAGACAGCCTGCTATTGCATTGTAAAAACACCACTGGAGCGCGATAATGTAAAGATAATGTTTCTGCACTTGTGAAACAGCTCTCGGGAGTTTTTAATGAGATATCACTTTGATTCAGGCTCAGTTAGATCCTCTCAGGATGTGAAAAATATCTGTATTCGCACTGAGATTCAGAGCAAATCTGTCAGCGTTTATTAGCGATCAAACTTCGAGCTAAATGTGCAGCATCACCCATGATCTCATCTCCTCGTAAGGGGAACTTCCTGTCTTGTGTGATCGCGATTGATTGCAAAACATCCCCGTCTGCCGGCTGGACGTGCTGCTGCCAGTTGGGGTGCTGGGAGGAGTCTGGTGATAGTCATCCACTTAGCTCAGTCGCGCTCGCTCACTCTCACCTGGAGAAGCGAGACGGGACCGTCCTTTCAACAGGCTGAAACACTGCTGACTGTATCAGTGTGGGAGGGAAAGTGAGCTCCGTAGGTCTGACAATGTCCTCTGATGTAAGTACTGCAGTTTGTGATTTATGAGAAGGGTCTGCATTAATGTACATGTCAACAGTTAATCAGACCAGGATTTTCAGTATTGTTGGTATTTCAGTATTGGTTTTGAACAATCCTACCTCGCTGTTCACCAGACGTACTGGGACCTGCCGTGTTGAATGAGCAGCGTGGTATTTACAGAGATGCCGGGCAGGTACACGGACTGAATGAGTCATTTATTACACATCAAGATTTTAGGGATTTGTGAGATAATATGCTGGGTTATTACTTGTTTTACTCCCCGTATGTCTGTGCATATGTGCAACATGTGATTCGCAGAAACTTACCCTGACTTCGGGGTTTCTCACAGGAAATCACCGAAAGAATGTTCTGAGATCAAATGTTGGTGTCAAATGATAAATAACTAAACATCATAGAGTTTCCAGTGGTCACTTCCCCATTTTTACTTGGTGACAGGCAGAACATTTGTAACAGATACTGGCCGTGATGCCAGTTTTTGGGCTGTTCTGTGTCTGAAACACACTAAATCCTACATCGCTGCCATCAAAATGCCTTTTTGCACCCTGGAGTTCCTGCGCGATTGTAACGCACACTCAACATATTGTAACACGAGCGTGTGTGTCTGTGTCCAGAGTGCCTTGGAGGTGTACAAGGAGATGGTCCTGCTGTACCTGGAGGAGGGCCGGCAGCAGATCAACAGGCAGTGCGCGGACCTGGAGCCGTGGCAGATCATCGGAGCCACAGTCATCACCACGCTGGGGGCGGTCTGGATCAAAGGCTTCCTCTTCCAGCAAGAAAGTAATCTTTCACACGTGATACCCGAGTAGAAAGGGAGGCCTGCTGGTGACTAAACCAGAGATGAGAACACATGAAATGAGCCAACAGAGGCCATGTTCACAAAGCCTTCTGCGCCAGTGCCTTCTGTTTGACCACTGCTGATCTACAGTATCAGATCTTAAAATGTGGTCTGAGCAAACATGTAAATCAGTTTTTGATTAAAACCTGCGGGCTGAAGTTTCCTCTGTACTCTGCAGCAGAGTACTTGTTTCTCTAGTATGTTTGACTAAGAAATACCTTCAATCAACAAGACTTTCTAGATCTGCTATCAATCAATCAGTGGTTGGATTCCTCAGCAACAAGGTCATCTCCACCCGTCTGAAGTCTGGCTTTGAGCTCTTCTCGGGGTCTGAACAAAGCGCTTTGTGAACGTGGCTCCAGTTTTGGTTGGCCACGTCCTGTCTGGACGTGCGATTATGGGTCACAGTCAGCTGTTTAATGTTTGTGGTCGAGTGTGTGCCAGCGTTTCACCACAGCTGCTGCCGTGTCCGTTTGGCTAATAGGTCTCACATCCCGAATGAAGAAGCAGTGCTTTCGACTCATCAGGAAAATACCCTTCGTCGGGGGTGCAGTGAGTATCAGTGGTTCAGTCTGTTCCTTCTTTTCCCATCAGAGTTGCACTGACTCTGTTGTCTGAGGCACTCATGAGTCACTGTTGGATGACTGAGTGCAGCATGCGGTGGGGGGGGGGTCAGACCTTTGGCACACTTAACATCATACAGTGGTGATAACAGTCGGTTACTTCTGGTCATTATGTCACCAACGAGAGCTCGCTTCGAGGCTTTATCAGAAATTTTTACGTAAAGTGTTGATAGCACGGTGGACATGTTGCCACATTCAGTCTGAAACACAGTGGCTTCATATTCCCTCATCGCACAGAACGACAGGCTTCACTTAAATGTTGTTTCCACAGCATCCCGAGTCAGTCGGCAGCCCGTAAACTAACTCTGTCGTCTCTGAATGGCAGATTCAGAGCCAGCTCAACAAGGCTTTGGATGACATGTCCACCAGCCTGTGCACCCTGAAGGAGGGGATGAGCTACACCAAACAGCTGCCGGCTAAAGGTCTCTCTCAGAGCCAAGTGTTGGACAAAATCAGAGAGTACGAGACGCTGAGTAAGTCACTATTCACGCCCGAGCTTCACAGTTTGTTATCTGTGAAGCCGACGTCCCAGTTTCCAGTCTTCATTACTCATAAGATTCTTTTTTAATAGTTAAAAGCAATTAATTTGATAAAAGTGTTTTCATAACAAGACGACGTGACGTTGCAGATGAGGTGCAGTGGGAGAAAGGATGCGTTTCGGGTGCAGTGTACTGGGGCGATGAGTCACTGACCAATCTCCTGGTGAAGGTGAGCATCCTTGTTTACTGGACTTTGACGCTCCAAGCAGCCATAGTCGAGGCTGAACTTGAATACATTTTGGTGTTTGCTGCAGTCAAACAGGACTCTAACTCACAGTTAATGCCGACCTTTACCTACTTGTGCCCCTCTTGTGTTCCCAGGTGTATGGAGATTTCGCCTGGAGCAACCCCCTTCACCCAGACATCTTTCCTGGCGTGAGAAAGATGGAGGCCGAGGTTGTTCGAATGGCCTGCACGCTTTTCCACGGTGGACCCAACTCCTGCGGCACAGTGAGTTACACATGCGCGCACGGCGAGGGTGGACAAGTCCGAAGCGTTCATCGATTTAATCTGAGCAAATTTCTGCCTTTTTGTCCAGGTGACTTCAGGAGGAACTGAGAGCATACTGATGGCCTGCAAAGCGTACAGAGACATGGCGCATGAACGTGGTGTCAAATACCCTGAAATGTAAGAGGAGCTTCGTTGTACATTGTTCATGAATTTTCCTGCTGTCAGTCCTTTTTGTCCTCTTCAGTTCTTAAATACACACATAAATACACATAAATACAGCACTAATATAACAGAGGGAGCTCAAAACCAAGCTAAATAAACGACAACGCAGCACAAAAAGATTAAAATAAACTTTTAAATAACAATTATCATACATCATTAAAGGCCTGCTGGTCGGGACCAGTCATTGTGTGTTTCGCCTCTTACATTGTAGCACAATAAAACATAATTAAATGATGAGACCAGATTTGCCCACTAATTTACAGAGGAGTGTCTCTCGTATAATCAGTGAGGGGTTGCTCTGCCCTGTGAAAGGTTGAAAGCTTGTGTCTCAACCATTGTGCGGTTTTCTCTGCTGGTACAGAATAGTTCATTTCTACAGTTCACACTCCATCTGGTGCAGAGTCGTCTGGTTTCCGTGTGAATACTCCATTTTCTGGCTATAATCAACATTTCTCTAAACTTAACAAAGTTGCCGTTACTGCAGTGAGGTTTAAATGTCAAGGTCCTCTGGGAGATGGGTTTGTGATATTATGTTGCCTACATTTTGCCTCTCTCAAACAACGTTTCTGATTTGGAGATGGAAAAACACATTTTCTTTTTCTGGATGCTTTTGCCTTTCAAACAGCACTATACTTAGCATGGTCAGAGGTTTTTTTCCCAGCATTCTTTGTGTTTCTCTGCTTCCTACAGTCTTGCGCCCGTGAGCGTCCACGCGGCCTTTGACAAAGCAGCGCATTACTTCGGGATGAAGCTCGTTCACATTCCTCTTGACAAGAAAACTATGAAAGTAGATGTGAAGGTGGGAGTGCAGTCCACACAGACAGCAGGTGCTAATTTACTGCTACGCTTAGTTAGCGATTACCATATCATTTCTCCTCTGTTTAGGCTATGAAGAGAGCCATCAGCAAGAACACCGCCATGCTTGTGTGCTCAGCGCCTCAGTTTCCCCATGGAATCATGGATCCCGTTGAGGAAGTCTCAAAGGTCAGGAGGGAAACATCTTTCCACTCGCTACTTTCTGAAATGAAAAGAGAGAAGTCGGATCTCTGACTCTCCCTCGCTGCTGTGTTCCAGCTGGCTGTTCGCTACAACCTCCCGCTGCATGTGGATGCCTGCCTGGGAGGTTTTCTCATTGTCTTCATGGACAAGGCTGGTTACCCACTCGCCCCGTTTGACTTCAGGTTAAAAGGTGTTACCAGCATCTCTGCAGACACCCACAAGGTAAGGAGTGGTTGTTTATTCCCTTTGATTCTTTTAAGCTTACTTGCTTGATCTTTTTTCAGTGTGGTTCCTCCTAACAAATAACAAAAAACAAAAAACAGATACAGGTTTTTTTAAAAAGAGTCATGATATTGAATAAAAAAAATCCAGGAAATAGACATTGTACTGTGTCGAAGGTAATAAACATGGAATTTTAAGATCAATGTTTAATCTCAACTGGCTCCAGGCCATACTTTTATAGTAGTTTAATACCGTGTTGTGTGTGTTACTACATTCCTCTCCAGTATGGTTACGCCCCCAAAGGCTCCTCAGTGATCCTCTACAGAGATAAAAAGTACCGTCACTACCAGTACTTTGTAGCTCCTGACTGGCAGGGGGGAATCTACGCCTCGCCCTCTGTTGCGGGCTCCAGGCCTGGAGGAATCATCGCCGCCTGCTGGGCGACCATGATGCACATGGGAGAGAACGGATACATAGACGCCACCAAGAAGATCATCAGCACAGCACGCAAAATCAAGAACGAGTGAGACACTTGATTCCTGTTGACAGCAAAGTGTTAAAGGGAACAGAGCTCTTGTTTGTCTAATCACCTTCAACATATGTTTTTATTATTATTGACAGAGTCTCTAAGATAAAAGGAGTGTTTGTGTTCGGGAATCCTGAGGTGTCCGTGGTCGCAATAGGCTCAGATGTTTTTGATATTTTCCGTCTCTCTAACGCAATGACGTCAAAGGGCTGGAGCCTGAACACGCTGCAGTACCCATCCAGGTAAATGATAATAATTTAAAAAAAACGTGATATTATGATAAACGGTCAGGAGTGTGACAAGTGTGTCATCCGCTCTTTCCCAGCATCCACATTTGTTGCACAGTTCTGCACACGCAGCCGGGCGTCGCCGATCGGTTCATCCGTGATGTCAAAGAGCAGGTTGCCATCATCATGAAGAACCCCAAAGAGAAAACAACCGGAATGGTGAGCACGTCTGCAAAACCTGTTCACGCTGCATTTACACCCTGAATGCACGGCACAGCATTAGTACATTCATACACAAGTGGTCTCTGAAAGAGCCAGTATGTGTAATGCACAGGAATCAGGATCATCTCAAAGGAACAACTCAAAGGAACAGTGCATCCACTCTCCTTTATACACAGTATTCCACATAATTACAAATAGGAACAGTGTCAGGACTCTTTATCATGTCAGGAACATCCATCTTTTCCTTAACTCCCACGTCAGTGCACAACCTTTATATTCATACATCGTTACCACAAAGACCTTATCTTGCCCAACACCGTGCAAAGAGACGTCCACACCTCCAACACGGCATTGTTTAAAAATGGTACAAAAGGACTCTCCGCAGCTATCGCCCAAACTTTAATTTCATTCGCGGGCAGCTCGCATGTGCAGCCAGAGTGTGAGATAATTAGTATCTGCACTGACGCATGACAAACCATGTGAAATATGTTTGCCGGTCTCTGCTGTTTACCATGCTGTCGGTGCACGTGGCACTTTGTTTTCCCGTTGCACAAGCCAACGACTCAAGCCGGCGCAAACCGCGTGCGCTGCTTTGTTGTGTCAGTTTTCAGTGGAGTGGAAACTGCACAAACCTGCATCGTGCCAGTCGGGTTGGTCGGGCGTACACCCATGAATAAAGCGTCTCCCTCATTTGAATAACAGAAACGAAAACACAAGCGATAGCGTAGAGTAAAACCAAAGTGAAAAATAACTCCTGAGATTAGAGGAAAACATAAATAATCCTCACTACAACAAACCCAGGCAACAAAGTTTGAGTTTACTCCATTTCCTTCCAATTCTACATTTTCACATTTTATGTTTTGATGTATTAGGCCAACACAGGGGTTTTGAATCTGAATCTGGGCTGCAACGGAAAGCAGAGGGAGAGACATTGATATGGTGTGAGGTGAAAGAGACAGGTGCACTGCGGTGCCTCGCAAACAACAGGAAATTAGTTTTTGTAGCTCAGGTCGCTGATGTGGCCCGATGATCAACACACTCAGCAGTTTGTACCAGCAGTTAAGGTACTTCCCCACCTTTTGGTGCCTAATCAATAATAAATAAATAAATAATAAATGGTACTCCCTCTCTCTGAGTCATGACATGAATCTGAATACACAGGCATGATAACTATAGTTGAAACACAGCTATGTTCAGTGTACGTGCACAGCCGTAAGTCTGTTCTCTGATCTGTTCCCTGGGGGTTGTTGAAAGGCTAGGAGATGCAGGAGAATACCAACAGAAGTGAAAGTTGTCAAGTCACATTCATAAGTGGTTACACCATAAAACTAAATAAAGAGCTATTTCCTGAAATGCAGTCAAAGCCCACAGTGTTTTCTTTTGTTCCTGCCTGTAAGTAAACTCACTCGTGTCTTCCTGCTGCTTCAGGGAGCGATCTACGGCATGGCCCAGTCCATCCCAGACAGATCCATGGTGACGGAGATCTCCCGAGGTTTCCTGGACTGTCTCTACAGCACTGAGGTGGCCAAGTCAAACACCAGCCACATGAACGGCAACGGCAAAGCCCACTGAAGCGGGATCGGGACCTCCTGGCGCCCTGACCCCGCCGCACGCAGGGAAACACGCTCGCCTCCTCCCAGAGCTTTGAGTTAATCACTCAACAGTTGCCTTATCTCGCATACCCACACCATACAGGAAAACACCTGCAAAGATCTTTGAAGCACAAGCCATTGTCATTGTAACCCAGAGAGAAATCACTTGTATCACTGTGCCTGAGGGGCTCAGAGGACAAAGGACTGGTTCCAAATGTGTTTTAGTCTTTTGGTTAGTTTTCATTTGTGTGTGTGTCTAATTTTATTTGTTTTAAAACTTCATTTCAACTTTAGTTATTGTAAAATCCACACGTCTCTCATTATCCACGACTTTATTACTTTTTTTAGAACTTTTTTTTTTAAGAATGCCGGATCATTTCAGCACGCTGCCATCACTGCTTCACTATCTGTGATGACTCAGCAAAAACCCAGACCACTGAAAGCTTGTTAGTAGCGCTGTGCTGCCCTCTAGCATTGCACGTGACGCACTGCTCCAGACGTTATCATGTTACCAATATCATGTCATAGCTCTCTGGAAAACCGCATTTTTGATGTAAAAAGCACTGCAAAGCCCTGACAAGACATGAACATATCAGGTTAATCTGTAAATCACTTGAAACTGCAGCTCTGATGTAATGTAGGTAGAAGCATGAACGTGCATGTCCTTGTTTTGTTAGCACTTAGTAGGGTGACATTCGTTTTCGTTTCAAGTCTGCATTCGTGGTCCATCTACAGTGTTTGGATTCGTAAGCCCGGGGGAGAATGAGCGTGATAGTCGGAGCTTTTCGTGTCACTCGCGTTTAATTAAAACCGTCTTCAGATCCAAATTGGGAGAAGTTGTAAGCGGGGCTTGAATACTGTCGAAGCAGCCAGCAGAGTCCAAAGATGTCAGTCGCTTTGGTTATTTAGATGATTGTCTATCAGAGTTGGAAAAGGGCTCCACACAGTCACTGGTTTGTAAAGTGAGCCGGCGCTGTTTACACAGACGGGACTGAAGGTTCTTTCCAACCCTTGTTTACTGTATTTTATCAAGAAGCAGAAAGTTAATCTTTCCTCCGTAGCCTGCGTTGTCACCTGCGTACCACCTTGTTTTTAATCATTTGTCTCCTAATTCAATCTACCTCAGTTTCTACTCAATGCAAATGTCATTAATTCATCCTTCGTGAACACATCTGACCAGGGCGACCATTTCTTAACTTCACATTGTTAGGTATCTGGACAAACTCTAAGTGTTCTCAGACATACTGCTATCGAAAGGAAAACAGATCTACTGGGTGATGGAGGCGCCGATCTCTCTCTCTCTCTCTCTCTCTCTCTCTCTCTCTCTCTCTCTCTCTCTCTCCCTCTCCTGTCTGAGCATGGATACAGTTTGGTAAATGTCCACTCAGCAGGATATGGACGCATTAACTGTACTAACAGGCTGACAACATATCGATGCATACTGTAACACCAAAAGGACCTTGTGTTGCTCATGTTCTCTCATGTGCTTTTCCTAATATCGCTTGTTGAAATTGTGTATTTCCATGAAATGATTTCCACGTTTGTGCAATATGTAACTTTTCCTTTTATGAAGTGAACCGAAGGGGGATGCTCTGCTATTACTGTTTAAGCGATAAGTCATTAGAAGCATAGTATTGAATGATAGCTTCTCATCCTTTTTAGTGTAATTTAACTGTTTGTGTGACCACTAGGTGTTTATTAATCGCTTAATTTGTGAGTCTGTTTTTGTGAGAGTTTGTGTTTTTACATACTGAGCGGTTTTAAAGAGATTAGACGTGAATGTATTCAGGTTTTTACACGTGTGGGGACTTCTCCATCTTTTAGTCAGCGCCTGGTTAAAGGATGGAGGACGGAGCGCCGCCCCACTAACAATCGAAGCTCACACCATCATCATGTGTCCACGCAGCCATCTTGAAGTACTTTGCCCAGTGACGGGGTGTGGAAACGCCCGTGCAAAAAAAAAAAAAAAGAAATCTCTATATTTGCAAAAGTTATGACGATTGAATGGCCAGGAGATCTCTGAATAAAAACCTTTAATGCAAATTCCTCTTTAAGCACTAACGAAAAGTGACAACACGCTGCAGCAGATTCTTCGGAGGTCTGCAGGGAGAATCTGCTGTGTTGTTGAAGGTTCAGTGACCTTATGTAGCAATAATGAGCGTTCACCTCTGTGCCTTCAGAGGTTTGAGCTCATGACGTCATAGCAGATTTTCTCTCTAACATCCTCAGGGAATTGGCTTCATAACAGCTGGTCCATCTTGTCATAAGAGCTGGTCCTTCGGTATAATGCAACCAACCACGTCCTTACATCAGTCTTAAAAAGTGGATTTTCGTGGCGTGCTGGATTGCATTATACTGAATCCTGTCGGGTCTTTTTGACTTTTGTCCACCACTGTTCATTATGTCATCTTGTCCGGTTGTGAATGTACAAGGTTTTAAGAGTTTTGTTCAATCCCTCTTCACGTCAGAGTGCACCCTTGTTCAGCGGATACGTTTTAAGTTGAGATGCTCCTGTTTCTTCCAGTAAATCATCCAGTAAATCATCCCTAGCAGAAGCTGTTAACCCGCTCAGAGCAGTTAACACAGTTGCACTCTTAGCTGACCGCAGCAGACACCTACATTGTTGTGTTTTCAATAAAAATGCATTCAGTCTGATGAGAAGAATCTCTTTCTGGTCATTTTACAGTTAGGACAGAAACAGTTTGACTGAGAAAATAATATTTACTGACAGTAAAGTACACAGACATTTGACACACAAGACACTGATTGTGGCAGAAGGACATTTGTACCGCTGTGGATGTTGACTTGAATAGTTTGAGACATGGTTTAGATGTAAACATGATTTTACCAGTTCCATTTGGCCAATAATCTCATTTATTTATCAAGCAAATACCATCAACATACCATTCATAAACACATTGGACCCTTTGCAGGCTCACACCTACTGCAACATAATTCACAACACACCGGAAGTAAAAGGTTCATATTCTTTGGATTTACAGGTCAGAGCTGTCTCAGTGGAATGAATGAATGAAGACTTCCAGCACTTCGGTTTACACTGCTGAGACGACCCTGACGGTGTGCGTCACTCACATCAGTGATGCCTGGTCAATGAAGGTGGCCAAAGTGATGTCACGCTGGGACAACCCCCCACAGTCATGTGTGCTCAGAGTGATCTGGACCTGTGAGAACAAAGAAACATGGAGCAGAGAAGGACAAGCTGAGTATGAAACGCCTCACATGGGTTTTCTTGTAGTAAATTTGAGTGTTTGTTAAATCTAAAGATGGTGCCTCGGAGCATATCAGAAAGTCTCAAACAATCATATAAGCATCATCTACAACAGACCGAAATGTCAGTCGAGGTGTAACAGTGGCCTCAAATAAAATGTCAAAAGTGAAGATTTAAAAGCCAGTGATGTAAACATGTCAGCTCGGCATGATGAGCACTAACTGTAACATACGCAAATTTACACATCTGGAAAAGAAAATGCTTATAGTCGTTATATATCATGTAGTTCAAATTTAAAACTTCACTCACTCGTGAGGAGGTTAAAGTTTTGACAGACAAGAAAAGGTTAATTATGTTTTAGCCACTAGGGGCGGCAGAACAACAATAACATGTGAGCCCCTTAGAGCTGTTTCCTGACCACACTGTGGGTTCAACACTCACTCATTTTTAGCTCTGCTTTGGCCCCCGCCAACTTCTGTAGATGATGTGTTGCTGAGTGCATTGACAAGGTAGTGTCAACATCAGAGGAGATATTAGATTATTAAAAATAAGAACAATGTCCCTCATGTAGATATAGATGTTGATTATATTAATGAATTGTTCATTATGTTCACAATGTTAGGTCTTCCTGAGAATGAGAAGCTGATCAGAACCAAGTCTCAGCTGTGGCATAATCACTTAATATTTGTTTTATCGTTTGTTTATATTATTGTTTTTGGTTGGTTTTGTCTGTACTGGATAGGGGCAGAAGCAGACAGGAAATGGAGGACAGAGAGGGGGACCAGCGACTGTGCGGCCTGAGCCGTTAGCAATCAGCTCCCACCAATAAGTCTTTGTACCTTATTGTACACATTGAACCACTCTGGATGATGATCCATCTTCTCTGCTTGTAAAGCCACTCTGGACATGAAGCCAAAAGCCTGAAAGGAACATGACATCCCATAAAACATGCAGGCATGTGTTTTTATAACATACAGGAAGTGCTCGGTGTGTGGCTTTTGTGAATTAAGTGCACGAAAACTTGGATAAATTAGGAACCTGATTGAAGTCTTTGAAATTAAACTCTTTGTAAATGGCGTCCCGTCCTACAACCTCCACCCATTGAGCGTTGCGGAGCAGGGGGAGTAGGTGGGTCCTCTCCTCCTCAGTCAGACTCTGAATTTTACCAGCCTGGTGGGACAGAGCAGAGGGAACAGTACGGCACATTTGTGAGGGGCCGTTTCACAAACACCAACTGTGATTGGCTGCATTGGATCCCATCTGGAGACAATGAGAGGCTGCATTCCTGGTTTAAAAAAATGAGCTGGTTCAAAGGTATGTAGCAGCAGTGGCCATGGTGGGGGGGGTGGAGCTCTCGTTTGGTCATTCACTTCCTAATCTTGACACATGATGCAGGGTCACATGGGAATAAAGTTAGTCATGCTCATTTCATTCTCCCGTCATGACCCCGGATATCTAAACTCTAAACTGCACTGTCAACATTTCACAACATTCCTCAAACAGATCCATGATTTCGTTGTGCAATCCAGAGGACTTTTGAAGTCTTTGTCCCCAGATGAGCGGTCATGCTTATAAACCAAAAGGGAAAACAGATGTCAGTCCACAGCCTGAAACAGAGCAGTGACATCAACAGGTATCATAGCAACGCTCTAATCTGCTCGATCAGTGGAGCGAATGGGCAGCACACAGACAATGCCCACTGGCTTAAACCTCGTCTGTTCATCCCACACAGTGGCTGAACGCAAACACAAAGCTTATGTCAGTCTTATCCATGCAAGATCATACTGATACACGTTAGACTTTGTATTTTATTTATTATCTGAACATCTGCAATAAAACATTATCCAGTGGAGTTTTAGACTCTGAGAGTGACTAAATGCCAACAGGTGTGTGAGGTGGCCAGAAACCCTGTGTGGCACACTGGACACACACTCACACCGTAGAGAGTTTGTGTACTCACCATGTTTGCAGAGTGTTTTCATGCACAGGAGAGGTTCAGCTCCAGCTCCCTGTTGCACAGAGGCGAGTCTGCTGTGGCAGCCAGTGAGAGCAACTGGAATGAATCCATCCGACACATGAGCTGCAGGTCCTGCTTAGCTGCCCCTGCAGAAGCCTGTGCAGAAATCCTCCCTGCTGATAGGGTGCTCAGCCACCTGTCAGCATGGGTTTAATCATAAACTGTCATCTGTTGCACAAGGCATGTGTGAGGCCAGCTATTAGAGCAGGATTTAAGGCACTGTTTGCTGTGTGATGAAAGGATACAGATCCTCTGATACACTCTTTAAAAGCTGTTTTATGTTGCATATGCATGGATATTAAACATGAACTTACTATTAATGATGCCACAGTTCAGCATGGCAGCAGGTTTTAAAGCCAGCCCTCCTCTTCTGCTGACTGGGGTTCATGTCAAAGGTTAATGAGCTGCTCCTGTGAGATTGCCCCGGTGAACTCATCTGTCACAGTGAGCGCTCAGGGAAATGAAGTGGCTAATGAAATGAGGAGAGGGAGAGGATGTGACAAGTGATCAGGATTTAACAGTTGGCTGCATGGGGAAATGAGAGAAAGGAAGGCATGCTGGGATTTAAAACAAAACCATTAGAATGGAGTTAAATGGTTGTATAATGTATGTGTAGCTCATCTCCTACAAAACAATACACACAGAGTCTCGTTTAAGCCTTTTAATCTTGTGTAGTCTGTTTTCATCATTCATTCTTACTCTGTACATCATCTCCATGACAAGCCAGTTAAAAGGAACCACCAACAATGCGCGCATGCTGCCCTTTGACCACTTTTTATATCGGTGTGAGTGTTATAAAGATGAGCAGTTGTTGAAGTGGTTGTTTTGAAGTTGAAACATGGAGCACAGGAGGCTGCAACAAGCGAGTCTGACTTTGTTACTCCTTGTAACCAGCGGCTACGGAGGACAATTCAAACCAAGTGAGTGTTGTGGGTTTCATAAGTGGTGGCTGAGGATCGCTCTGGTGTGCAATGTCAAAGAGCCGTGCAGTGTCAAAGAGCCGTGCAGTCAAAAGCGTTCCTGCTGTGATCATTTGACATGAGGCTCTACCAAAGTTTAGCTTCTTGAGACTGAATGTTTCGTTTCCGTAATCAAGCTTAAAATTGAATTTAAACAAATGGACATGTCAGTGAGGTGGTAGTGTCCTCAGTCAGTAGTACTGAGTCAGTGTTATGATCCTGATGATGACAGCGATCTGATACAGCCTGCTGCTATCTTATATTTACGATGTACAGAAAGCAGTGCGTACCAGCTGTAACTCAGCGCTGCTTTAAATCTCTGCAGGGCCCACTCTGAAAATGGACCAGGCTTCGTTAACGTTTCACAATCAGCTGACAGAAGAAGTCCAGGTCTTCTACACATCAGATTACTGCCACAAGGTAAAGAGTGTATACTGTGTGTCTGTTTGTCAAGTGTTTCCGTTTTGCTGAGATATGAACAAGTAAAAAAGATGTATACCTGTATCCAGAGGCTTATAGTGACGCACATAGAATGAAACATTCAAGTGTGACGTTCACGTTTCTTTCAAACAGGACAGTGTTTCTAAAGAAGAGACTAGTTGAAATCTGTGATATTCAGATTTTTAGTCACTAGTATGACTCAAGCTTCAAAAACACTGGATTTTACATTTTTGATGACACATTTTTATAAATCTTCACATCTTATAAATCTGAAGATGAGATGTCCCCTGTAGTCTCCCAGTCCTCCTAGTGGCAAGTGAACTGACCCTCCTGTGTAAACCACTGCACCTATAATGGATTTTTAGGGAGTTAGAGGAAGGGAAGGTAACTGATGCTATTTCTTATCCTTATTTATGTAATTCTTGCCTGCTTTTTCACCTCTACATCACACATTTCCAACATTTTGGACTTGTGATCCCTCGAAACAAATATTTATGTACTTGCAAACCTTCGTCACAATATTTTTCCTTTTACGCTTGTTTCAGTTGAAAAAGAAAAAAATATCAAACTATCAGGTGAACAAACATCAGAGAAATCTACGTTTTCTTTGCTCATCTTATCTTGACAAATATTTTGTATTTAACATTTCTTTGTACTGTCTTGCACCTGTGACATATTTTTCTATTTCCATTTCATTTGTCTAATCTGCTTGACTAGTCCAGTCAAGTTTGGCAAAACCATAATGGATTTTCAGACCTTTAATCATCATGTTCAGACTTGTCTCAGACCCCGTTGTGGATCATAATCATCTCTCTGGAGCGCAGACTTTCTGATGGCAGATAAAGTGTTTTTCACCTGCCTTTCATTTCCCAGTGTGTTTACCAGCATTTGGCCACAGTGAAACCCAACAACAGCAACGCATCTGTCGTGATCAGCACTAAATTCGCCCTGACTCTGCGAGTGGAGTCCCAGACCAGGAACGCCACTCTTTGCAGGTAACAAGCTGAACGTTATAACAAAGCATCAATAACACGAAACCAGAGGTCAGTCACACCTGCAATTCACAGGGGTAAAAATGCTGATTTGTTTCCTGTTTACTCATATTAACTCTGCCCGTGGGAGTTTATCGCTCCTGTTTCCAGACATAATATAGTGTGGTGGCATCCGATGATTGCATCAGCAGTCTGTGAGATTATTTACAGGGCTGGGGGAGTAATCCTGACCTGCTTTCTGGACCTGAGTGATGCCCTCCCTTAAACTACCTCGCCGGGTATTGATCAGGAGCCTTTTTGGGGTTAATAAGACCTGACATTCCAATATTGATGAAAAGGGCTCATTAAAGCTTCAAAGCTACACGTCCTGCAGAAACCTCAGCGGGGATGTTAACTGGAGGAGACAGTTGCCATATTTATAAGCAATCAGGACTGACAAGACACAGAGAGTTATCCATTTGGGGGGGTAACTCACCTGTAAACAATGTGCCAGAGGTTTAGTTACAACATGACAGGGCTCTGGTGCTTTTTCTTGCCCTCTTCAAGGTCTGGTCTTGTGCATCTTAGATCAATGCAGAGGTCTCTAACCAGACTGTGCAGCTATTGATTTCCTTTTCCCCTTTGAAAAAACACTCCAAGTGATAGCTAGTATGTCATCCCAACGGTGGATCAATATGAGCGTGTAATGCATGTTTTTGGTGCCTGAAACTGGAGATGAGGAGAGGACAGAGGGACGCACTTTACGTCTGCAGACACTAGGTGGTGCTCCTGAGCTTCATGCGTATCATAAAACCGCCAGTGAGAGATGAGAAACCCCTTTATTTAGAGTCAGGTCGAGAGGAAGACAGCAGAGGTGGATGAAAAAAAGTAATTTAGTAGATGCCTTTAAGGAAATATCATTTCAGAGAAGATCAAATGAAAAGAGCATGTAGTTTTATGAGCTTTTAAGGGAAGCATGTCTCAGTATTTCACTGTTTTGGATGCAGGTGGAGTCAAACATACGGAGAAGGAGGTCATTTCTCTGTTTGGATCCAGATGTCAGAGGCCGCCGCTTCTCCCAGCTGCACCCACTCTGTGGATAAAACACCAAACAATGCATACCTGCGTAAGTGCACGGTGGCGATGAAGACTGCAAGATGATAAAAATTCAGGAATCAGTCGCATAGTTTTGAATAACCAGCTGAGGGTGAGCACAGTTGCTTTGGTTAGACAGTGACAGTAAAAGGACCAGTGTCCACGCTCAGGCCCAAACCTTTGATCCACCCTCTACTTAATTGAGTCAGCAAAGAGGAGAATCACTCGGCTTGTCCACATCTACTGAGCAGCAGTTCTCATCCGTCTCTCGGGACATGATGCGTATTGATCAGATAAGACATGCTTTCTTGAAAAGGGATAAAAGAAAAGCTTTTCTGTTTGTTTTGAAGGCCTGGCTCCGCGCGTAGAGGATTGTGGGTAATACATTAGGGAGTGTGGAAGGATTAGGGCGTAATGGGATTTTGAAAGCGTCACTCTCCATAATGTACACTCTACTTAACAATATTGCAGATTATGTTGTAGATCAGACTTTTAAGGCCAAGTAGCCATTATGCGAGCAGATATATGGTCAGTGTGACTGCACCCCTCACAGTATGATGAGCTTCCATTAGCTCCACAGACCGGTGATTATACAAACTCCCCATAGGACTTGCTCAGCTTAAGTAATGGTCTGGTCAGCAGCTCAAGACAGGTTAGACTTGCCCTGCTAGGGAATTTCAAAGTTTACTTCAGCGTCTCTGATTGATCGGCCGTGGGGCTTCATGAGGTCATTTGTTGGGTGCGGTATTCTTCAAGGATATGTTTCTGCGCAGCTGCTATCAGATCCACCCTTTAATCATGTTAGTACTGTATTCTGCTCCGTACCACAAACCACAAGTCACCTGCCGAGGCCTTAATTCTTACAAACAAATCCGCAACATCGACTGGCCATCAAGTGTTTTTCCGATGAACCCAACTTAATCTGGTTGCTTTCAAATGCCTCCGTTCATTTTCTATTCATTCTGACGGTAACTAATAGAGCGAGCGTGGCTGTTGCAGAGCGAGCGTGGCTGTTGCAGAGCTCCCGCTGTTGTTTCACTTCACGTGCTGAGAGCTTTATTGGTGTTTTTTTTATGAGCGGCCGCCAGAGATGCCACGACTTTTCCAAGGCGATCAAGTGACCACTCTTTGTTCAGAGTGGATGTCACAGTGTGGATTCAGCTCAGGATAAAATGGCCTCTTTTTGTTTGTTTTTCCACTACATGCTCCACTACAAACACTGCACGTACTGCCCCCTTATTTCATGTGTTTTGACGCAAGAGGACCAGACTGATATCTCCTGATATGCTGCTGTGTTATAGTTTTATAATCAGTAGCACAGCTGTAACGTGTTTGTTTTTTGATGCTGTAATGTAGCAAAGTTGCATGTTTCATATCAAAAAGGAGGTAGAAAGCAGATTAAGTGGTTTTTATTATCATTTATTTTGTATTAAAGTCTCTGCTGACATTTCTATCTACATCATACAATAATAATGATACAGAAACAGGAGCATAAGCTTTTTGCCCTTTACACACTGAATCCGTAAGCTTCACCCCAATCCCTGCTCTTTGATATGGTCAGATGTCATTATTGATATTGCAGCCTCGGTATCTGTGCCCTCTCACACTGTAAACCTCATCGTGACCCCGCTCCTATCTACGATGCCCTCCGGCTCTTTCCCTCTGTCTTTGTTTTCTCCTGCTTGTCCCAGTGTAGCCTTACATTTTCCTTTTCAGATGCCTGCAGGGTTAGATTACCCAGCGTGATTGAGACGAGTTGATGGATCAGCTGAGGGTTTTCCATTAGGTTCTTGTTTGTCACTTGAAGGATCCCCTTTGACACTGGTTGACTGACAGAGAGCCACAAGGGAGTCCAGGGGCGAGTAAAGCAGACAGTTTGGACTTGTAATCAGGCCGTTTGTTCCCCAGTCAGATCCTATTCTAAAAGAGATGTACAGTGTAAAGCTCCTGGCGTGGATCTGCAGACATAAAGACTATATTTTACGATCTGTACATTTCCTTTTTATGTTTTCCAGCTCTTCTGGCTGCAGCTCTCTCACTGGCCATAATCGCTCTCTTATTCGTTGTGGCGCCCTCCATCTACAGGTACCCATATGTTTTTTGCATCATTCACAATGAAAATACCATCCCGCACTGATTACTCTCCCATCGGAACAAGGCAGCTCAAATGTTTTGTCCCATTCACAGAAGGCCTTGTACGTCAAAATTTATTAAGACCGTGTGCTGCCAAGGCCCACAGTACTCAGTGGATAATGTAAGTAAAACGCTGCTTCTGATGAATGCACTAGTTTAATATCTCAATAAAATGCAATGAGATGACGCAGATGCATTATTTGATCGATGAATCGAGTCAGAATGATTGAAGCTCACATGGTCGTCTCACTGGGATACTGAACATATCAAGATGTGGCATTTAAATCACAATTTTGGTCACTGAAGTTTGCAGATGGGAGGAATGTATGGGAAGTGTTTTATACCTTTGTTTTGTGTCTTTATTGCTGAAAAGTAAAGCGTTGAGAAGAGCACAGTGAGAAGTAGCTGCACCAATTTTATATCTTCATCTTCATCTGCAGTCCATGATTGACTTTATGTTTTTCTTCTAAGCAAAAGTCAGCGCTGCCCTTATCCAACAGTTACATTACATTATTTTCATTGGCCAACTACACAGCCAGAGATGCATACCAAAATTGCTCTGAGACTCCAGTCATCAAGCCATTTGGGAGACACTAATGGAATGATTGATACAAATGTTAGCAGAGCCAATTGTACAGCAGACTTACATGGAAGAGATAGAGCGTCGATCATCGTGCTCGCATGGCAAGAGCTGCTGTGTATCTTTGGTGAGCATGAATGGCTCCTCTTATTCTTCCAAGCAAGATGTCTCTGTCTTCCATATGCCGTCTGGATGGCATGCAGATCCATCATAACATATTAGTGCTGGTGTCTTCCTGCTCTGGCTCTTTAAACTGCAGCATGAAGGCCAGAGAGTCAGGCTAATCCAACTGAGAGGGCAACAGGCCAGAGTCATCTCAATGCTGCCTTCACAGAGAGAGGGGAAAAAGAGGCGCCGCCAAACAGGACACAGGATGACCCAGGAACAGAGAGATGCCCAGCATCATTTTGAGGAATCCTGACCCATGTGCCAATTTGAATTTTTTGGTTTTGTCAACATTTTTACATCTCAGAGCAATTATAGTTGTGTAAACGATTCAAACAAATTTGCATTGCATATATATATGTTGCATTTTATGTGGTTTTATGTGATAGTGTTGCTACTTTATGTTTTTGCTAAATGTGCCCTCTGTGTCAACCCCTCCACTTTTTCTATTTAAAGTTACAGTACAGAGGGTACGCAAAATAATGCGACCACTTCAAGACTAAGAAACTTTCATTATAAGGTAATTATAATTAATCACTGCTACAGAAGTGGGTCGTTTAAACCTAATGGCCATTAGCAGAATTTGTCAGCTATTTAAAGAGGTCTTGTAATCAGCACTCTGATATGAAAGTATTCAAAGCAACATGAGGCAACTAAGAGGGCTCCTCATAGAAAAAAGCTTAATTATTTAAAGCTGAACTAATCAATATATTTAGATCAACACAAGATGAGGACTTTCTTATTGCAATGAACCTTCAGAGAGTTATTACCAGACTCTTTTATATCCTTCTTTGATTGTTTTGCTTTTATGTTTTTGGTTCATACATTGTGTTCTCATCAGCCAGGATTACAACCAAAGCTGGCAGCAGATTTGAGCAAATGAACCTGCTGCACACTGCACACAGCTAAAGAGCCAAGTATTTGTCCCAGGAAGTGGTGGAGACCAAAACAGAGCTGAAAGAAGAGTCATGTGAATGATTATCAGCTTTAAATTCATCATGTGACCAAATACACTCAGCGAATGATAATAATGCTTGGTTTTGTTTAGATGCGTGATTAGGCCGGGGTTTATGTTTGGCTCGTCAACTTTATGAGGCAATCAATGATGCATTTACATTTTGTTCCTCTGCCATTAAATCAGTTGGTATTGCTTTAATATGGCAATTTGAACCTAGCTAATGCAAACAGAAATAGGCTCCAACAACAGAAGAGAAATAGCAGGCGAATGCTGAAACAACATGTACGTACAATAACCACGTATAGTGAGTTAATAACATTTATTGCTTATTGCTGATGCTCGCTGTACAACCTTCATGACCCCCAGTGATGTTTAGTGATTTGAAAGCCAAAGTTCTGACATGATCTTGCCCAACAACAACTTGTTTCTCCAGGATGTAGCCCACGCCTGTGAGTCCGAGCACAGCCCCACCAAAGCTCAACCGAGGCGCCTGCGCTCACTGGACACTTTCCGAGGGTATGTACGCCATCAACAACCACTCTGTTTATCAGTCTATCACCACATGTGGCTAGTTCACATGCTAATTCTTTTCAGAGCAGTCTGAGGCATGATGAAGAGCTACAGGCCCAGCATAATGAATAATTACAGGGGTCACAGTCTGGCCACATGCACCCCCAAGCTTTTGTTATCAGGCGGTGTAGCTTAGGGCATGATTTCTGATATCAGTGCGTCTCGGGTTTGGAACAGTGTGTTTCTGTTGGACAGGAGTGATGCATGTGATTGAATCTGGGCTCCCTGCTAGCCTTAATTGTGGCCTGGGGGTAGACACAAAGCACGCCTCTCTGGAAACAGGATGCTGGTGTGGCTTTGACCTCCCCCTTGCCAAATAATTGATGTAATAATACCGTCAACATATCAGCACACATCCACACGGCCATAGATCTCCTGCCAAAATGGAGAGCAAGAGGAAATCCAGCAGCACTGAGACAGCATCTAGCAGACGATTGGCATCTTCTCCATCTGTGGCTTTCTTTTGGATGAAAAGCCATCTGAAACCACCGTGCATATGGGCTGAATTCAAAATACCACACAGTTTTATTTATTTTGGGAGCTGAATTTGTTGAATGCATTTACACCAGAATTTGCAAAAGGTTCAAGGAAAGGATACAGTTTGATTTCTTTTCCCTTCAGTTCCACTTCTTGCTGCAGTCCTGTTCAATCTTATTATCTGAAATGTCACTCTGGTGTTACAGATACTTGTGGAATATTGATGTCCTGATTGGTAATACTGGAAATTCTCATACCTGACAACACACTTAATCAAACCATGACTCAGGGCTCAAGATTAACGCGGCGTGTGCCTCCTCAGCCCTGTGACTTATGATCCGCACCCCTGATAAGTAACAACTTTCTACAGAGAACAGACACATCAGTCATCTGCCATAAATGCCTAGACGTTTCTGAAGGCAAAAGACTTTTCTTCTGATCCGAAAGGTTTTTCTGATCATTGCTCAGGCTTCCCGACGTGATATACAGAGAGCACTGGGGGTACAGTTGCACGTTAATTTTTCTAAAAGGATTTGGATTTTAATCTTGTGCCGCATTGCTAAAAGCCTGTCGCCAGTTCCCTTTCTGTGGAAAACTGCACCGTCAGTAGTTAGCAGTGCTATACAACAGAGGCAACAACTATTACAGCAAAACAATGGATTGTCAGTTCCACTTAACACCAGGTGGCTGACTCGTTCTGCACCTTATTTTGACTAAGCTCCAAGTTTTGCTCTGATCCAGTTTCAGATACACTCTGAAGTTTGCCCACAAAAAAAGCAACCTTGGCGTTTCCACTCATATAGTAATTTATTATGTCTAGATTGGGTGTCCATGTATTTGATACGGCCCGCACAGTAGGTAACTCAATACTCTGCAGTGATAGAGTGTAACTATCCATTTGCAACGGGGAAATGTACTAAGCTAACACTCTAATTGGTAATGCATGTGCAGTGATTCAAATCAAAGAAGTCCATAAGCGTCTATCAGTGAGTCATAACCAGTTGTCACTGCTGCAAGAAAGACACGTCTATCTGTAATCTGTTAGCTATAAATCATGAATACTGATTCGCAGACATGAATTAAGTCTATTACTGCAGTGACAAATGTTCATTGGAGAGCTTCACAGGGATATTTACAGCTCCAACCTGATTAAGGAACCAGGAAACACGCCTGTGGTGCTTCAGCCTGGACATTATGTTGCATCAGCTTTGATGCAAAATAAAACAAAGTCATCTTAGTGGTTCATCATAATAATAAAGCACATATATATTCCCTTAATCATAATTAACAGCTTCCGGTGTCACACATATGTGGCGTTTTCTAATGTAATCAGACACAGAGAGTGTTTCGATTAAAAAGGTGGCCCGTAAGTCCTGATGTTGCAGTGATTTCCACCGGGTCTCATCTGCCCAGTGATTTAACCTCTGCCTTTGTCACTATGGCGACTAATGGATATGTTCGTCAAAATTGAAATAATAGTCTGCGCGCATGTATGCGTGTGTGTGTGTGTGTGTGTGTGTGTGTGTGTGTGTGTGTGAGGGAGAGAGAAAGTCCATGGACACATGCAGCAAGGTTTACTCTACTTTAATAGCCCTTTTGAGATGATAGCGGCCGATTAAAATCTTGTATCAGCAGGTTGGGGCTAAAAGAGCAGTAATGGCTTTGGTGCACCTCTTAATTGAATCTAGACAGGAAAACAAGAGGAGGCAGAGGTAGATACAGTGCACCTTATCAGACTGTCTTGTTCCTAGAGGTTGTCCTAATCTGGTTATGGCTCTTAAAGACCCCCTGACAAGATATTTATATATATTTCTTTTTGATTTAATAACACATGAATCAAAAGCATAAGCGTGCAGGATACAACGCGCCTCGGAGCAAACCCCTGAAGCCGCCCGACCATGCAGCCATTTACGTTTCTCCGCAAGTTTGTGTTGTGTAACGGCCCCCGCCCCATTTTCTGACATGCAACGCAAACACCTTTTTCCCTCCAGTGTCTGATTCAGTGAAGCACTCCATCACGTGCGCTGCGTTTCAGCAGCCTTGGCCAGTGCTAAAGTATAAAGTGTATCATATATTAGTCGCAAAGTCTTTAGTCAGCACTCCTGCTTGAGGAGATCCAGAGGACAAGTGTTCATTTCCTGAGTGATTCATAATGCTTAGATTGCATTACCTTGCATTTGGAGTGTGACAGAATAAGAGGCCCCTCCTCTGGCCTCTTTAACTTGAATTCAAAAAGGTAATACCGTATTAGATGTGTTGGTTTGATTGTAAGAAAACAGTCAGATGTGAATGTTGAATGTTCTGTATTTCATGTGTTTTATAATAGTTTAAAAACTGTTTACTGTTTTCTATCCATATTCCCATTACCCTCTGTACTGCATGAAGGTTAATCCAGTTATTACTGACTTGGCATATATTGTACTGTAGTGCTTACTCATTGTGCTGTCGTTGTAGGTTTGCCCTGACAGTCATGGTCTTTGTCAACTATGGTGGAGGAGGCTACTGGTTCTTCCAACATGCACCATGGAATGGTTAAGTCAAGTCTAAGATATTCAAAGAATTACAAAACACAAAATACACAGCCTCTTTAGTACACCTGCACCGTTATAGCTGTCTGTTTAGTTGTGTGTCCTCTTATCTACCTCTGCAGTTTAACAAGATTTAACATGTGAAGGACCAACAGCTCACAGTGGTCAGTGTAACTCATGGAAAAGCACATACTTCTTATATTAATGTGTACCCTCCTCCACTTAAAGCCAAATAGGAAACGAACGTGTGAGCTTGAGGCAATTATTCACCAGCAGCATTCACTTCATCACGTCTGCAGCATTTTCTAACCTGTTGTCACTAATTGTGATAAATGACGTCTCAAACCAAACACACAGGATCCCATTCTTCATATGAGACCAATCAGAGACATGATCCATACATTTTTATTGTTATTAACAACCAGGGTGGAGACGAGAGGGAGGAGGGATGAGTGTTTAAATGGCAGCAGGGAGAATATGGGAGGGGGGCAGTGAGTGAGTCCCGCTCACCTACTGGGGCAAGGCATCTCTGACCCAGACAAATAGCTCAATCTCGTTTCCCGAGAGAGAGTTAATGAAAGCTACAAAAATGCAAAAATGTCTCAGCAGCCTTTATGAAATCCACGTTACCTTTTGGGGGTGTTCTCAATTTAAATTTCATAATAGCCTCTTTGCAACATCTGCAAGGGTGTATTGATTTCAGGGCTGGTTTGATTAATCTTCTCTCTGCCGCTGGGCCGAGACTGTCACAGGAGTGTAGATATTTATTAATCACACCTTTTGAAAATGGAAAGTTAATGACGGAAGCAGCACTTTAAGGACATAACATTGTTCTTAATTCACCTTAGCGTCCTTTTGGATTGCAGAGATTAGAAAAGGGCAGAAACTGTGAACTCTGCATACTGGCATCAAAGTCAAGCATCTGTGTTTCTGTTAATATTAATTTGTGTCTCTGGGTTTGTTGCAGGTCTAACTGTGGCAGATCTTGTCATGCCATGGTAGGTTTGGTACAAAGGGGCTTTTAAATATACACAAAGTTCTGTACACATATACACATTTTAAATATTGATACTGTTGTTTCTTCCAGGTTTGTGTTTATCATTGGGACCTCAGTGGTGTTGGCTTTCAGGTCCATGCAGAGGAGAGGAGTCAACCGCCTGCAGCTGCTGCGCAAAATCACCTGGAGAACAGTCGTCCTGCTGATGCTCGGCTTCTGCTTCCTCAACTACTCCCCAAGAGACGGACCACGTAGGTGCAACATAATAGTGAACAGTGTAGTAGATCGTGGATATGCGCATCCTGTAGTGGAGACATGGCTAAAACACAGAGTGCAATAATGTGTCTACTTATTAGATGTGTCAAGAAAACAGGAGGAGGCCTTTTTGTGCTAATGCGCCTCAGAAAAAACAAACTGCACCAGCTGTTGCATGCATCATTTGGACACAGATTCTGAAACAAAGTCATTTCGAGAGCCGTGTCATAGGTTATGTTACACAGACCCACAGTTTAGTTGATTAATCGATTAGTCGGTCAGGAAATTAATTAGCAACTGTTTGGATCACCACTGTTCCAGTTTCAATCAGGTTTGCAAATTTTAATGTTCTTAAAAGTGATAAATTGCTACTTTTTTCATTTTAAGTTATATTTAACAAAATATTAGTGATATTAATTAGTAATCAGTTTGGGTTCCAAGAAATTGCATTTTTCAAAGTTTTTCAATGTTTTACAGACCAGTTGAATATTCGACAAATCAAAAGAAAATGATCTGCAGACACAATAATTGATGGCTGCAGCCCTGATGTCATACAAGATGGGAGCTTATATTTGATTTGTTCACACTATGTCCAGCGTTAAAAGTGATGTGACAATACCAAGGATGTTACATGTGTTTGGATCCAGATTAACGATAAAAGCTGCAGGGCTGCGTTGGGGTTAAAGGAGGGGAAGCAGGCTGAAAATCCCCATTTCATCGTCCACCTGGGGATGCACAGGGCGCCCTTCACACATTAGCCGTCCCCAGCGCTAATGGACTTTCCTGGGTGGATGTCTGTGTAACTGGGTTAACAAAAATATTGTTATTGTGTGTGCAGTCTCAAAATCCAGCACCAGGGGACGTTTAACTGAGGCAGATTGAGCAAAAACAACCGCTGTGGTAATGGACAATTACAAACAGATAGTGTTACACTCTTCAGCCCCATGCAGCTGCTGCAGAGGCTGCTGCTGGAGCTGATCATAACAGCACAGTGACTTTTACCATAAACTGCAGCTTTGCCCTCTGTCTCCAAGGACGTCCTCGGCAGTTCAGCCCCAAGGTTTGATCTAATAAGAGAATGGAGTCATATCAGCTCAATATGTTAAACCGTTTCAATGTCAGACAAGACAGAAGAAGGTGTTAACCTTTGACATCAGCCATGAGTCATTTCAAATACACGGTTATGTGTCCAAGTCACCGTCAAAGCAGTGTTAAAGACCTTGATTGATTGAGATTTTGGTTATTTTATTTTCATTTTGTCACTTCACTTAAAGACACACTACTTTGTGGGAAGGGAAAATGATTAAAGTGCTTGATTTAATGTATTCCTTTAGATAAACCCCAAAAAACACAATATGGAGAAGCTAAAAACTTTGCAGATTCTCTTGATTTCTTACAAGCTGACATTTTTGACATGCAATTGCTCAAGGTGACACTGGGCTTTCAAGAATGTATCTCTGCCCGTTTGACAGTGTTTAATCTTTTTTTGGGGGGGTGGCGAGGAGATCTCCTAGAAGAGATCAGTCAAATGAAGGCAAAGTGAGAAAGATGCTCAAATATCCAAAAACTTCTTTTTTGAAAAGTTCACGTCTCAGCTCTTTGCTCTACCGTCTGATGGCTTTATTCAGCTCTGCTCTCTACCACCAAAGAATCATTATTTTATTCAATCTACGTCTGAGAGTGCACAGAGATGGGAAGCAGACAGCAGAGCTTTCACTCCTTAAATGATATTGAACGTCAAAAAGGGTTTCAACTTCACACAAAAAAACCCGCATAAATTGATCAGAAAGTAAAACAAAAATGTTTCACTTTCCTGCAGCTCAGCTTCAAACTGTGACTTTCAGGACGCTTTTCAATTAAGCGACAGTTGGAATGGAGTAAATGATCTTGGTGGGGGTGGAAATCTGCAGATTTAACAAATCTGTCATAAGTAAGAGCTTCCTCTTTTCCTGTGAAAGGAGTGATTTCCTCCTCTTATTTGATTTGTCTGGATCAATGATTGGGATTACGCTGTTTTCACGGCACTTTGAGCGGCAAAGAGGTTTTCAATTAACTAATGTGTAGATTACCATCAGTCTCTCAACCACAAGCCAATCCTATCCTACCCTAATCTTTGATTAGCTTCCCACATTCTTGACATGTCCATACAGTATCCTGACAGCTGACGCCATTTCCCAGTGTGCCGTGCTGTCCATCATCCTTCCTCAGGAAGTGGGAGCGGTGGAGTGATTGAGAGGATGTTCTTAAGTTCGATATTATCAATTTCCTGATTTATAATTTGCTCAAATCAGCAGGAATACCTCCACTTCCACTGAGTTATATCTGTACTTGTACCTGAGTTTTTAGGTCACGTATCCATCATTGAGTGTTTAAGGCACACATGAGTGTTCACACTGTGTGTTGTTGATTGTGTTTCAGTGTCCTGGTCCTGGCTGAGGATCCCTGGAGTGCTGCAGCGTCTGGGCTTCACTTACTTTGTTCTGTCTCTCCTGCAGACTTTCTGGGGCCAGAACGAGATCCCACTGAGAGCGGTGAGCAGCTCTGTCAAGTTCACTTTAGTCAGCACACAACGAGGGGAAAAAATAATAGAAGTTGAAGCAGAAGCATCACATTTTTAAATGGCTAATTCACACATTTTTTGTGTTTTTGTATCTTATGCAGCATCACTGGTGGAACCCCGTGCAGGATGTGGTCCTTTATTGGCCACAGTGGCTGATTATCATCCTGCTGGAGACTCTGTGGCTCTGCATCACATTTCTCATGCCTGTGCCCAACTGCCCAACGTGAGTCCAACCTAGCCGTTAATCCACTATGCACACGTGCTAACAGTGTAAATGCCCCCCCCCGTCTCCCCATGTGGAGATTAGCTCCAGTTGGGGCTGTTGCGCTGCAGCAGAGGTGTTGGTGTGCACCTTGTGTTGCTGGTGTTATGAACCGGTGTGATTTATGGGCCTGTGGTGGATGCTTCAGAGGGCATAATTAGCCAATCTCAGTCTGTCATGTGCAATAAGAGGAGCGGAGGCAGAGGATCCATCTTCCTCGCTCTGAGTCTTCTGCTCAGCGCAGCTTTTCCCTATTGCTGTGCCCCTGCATGCCACCAGTGCTTGAATACTGTGAGCTTTTTCCCACAGCTGTTGTGGGGTTTTTTGTTTTTTTTTTTATAAAATGTCTGATTGTTTTTTTATATTTCAGTGGAATGTGAGGGTGTGAGCACAGATCTTGCTCAGAGCTTTAAAATAAGATCTTTGCCATCAGTTAGAAAAACCAGCGTGAGGAGCTTCATGCTCTCAAACCACATTTTTAGAGCCTTGTATTTTGTTTTATGTCTTATTTCTTCATAATTATTTTGTTACTTTTTCAGTGCTATTAAAAGTACCACTCTGTTATTACTGATTCTACTCTATTGTTTGTTTTCAGGGGGTATTTGGGAGCTGGTGGAATTGGTGATGACGGTCTCTATGTAAACTGCACAGGAGGTGCGGCGGGATACATTGACCGGTGGATGTTTGGTGATAACATGTTCAGATACCCCACATGCAAAGTTAGATCCTTTTCACACGCCAGTATTTTATCTCGCTATCATGAAACCAACAGATGAAAACAACCTTGCTGCTCTTTTTCACGTTGATTTGTTCAGGAAATGTATCAAACCACGCAGCCCTTTGACCCAGAGGGGGTCCTTGGTACAATCAACTCCGTTGTCATGGGATTCCTGGGGATGCAGGTAAGAAGGATCATTTATTTCCCCTTCATGATTCAACAAGTGGTGCAAGAGCATTTCTAAAAGTGTCCATGTTATAACGTGGTCATTAAACCATTGCTTGGTATTAGATGAATGCTCTTAATGATACTGTGTTTGAGCTTAGGTAAAATGTCATTTACTGAATAATTATGAGGCTATGGCCAATCAAGGGGTCACCCTTTCATTAGTTTTATGATTTTGACATTTTATTTGTAATGTGCGACCCATTTTAAATTCCTATTTGAAAAACGTACCAGTTTAACAGGGATTTTAAAGGGAAGCAGAGTAAGTACTGTAGTTACAATAGAAAACTGTTGCCTGCAAGTAACCTGGAATGATGTCCGGTTGATTTTGTGTTTCATAAATGTCTTTATTTTAATACAGTAAACAACATTCCAGTGTCTGTCTCATTATTTTTAAAATGTCATGCCTGATTCACCTGGGAATAAGTATGTTATCTGTTATTATCACCATATTAGCTCTTGATTGGCTAAGAGCAACAGTTTCTTTTATTTAGATGACATCAAACTTGCTCACTGATCAGGGAAATAAACAGGTCGACATTTCAACACTTCAAAGACAGTGAGACCAGAGTTAAATGAAGAATTTGTGGAAGACTCTTTCCCGCCTCACTGTAAAAGCACAGCTGCTGTCCTTTATTGACAAATTGTTGTCTGAAAGTGAGGAGAGAGCTTTTGGTCTTTAAACCTGAGTCTGTGATGGCGACAGTGTCACTTATAACCATTTGTGTTGTGGGAAGTTGCCATGCAAGAGCAGCCGCATTGCTCAATTCCCGGTGGGCGGTTAGCACTGAGCCCTTCAGTCAGCGAGTCTTAGACGACACGCCAGGTGTCCGCTGCCCTCCTCTGTGTTCGCCCGTGCTAATGTCCTCAGCTGAAACATATTCATCATCACCAAATTAATCAGACGCTGCGGATGACTTACACCTCACATCTGGCTCAACGGGATAGGAGAAATGTGAGCGCCACGTCAGGGACATCGACACCCACATCCCAGGCCTATTTAGTTACCCAAGGACAAATACAGCGGGACACCGGTTGTTGGTGTTTGCATGGTATTTCTCATTAAATGTGTGATTGAATGAGTTGTGGTGACTGTGCTTATCTCTGCCTCCTTCTCCACAGGCCGGGAAAATTATCGTTTTCTACAAGGGAATGAACATTCACATCCTCTGTCGATTCCTAGTGTGGGCCATCATCCTGGTATGTTAAACCATGTGGAGGTTTTCTAAGCGCAGCTGGTTAAGTAAATGAGGATAAAAGTCAATTGATAGCTTAAAAACTAAGACAACAAATCATCCCCCTGCCTCTGTGACTCACAGCTGCAGTTTTATGTTTCTGCTGTGAAACTCTAGGTAAACTCTGCAACGTGTTTTCCTGCCGCTCGGGTATTCGTCATAGCCGCAGAAGTCATTCATTAGCGGGACTTAGTAGAGGACATGTGTGTGATCTCTGTACAATCAGACAGCGTCCGTGTGTGTGTGTTTCCGGGCAGACATGGGTATCCAGCACCTCAGGGGGATACACATTGTCTCTCATTGCATGTGTGGTTTCAGATTAAAAGAGCTGTGCTTATTACTTACAGGCTACTGTAATCATTAGCATCTGATGAAGACTATGATTAATTCATATACCTGTGCACTAATTCTTAACAGGCATTTACAGACCAATCATATGCCAGTATGGATATGGAAGTGCTGTAACTGAAATAGATTTAGAAATTCAATTCACTCAAATCCAAACTGATAAGACACCTCGCTTCAAGAATCTGCTCAGGCAGTATTTGGGGTCATATTTGTTTTGCGCTCATTCTGGGTGGTCTCAGAACAAAAAAAGAGCCAAGCTGGCCTCTATTTCATTTAGAGGGGGAATGTATCCCACAGGGAGAAGTGCAGTGTTATATGAGATGGCCCGTTTTGCATTTGTAAACCCGTGACATGAGTCTGTTCGTCTGCTTTAACGAGATTGACATATATCCTTTTAGAAAGACCAGTCTTTGCTGAACTGGCCACTGTTTTTATGTGCGTACAGTGAGGTGGTGCAGAGATTGCAGCTCGTTTGCAAAACGGGGTTAGTAGGAGCCTGCATGCTGTGGAGGCAGACATCCTGAACCGGCAGTCCTTTGACCCGGAGCGATGATGGAGCTGGAGGAGCTGGCTGCATCAGTCAGCCTTTGAAAATCAAACTGTGCAGGATGAAAAGAAGGGGCCAGGAGACGCAGAATACACAAAAACAGTTCCATTAAGTTTTGATTGTATACTATTGTGCCACTTCTGCAATATACAATGTCTGGTCGCTTAAGACTGGTATGTGTGTTTGAACAGGTTCTAAATTTAAGGAAACGATCTCATTCATTAGCTTCATCTTATCAGTGCTTCATCTGTCACGTAGGTTGGCGCATCAAGTCAAATTTATTTGTGTAGCCCAGTATCAGAGCCCATTAGTCTGAGGGCTCATGTTAAATATCACAATGGGGACCAAAGCTTTCTGAAAAGACAAACAAAGATTCCCTCTGAAACCTCAGCACGTCAGAAAATACGACTCAACAGCCCCACTAGCAGCCCTGTGAGGCTGTACGAAAGCAAAATGCCTTGAACAAACTGCTAGTGTGAGTAAGACAATGCTAACAGTCTGACGTTTAGCAAGTACTTTTATTATGTTCACTATTATGGTTTAGCATGTTAGCATTACTAACATTTTGCTAATTCAGAGTCCATCTGAGGTTGATGGGAATGTAATTGGACAGACCCACACTGCCACGACTAAAGCATTAACATGAACAGAAGTCGGAAAATCACGTTTGTTGAATTACACAATAAAACAGCATTACAGTCCAACAGGATTGTAATAGTCCGCTAGTAAAGGTCCAGTGTGTCAGACAGAAACTGAATGTAATTTTAATAATTATGTTTTTTGAAAGTAAGAATGTTTGAGTTTTCTTTCACTTGAACTGACTCTTTTACATCAACAAGGGAACACAGAGTCCGCCATGTTGCACCGCCATGTTCCTATAGTGGCCAAGAACGGACAAACAAAACACTGGCTCTAGAGAGCATTTCGTGGTTTTTCATCCTGTATGTTTGGAAGGAGGGATTCAGTGAGAAAAAGGTTTTATTTGTTTGTGAATCAGAAAAAAATTCTGTTTCTGTTTGTGAGAAATGATTGAAATTCTGTTGTGGGAACTTAATGTCATTAACCTCAATTCTTACATGACAAATTTCCCCCATTATGTCTCCTGGTGTTGAATCTTATTGACTATCATTGTGGTGCGAGTGGCCGGAGGGAGGTGAAATAAATTACATCCATTTGGTTTCTCCCAGAGGTGCGGAGTGATAAACTAACACATGATGAAATAAATAAACATAAGGCTTTTATGTTTTCCCGCTGTATCTCATGGTTCACCAGTTACTGCTGCACAGATGATGTGGATGCTACTCAAGATTATGATGTCGGAGATGTTATATTCGGGATCATAAAGTGTTTAGTGATGGATCAATACAATGACTTAAAATCCTGGTTAACTGAAACAGAGAATAACAATAAAATAGATTTTTCTCACATTGCTGTGGTTGACAGGGAGCTAGCCTTCTGTATTGATCCAGAGAGCAGATGCAGAGCATGTGGAAAGTATGAATACAGCATGTAATTGTCCAACATGCTCTGCTGACGTATTTCTGCTTTGGTTTCTTCTTTAATCTCAGTAGCTGAATGTATTTTTAGTCCTGTAAAGTGTTTTCACCAACAGAGAAAGCAAAATTAGTTTTAGTGATTGGCCTGCTCTTGATATTGACTTTTCTAATACGATTTCGCCTCAGCGGGGAGGCAGGAAGCAGAGCAGAGCTGCCTCTTGCTTCAGACATGTGCTCTTGACATTAGCAGGTCTCCTCGGTGGAGGAGGGGGCTCATTTCTGCACGCACCCAACCACAGGATTGATATTATGCACAGGAGGTTCACAAAGAACCAGAAAAGTGTTGCTACAGTAAACGACAAGCCAGATTTTGCATCACAGTTCACTGTTGTGTGATTTCTGTGGTGGCTGATATTCAGGGGCGACCATGCATCTTCCTCCTAATAAACAACAGCCCCTGTTAATTAAAGTCCAACGATCAGGCTCCAGAAGTGAGAGATTGAAATTGAGCGATTGCCCCACATACCAGCCCCATCCCACATCCTGCTGCCTGGATAGCCTGGAGACTCAATCCAGCCCCGGCTAGGCTATTTCCACACCATCGATTCTGTCATCTATACACATGATGGATATCCACCTAACAAGCATGTTTGGATTTTGATCCACTGCGCTGGCTTCCTCTGTGGAGCACAAAATGTTTCCTCAAGTATCTAAATCACACGTAAAGGTAAATAGACGAGGGAATTAAAGCTTTTATTGCTGTGGAGTTCATCGGCTCATACACAGTTGCTCTGGGTTAACAAGGCTACCAAGTCAACTTCAAATAGATTTGATTTCTGTCCGAAGAGCACAGCATTCCACATTGGCATGTTTGCAGTCCCACATTGTGCCTGTGACTTGATGGACCTTGTTCATCGGACTCGCAGATAATCGTTTAATCTGTCGGACTCGCTTGATTCTGTTGCCTCGCATTTTAGCGGCCCAATACAACTTGCTTTATCGCCCTCCATCGATTTGAAATCTGTTTCATTTCCACCCTTAGGGGATCTCCGCAGCCATCCTTTCTAAGTGCACACGAGACGGAGGATTTATACCTGTCAATAAAAACCTTTGGTAAGTGCTTCCTGACCCTCTAAATCCAGCCACTTTTCCTCACAAAAGAAAGGATGGGTTTCCAACGGGCACAAATCAAGGCTGCTAAAACACGCGTTTACTTACATCTAACGACAGCTACGACTGTAAATAATCACCCTGGCTGTCAGGAGTGTGAGGTGGAGCGGTTATACATCCTCCCAACATGATCACTCTTCCTTACGGCCAGCAAAAGAATGGATGCTTTATCCTCTCTGCCCCAGAAGCACTCACTACACATTTTACTAGCTCTGTGATGGAATGAAATCAGGCTCTGGGAAAAGCATCTATATAACCACTGTGTAGTCTAACCGCTCCCAAACTATCATATGCTTTTTGGAAAAACAAGCCATGGCTTCTTGATAAATGTTTGTAATGATTTTGCATGAAATACAGCACAATTACCAGCTCAGACATAGATTACTTTACGACCTGTGCATTTGTTCCACCCCCACATTCCCCTTAATATGATGTAAATCATTTTAATGTTGCAGCAGGAAGAATACCATTTCATCTGTGATGTGTAAGCAAATTCTTCATGATGTTCCACTGGGGCCCCCGCTAACGCTGTGCTCATCCCTCGCCATTACCTGCCCGGCTTTTATAGGCAGTTCATCATGCACAGGTTATTGAGCTCTTGAGTACGAGTCCCTGCCTGGATGTCTAGAAGTAATTAACTCCCAGCCAAGAGTCCTTTTTGGCCCCACTTCAAAAAAAAATCCCACTGCAAAGAGGCTCCAGGAGGCAGCCATTTTACATCAGATGATATTACATCAAACATTCTTGCACTTAAGAGCAGACAGGGACATGGTTGGCTGGCACCGCTCCATGGGGCACGTGCCAAGGATCCACCACTGCTGCTTTGGACCAATCCAGCAAACTGTCCCACAGTTTGTTGGATTGGCTCGAAACCCCGGGGTGTTATTTATCTGCAGAGCAGGATTGATAGACTCTGTGTTTTTACACCCTTGTTTACGCTGCACTAGTAACATTTTAGTGTTGCCCAAATGCTGTTGTTGCGAAGTGTTGCTGATGATCTGTTTCTCCAGGTCGCTGTCCTACGTGATGTGTATGGGCTGTTTCTCCTTCCTGCTGCTGGGGGGCATGTACTATGTCACTGATATAAAGGGCTGGTGGGCTGGACAGCCATTCATATACCCAGGTACTGTTTATTTATAAATCAAAGACTCTGCAGGTATAATCACCTTAACTGAGCGTTTTAAGGTCTTTCAGTTCCTTGTTTTGACTTCTCAGCCTGTAAATCTTCTATTTTAACAAAGTTGAACCCAAACACGGTGTTGAATTCTTAGCTTATTTGGCCAAAATATAGGATAAGTAAAGATTAGTCTAATTCATCCTGTGTCCTATTGACATCACGAGCCAAATCCCAAATTGTAGTTTTAGATCATGAGACATTTTAAAAAGCTTCCCTAACAGTATGAACAGATGTAAATACATTATTCAGCTGCAGATTGAGGGCAGCATGCCAGTGAACCAGCCTAGCGGTTTGCTTATCTACAGTAATAACTTAAATTCAATAACTTTGATTTGATATATTGCAAAATTCTGCTTTGAGGTTTAATATTGCAAAATTGTCCTAAAGGCATGTGACCGCTTGTCACATTATCACTATTTTAGTCAAGCTGCTCTTAGTCTTTTCCTCTTATTTAGTAACCCTTGATCGGAGTCAGAGACAAGCATTTGAAATTATTATAATAAAGCTTAAGTTTATTTTGAAAGTGTTTGGAGATTTGCGCTGCTTCCTGCAATAGACTTGTTTTATCTGGACTCACATTCTCCAAACCTCTGCGGTGGGAGGTGGTGAGTGCAAAGCAGCAGGACTGATGAAGAATGAGGGTTAAAAAAAAATCCCAGTCGCTTCCTTTTAAAACATTTTAAAAGAGCTTTTCGATAACAACTTCCTTCTGTTTGTCTCTTCTCTCCTTCTCCTCAGGGATGAACTCCATCTTTGTGTATGTTGGCCACTCTCTACTGGGTTTCTACTTCCCGTTCAGCTGGGAGATGCGCTTCCAGGACAGCCACTGGGAGTGGCTCTTCCAAAGCCTGTGGGGGACTGCACTGTGGGTGCTCATCGCTTACCTGCTGTACAGGAAGAAATTCTTCCTCAAAATATAAACCGGCACGATCATCTGTGCCTCTTTAATTCTGAACACGCTGCTATCTTATTTTTCTTATCCAAACAAACAGTATTCATTTGAAAGGTATATCGATTATTGTAACGTCTGTGGGAGTTTTAAAAAATCTGGCCAGCTGTTCTTGGCTTAATCATTTCACTTTTCAGTGATGTACAACTGACCCACGTACATCTGAATGATGCTCATATCCAAGACATCTGAAAAATCGAGCAGCTCGGGGAAATGCTGAAAGTTTTAATCCAAACAAAAGATGCAGCACAGGGAAAAGAGTGTGAACCCCACTGAACCTCCACCCCGTTTCTAAAGAAGTCGTCTGATCCACTGTCGGCGTGGGCAGATGAGGATTTATTCGATGCCCCTTGTTTTGTGCACCGAATAGACTGATTAAATCAAATATACTGAGGTGGTACTTAACAAATTAGGCCGAGTGATTCCACTACACACCAGGCCAGCCATTATGAGTCCGTTGCCATGGCCACTCCTTCTCTTTTTGTGTGTGTGTGTGTGTGTGTGTGTGTGTGTGTGTGTGTGTGTGTGTTGGTACCATCTGCTGTCCGAGTGACAGTACTTTAATAGGGGTCAAGATGCACAGCTCACAAAGGAGTGTCATTAATGGGACAGACACCTCTTGCACTCACTGTATTAGAAAATCAGGGAAATTACACAAATCCAATTCATCAGAGAAGGACGACGAGCCCCTGCAAAGAGCCCTTTACATATTTAATGCACAAAGCTACTTTTCTGCTCAAACAGGGTTTATTTTTACCCTTGCTTTATATAATTTCCACATGGCTGATAATCAGGTTGAGTGATTTGCAGATATGTTTGTGGAATATATATGTTCATGACAGTATTGGACACACTCAGATGTGCCCTCAGCATCAGGTAATGTGGTGTGTAGATCATGAAATGACCATCCAGTTAATGAAATGAAACGGCATCATGCTCTTCCTCCACAGTCAAATCATATTACACCCTCCTCAGAAGCCGTAATAACGTTGCGTAATATGATGTAGTGGTTTTGGTAATTATCTTATGAACAGAAGCTGTTGTTTGAATCCCAGTAGGTGTATCCCGTCATCTTGAACAGGGCTCAAGTCCTTAATTGGTTTCGCAAACTACAGTGCCAGCAATGGAAACGCATAGCTGCATCTGCATGAAATGAAAATGAAATCAATACAGACACACCACAGAGGTCTAAAGATACCTCTTGTGCCCTTGCAGGCCATGATAAAGCTTTGTATTTAAGTACAAGCATTTAGCTGACTCATTCTGCGTGACTTACAATAACTGCAACAGCATAATGAGCACAGAGCCCATTAAACATCACAGGCAGCTGTTAATAAAGATCAAAAGCATCCAAATAAGACTGTCCAGACTGCAGAGGAGATGAATATTCTGCTTATATTTCAGATTGAATTTCTGCCGAAGCCATGCTAATGGGCTCTAAACCTTGTTGTTGCACAAGCATTGTCCGAACAAGCCCAGAAGAAGACACCATCGTGGTTCCATGACTACAGCACCTCATTTCCTTGTCTTTATTGATTTTCATCGAGCATATGTCTCAGGATACCTATAGTCTGTCATATGGAAACTTTATCCCATGCAGACCGCTCAGCTTCTTATATCACATAATGCGCCACACTTTCTCCCTTGATACAGAGTTTATCCCCCTCTATAGTGTAAGTGGACATTTGAGTGTGGTATCTGTTGACGTATTAACATCGGTTTCACATAAGAGACACAACATGATATCTTGAGGGAAGGGATGATTCTCAGACCTTTTCTTGGACATCTTTAAATAATAATGTTATTTCAAATGGACATACAGTGTTGAGTTAGCATAATGTTTAAAGAATTCAGCTCTCTCTCCTAGCACCTGCTCATTTCTCTCCATTTTGCTCGTCTTTAGATACAGTTCATGGTTTCTTCTTTTCACATCTTTAAGCTTTGCCTCATGAACTGAACGATGCATGGTCATTATAGCCCAGTTGATACAAATGAGACAAACTGAGAAATCCAAATACAGCAGATGAAAACATAATAGAACAGTGGTGATATTTTGTTTCCCTCCACTTGGTAAAAGTTGCTGGAGCTTCAGAGAAGCCCTGCCATCCTCTCTCTGCAGCCCAGCGAGCTCCAGTGTTTTTGCTCCATGCAGAGACATTGATTGGAGAGCGATTGCTGTGTGAGTGACTGGTGTCCTGCCCCGAGGCTGCAGCAATGCATCACTCCACACTATCCAGTCACAGAGAGATCCCTCAGAGTAACACAGCCTTCAGCCTTGGACACACACTTCAAGAGATGAGGAGGGAAATGTCCCACAGAGCTTGACACAGCTGGTCTTAACAGTAGTTTGCTGACTTTGTTGTAACACTTAAAATATCATTAAAGAGCAGATAAACTCTGCCAAAGTGTGCTAGTTTGTAGTGAAGTGTTATTAATCCATATGGTGTATGGACTGTGCAGCTCAGCAGTGAAATGGTTCATCATTAAGACAAAGCAAAACTGCTGCCTCCCCACTGACATGAGTGCATTCAAAGCTGGGCCGCTCACCAAAACCTTGATCTCACTTTTAAAACAATGTTTGAATCCACTGCATTTAAACTATATGTGTGCCACTGTCGCTGCTGCATTGCATGTGAACTAATGATCATTACTAAATAAAATTCATACATAAAACATTCCCAAGTCTGTTATAATGAAGCAGTGATTAAAATAAACACACCTGATACTCCCTTTTTTTTTAAAAAAAAGGGAAAGAAAAACACGGTGCCTGTGCCTTTAAAATGCACCATTACACATTTAATGATAATTGCTAATAATTTTCCCCCCGCAGAGTGTTAATGAGATGACTGACCTGCTGTTAAATTATGCTCTTAAATTTCCTGTAGATGCTGCGCTGCCTGCTGCTGCGGAAGCAGCGGGGCAGTGAGTGGTGAAGCAGTGAACCTCCTCCCTCTGGTCAGCCAGTCAGCCCAGCAGCAGCCACTGGAGCCGCACACAGCAGCCCGTCAGTGTGGGACACTGAGGACTTCATCTCCGCGCACAGGACGCACGCTGGTTTACTCATCGCTCTCCTTTATTTTATCCTTTGTGATCTGTTTTTTTTTTTCAATCGTCGCCTAAAGGAACTTTTTTTTTTGAAGCTCGTTTTCATTCAGAAACTTTCACTTATGGTTCGCGAATATGGGGTCAAGTTGTGGTTTCTCTCGGGGAAACATCGTTGTGGCGGTGCTGCTGCTGCTGCTGGAAGGTAAGGTCCATCATCAGCTTTATTGTTAGATTCACGCTGAGGAGGTGCGCGGTCAAGTTGGAGACAACTATAAATGTACGGTATGTGTTTAAGTATGAGGCTTGGAAATGATAGTCATGCAGAGAATTGGTAAATAAAATATAATATATATATATATATGGTCTAGATGTTATTCCAATTTAGTAAGTTGTGTTTTATTTGCACTTCTTATCCTCTGCCCTGTTTGAGACACTGTGTGTTAATCTGAAAGCGTGTTTTGTTTAAAGCGTCATCTTCAGCTCTGTCAGTCACAGAGGCAAATTACTTGTGGGTGAGCACAGCAGGGACTGAAATATGTTTGCTTTGGGAAGCACTTTAAATTCACAAAATTTATGATTCCCTGCAAAACTGGCAATCACGGAGAGGGGAGAAAAGATGAAGAGAAACGCAGAGAGGGAAGATTTCTGAGCTGCTCCGAACAGAGCCAGTGGACCTGAAGTCTCATGGTGACTGACAAATACACATGAAACTGGCTGCTCATGTGTGAAACCAAATTGCTTTGCTAAATTGCAACATTTTGGAAGCCCAGCCAGTTTTGAGGCTTTTTTTTTTTTCCAAGAAGTATCTGAAATGGCACGGACACAATGCCAGCACTGTTTCATGCTACAGAAAGTGATACTTGCATTGTGCGCTGGCTGTTATGCGTGGTATGGCACACTGGAACCTAGAGTCAAATGAATGCAGCCATATATCATAATATTATAATCCCATTCACAATCCCACAGCCCAACTGTACCAACACTGTCCTCACATGCAGGCTATATTTAAAGTGTCTCTCATAGCTGGGGAGTGTGCAGCCAGTATGTCAGATGTGATGCTTGGACAAATATAGGCCACTGTGTGGAATTCCTGAATTTGTTTTTGGACTTCCCACAAGTCTTAACAGAGGTTACTATCAGTGCTTTCATCAGGAATGTAGAGAGTGAAAATGAGATTATCATCACAGTCTTTAAGTGGAATTGAGATGTGGGGAAAAAAAAGGTTTTAACTCTCATGTGTATGGGGCAGTGCTATGTCATGCCTGCAAAAGTGGGCTTACAGTATAAACTACAGCCCTACGTAATCGCCCAAGGGAGCAGTTTCCTGCAGTGCTGTTAAAATGATTAATGAAATTTTTAAGGTGCCACAGTTGTATGTAATGTTCTCTGGTTATTTTTCATTGCTGACAGACAGTGTAGTTCAGTGTGCGCGGTGGGGGGGACTGAGGGATGTAGATTCACATCCCACTTACAGGAGATGGTCCTATCACACAGCCCACATACACAGCATGTACATCTCAGTTCTGCTTTGTTCTGCCTTGTATTGTCACTGAAGCAGGCTGATATTTATAGACGGACCAGTTCGATTTCATATGTCAAGGACGTGACGGTAATTAAATGGGTGCTGAAATCTACACCCTATGCGAACGCGGCGCCCCTCACCTGCCTGTTTGTTGCAACAAAAGACCTACACTTGTTCAGAGAGGAGGAGAGGCGAGCCGCAGGCAGGTGTGCAGCAGCTGCTCCTATCTCTGGGCAAACACTGGCTGTTTGTTTTCTTTAGGAAAATATCGCCTGTTATACAAGTGCACACGTTGTTCAGATTGGAGGTCGGACCTTAACTGCTCTCAAAACGACACATCAGATTGATTTTTTTTTTGCTGAATGTGTCCAAGCTGGAGATGATTTTGATTTACTCTTGGAGGATGTTTTGAACGCTGACATCATTAATAGCGTAATCGTTTCCTCCATTGCACAAGTTCTTTAATCCCCCAAATTAGTTTCATAAATGTGTCTGACACATGTATCTTTTAAGTAATTATTCATATTGTTATGCACTTTTCCTTCCAATCTAATGGTTGTTCTGTGGTCTTGCTTTTTGCTTCGTTTGTAGACAACAAAAAGATGCCGTTAAGTGTTTGGTTATACACATCATGCTGAGGTAATCAAACAAAGGAAACAGACAATCAGAGCTCGCTATAAGAGTAATCAGCATTTTTAAATGTGGCTGCACTCATGAGCAGAGTTAAGTGGAAGACGTAAAACAGTTCAAGGCATAATTTAGAGTGAAACGGCATCTGGAACGCCGCTTTGTTGATATACTTGGAGATTATGGACCTGGTTACAGTTTGCATGTAAAAATTGTTTTCTTGCTATCATGTGTGAGACGATCCAAGGCACTGAAATCTTTTGGTCAGCCATGGCTCTGGTAAGATTTGAACTTTTGACGTCTAGAGAGCTTTTTAAAAATAACTTTTGATTTGCTTTGGCTGGCTAATGAGATCTCAGGACAAGCTTAAAGGAGGCCTGTGCACTGGTGGCTTTTCAGAGCCTTTATTGAAATTAACCTCATCCTCCCTACAGACGCTCCTGTCTCATCCATCACTTCCCCATAAAGAGCCACAGATGTTTTCACATAAAACCATCGATCGGTTTATCTTCCTCCATGACCTTGCTACTGTAGCTTTGACCCTGCTTTGCCCTCTGACCTCTGAAGCCTTAACCAAGCAGCGGTCTCCAGTGATGACCTCCCACCATCCCTAGGGACACCATGTTTGCAGCCTCTTTAGCTGCTTCTTTTCCTCCCTGCATTTTCATCAGCATCTTTTGCTTTTGAGAAGGACCAGACCAATAAATCTCATTTGTTACATGCTGCTATTTGATTTAGCCCCTTATTACATTATATGATTTAGTAAAGCTTCTGTCTTGTGCCGCCTATGGATGCATTATAAATCTTGTCAATTTTCTACTCTTGCTGTCACTACGTCTCTTAACATAATTGCAAAACATGATGCGAGTCGTTTGCTGCAGACTTAATCTTTTTGTGTTAAAGTTAGACAGCATCGCTTCTCACTTCAGTTCATTGACATGGAATTCATGAATTGAATTCTTTTCAAAGATGTTCCAAACAAAAAGAAATGATGTGATTACTCCTCTTGTGTATGATCTGTGGGTATGGTGCTGCCATTTTTCAAATCGTTATTCCAAGTTTGTTGATTTTTTAAAAAGAATTAGGCATTCAGCACATGTCTAACACTGTGATATAAAACCGAAACATCTGGCCTCTCAGCTTCCTTCACCAATCTGACCCTGACCCTGACAAAATAAGATACAAATCCTGAGAAAAACTTTTTCAAACTCAGCAACAAAGTGTGGAGGAACAGTGAACATACTGTCTGCCACACGCCATCTATTAGGACAGTCAGTAATATGTTGTATCATCCTGCCCAGTTTTAGTAGGATCAGTAGTGATGCAGCAATTTCAGTTTGACATTTTGACTTTCAATTATAGCTCCTTGGTTTGCCAACAACGTGTGCCAATATGCATCATCCTATTAAGCTTTTAACCAAGCTGGACCAGTATCTTTCTGAAATATCATGAGTGATGGAGAAACACCAACAAGTTCTCACTTCTTCCATTGCTGGGACTCTTAGTCCCAACCTCCAATCCTGGACTGCTGCCGCTGCTGCTGCTGCCGTTGCATGGATGCCGCTCCTACCTGTCAAAGCTCTCTGCCTGATCCTCTAGTCAGTTCAGGGTCACACTTCCCTCTCATGCACGGGTAGAATCTAATTTGCTGTGGTGAAAGGACAAGGAGACATTGATTGAAATTTCGCCCTCGGGGCATTTAGTCCTCTCGTTTCACATGGGTCTTGACAAGTTATTTTCCAGTCGCCTGGCGGTGCACGCTGCGTTTGACCCATCATTTACGACAATGAACAAAACAACGAAGGAGCTCAGCTCATTTGACTCCACATGGTCGTGTGACGGTGTAGAACTAGATGTGAGTGGGATGTGGTTTAAAAGGTTTTAAGTTAAGCACCATGAAACATGACAATTTAATTTCCTTGTTAAGTTTAAAAAATTAAAATTCAGACGTCATTTAAATCTTATTGCTTCTTGTCAAGAGGAGACTGTAGTTGTTTGACCCTCCTCCGCTGGCCCCACCCTGGCATTACTCATGGTCCATTTGTTTGCTCCTTCACTTTACTGAAGTGGGCATGCATGTTGGAAATTATTTTTCCACCGGCCTTTCACTCCTACCACCTGCTGGTGCCAGAAACACTGAAAGCTTCACGTCCATTTGTGCTGAAGGATCCGCGTCCTACATTCCCTGCCATAAAGCAACCTCCCTCCTTTTGTTTCCACAATGTAATCCATCAGATTCAGCGTAACACCTGATGGGGTGGGACACAGTGACAACAGGCAGTCGGAAGCTAATTGTGCTTGTCATCTGAACTGTGATGTTTTTAGTTTAGATGGTGATATCTTAGAGTTAAAGAGGTAAAGATGTATCTTAAAATGCTATACAGATCATGAGATTATAGTATCATTCATTGTATCTTTTATACATTTATGCTAATATAATGATAGACCTCTTTAGACAATATGCACTATTGTTATTGTATGTTCAGGGTTAAGCTTTGAGTGCCTGCTTTTAGACGTGCTGGCCATGTGGCTCTGGGATTAGCAGTGTTAATGGTTTTCTGTCTGGTCCATTGATTGCAACAAAATGTTAGGGACATGACACTCACAGCCACTGGAATATGAACCCTAGTGACTTTAATGATCTCCTGACTTTTTATCAAACATTATCAACATTACAAATATATTAATTTGTCCAGTAATTTGGCTAAGGGCCAAATAAACACAGACCCCCTCGGCTGTCCTTTGTGTTTAGCGCTAATTTGCAAATGTGAAATGCTGAACATCCATAATGTGGACGTGGACATCACAATGCTAGCTCTGGCATTGTGAGCATGTTAGCATAACGTTGCTGACGTTGACATTTCACACAATGCAATGTGTGCCTAAGTAGCTACAGCGTGACACAGGGAGGCTTTTGCATGGCTGTAGATCCAAGTTGTAAAGCGTCTGTTTCTTATATCTTATATATTTTCTCTTCATTCAGATGCTGTTATAAATGTAAAGATGAGAAATCTTAAAACTGAACATTGGTCAGAAGTGAGCTGAAACCCTCATGAAACCTGTGTCAGTGAACGATTTACGCAAATAAAAAGGACTTAATTGTATTTTGCCACAGGCACCTGGTGTTTCTGGCACATGTCAGTGGGTCTGATGGCTTTTTACCGCCACCGTAATGAGGATGTAGCTGTTTTATCAAAGCAGTGGCTCTAATGATGACTGCGTCAAACTTGGAAAGGAGGTCTATGATGTACCACGTGTTCAATTTTTGATGCCATTGTCATTCCCGCAGGAATTCTCAAACTGAATTTCTACTGGCAGCTAATCTCTAAGGAGATGTTCTATTAGATTTCTTGATGACTGATGAACATGGTTCATTGGATCTCAGCTCTTGTATTCTCTGAGGGCTAATTGGATTACACTACGGGGTAATTGATTATTATGTTACGGTATGCATCACAGTAAACTGACTAATCTACCTGGAGCCTGACTACCGTCACCATACTGAAGATATCAAGTTACTGTGATGAGAACTTTGATGCCTGTGTCATCATAACAGGAAATGACTTTCTTTCTCTATTATCCCTCATTGTTTGGAGATTGAAAGCATCACAATCAGGACTATATTAAATCCAGGTTCTGGATCCAGTACGATATGACGAAGCAATCAAGCATACTGGCACAGGAAACCAATAGGGAGAGATTTCAAAACATTATGATCAATAATAGCTTTCATAAGTGGGATTCTAACTCAGTGTGCAGCTTTTTAGTTAATTGAATCCTTGAAGAGAACCATTCCCATAACTGTTACTTCTTTGGAAGCAGAGTAATCATGATGATTCAGAGTGATTATGATATTTATTGTATTTATATCACCATGATATAACTGGGTGAAATGCTCCTTAATGCCACTGGCTACGGCTCCTTTTTTAATAGATGGTTGGGTTATATGAAAATGTGGATATTGATGGACTAAATTGTGGAGCTGGCTGTGAAATTAAACCCATGCAGTAGATGTAATATTTCATGCAGCTGAACAAGTGTGTCCGTATTAAGTGCAGCAGAGATGATTGCACACATGCAGCCATCAGCCTTTCTCCCCGTCTGTCTCATCCGTGGAAAACAATCAGCATCACTGTTGATTAGTACGGTTATTGATTGGTCTGCTGCCAGATACACGGCCTTTCCAATGGGTCGTTACCAGGGACAGATGCGGCGTACGTTGACCTTGGGAGAGAAAGGGCACCGGACTGAGCCCTCACCACAGGGGCTCCAGTCTACGAGCAATACTGAGAGGGAATGAATCACACAGCAGCCGGCCAGGGTCACTTCTCCCAGTCCGCCACGCTATTGACAAGGATGCTCTGTGAGGACGCTCAGGGTGGGCAAGCGCACGTTGTTGCACTTAAAGGAAGATTCACATTCACAGAGGTAGATTAGTAAGCCTGTGGGTTAGTCCAGCACATGAGCTCATAGCTGGTAAATCTATCAGCCCAGGCACGCATTGAGCTAATTGAGTTCCTGTCTTTGTCTGGGACGACGGAGAGGGCGTCCTACCCTATCGGCTCTGACCAGTCCTAGACACGCTGTGGTCTGTGGCTGACTGAGCACATGGTTTCAGATTTTGTGATGAGCCTGTGTCCTTTTTGTCCTTCCACAGTTAAAATATGAGACAAGAGAGAAGAAGGACAAAGAAGCCGTAATTTACTTGAGGGAACTGCAATCATCCAACCTCTTCCTACCAAGAAGACCATGCACGTATTTGTATAAATGATATGTATGTGTACAGGGAGAGGGATTTCCACTGATGTTTTTCCCCCAAACAAGCGATGTATGAGTTCAGTTTCACTATCCACTCAGCAGTACATGATATCTATTGTAAACACGGATTGCTACAAGAGTCCTCCTGTTCAAACACTGGCTTTGTTTGCAAAATTACTTACTCCAGCTTTTGAAGACATGACAGTGTATGTGGCAGCCCAGCATCAGTTTTATGGGTGTTTGAAGGCTGTAAAAGGTCTGCTAATGATGGGAATGTTGACACACTTTGAGTTATGGGAGCTGAAGGCTGTTTCAGAAAAACCTTATCGTCCATGTATATATCAGAATTTGAAAAAAGCATTTTTATGGCTCTTAAGATGCAGAAAATGTCTTATTTTTAAAATAATTGTCTGTGCACAGTTAGAAAAGGTGAGATGTCATTACTATGTGTGTTTCTGTCATTCTTGGGCATCATTTAGTAAAGGTAATGAGTCATGCTTTTGGAAAATCTTCATCATGGCTTCACAGACCAACGATGCCATTTGCTAAGAGGGGCCTGCTTGATCCATTCAATTAATTAGTTTTGATATAAACTGCTTGCTTTCTGTTGGCTTCAGTCCTGGAAAGAAATTGAATTTTGAATGATATAAACAAATTGTGTTGCGTGGGGTCCAGCCACCGTGGCTTTGAGCCAAGGCCAGCGTTCGTAAGTGTGTTCAGCTCCCACTGGTTAACACGTTGGACCCTCTAGTATTATTTGTGGAGCTGCTGTCATCTGCTCTGTTTGATTCATGACAGTGTCATGTGTGAGATATTTGTAGATTGAATTAATTTCCCTTGTTTGTCTAATAAGGGCTGTAGAAAGGAGAAGTATTTTCTGTTTTTTATTGTTAAGAATACAAATGAATCTAGGATGTTTAGCATATTATCAAATTAGTTCAGGCATTAGTTTAATGATGGATTATGATTAAGATGCAGTTTTTCACTCTTTGTCCCCCCTGTCAGTAAGATAACAGCCCCCTCTAATGGCCATTTGAAGTACACAGCTAAGACCCTCACTGAAAAGTCTTGAATGTCTTGCAGTTCTTGTACATTCTCACACACAAAAAGTAAAAACCATCGTTATCTAAAGTGTTTTTTGTAACAGTTCTCATCTGTTCCATGCTGTTTAGCATGGCCATCCATTCATGTAGTCTGTACTATTTTATTACTACGTAAAGGTACAATGCCTCAAGCCTAACTTGGCTTTTCATCAAGCACAGAGATGCCAGGCAACCTTTGGTGTGTGTCACTGAATAAATAGTGTTTCCCCTGGGTGTGGCTTAAACCACAGGCTTAGCGTACACGGCCCTCCAAGCCAGACTCAGTAATAATGAATTACCAGTAGATGAAACCACTCCTAGCACCTTTTGTTTAACTTAACAGGATGATCTTTTTTTCATGCTTCTGCGGTCTGGTTTGAAACCTACAGCTTGGTTTCATTCTTGATAACGTCCCAAATTCAACCCACTGAGAAACAAACAGAATTATTCTTTTTACATGTGAACACCACATGCCTCACTACAAATGATTTCTCTTGTCTTAGATGCATCAGATTTGTCCAAAAGTGTGAAGTCATAAACAGTAGTGAAATAATAGTTAATAATAGTGTAAAAAATATATATGAATGAGCTACTCAATTCATTTTGTTTCATTACTGTCACATTTTTTCTAAATGTCACAAACCTTTAAAAGTTCAAAAAACACTGGTTTAAATTTATATTGCTTAAAACATAAACTGAAGAATCAAATATCTTGCAAATGTCGTCCAAATAAAGACTCAAGCATCTTCACACTCATACTACTTCTAGTTTGGGTGTGATACATTAAAGAAATGGAGAATCATCCTGAAAATGTGAGTCATGAAACCGACTCCATCCCAGCAGGATTAACAAACAAGCCGCCGGCTGTTTGTTTTTGTCCCCGGGAACACTTTTAATAAAAAGGGCTACAGCCTCTCTGAGTGTATCTCCATCCCATCCTTCAGGAAGGACGGCCACATTTTATCCATCAGCTCGGCCTCCTGTCATCCAACCCCCGCAAAATTAAATCAATGTCTGAAACCAGAGCTGAGGCCTCAACTGCACCAACAGAAATAGAAAATCTAGTTTTGCTGTCTGCTAATGACATTAGTGCATTCCCTAAATGGTCGCCTACCGTCGTCAAAGAGGAACATAACAGGGATATAATTACAGGAGGAACACTCACATCTCCATTTTCCTGTAAAACACACAGCCTGCTCCAGCTCTGTATGGATTACCCCAACACACATGTACACATACGCACCCCACACCCCCTTTGGCAGGTAATGATTCATTTCTCTGCCATATCATGTTATCCCTTGTAATTAAACTTCCCAAGGTGAGCACAAGGAGAGTCGGAAACTGCATGTTATTGACCATCCGAGAAATTCATTAAAAGAGCTGCATAAGTGTCATTTGAGCCCTCCTTTCAATTTCCGCCAGCGGGAGACATGAAAGACGTACAACAGGCAGAAAAAAACTCAACCTGTCATATTCCACGTATGTGTTAATTTCCATCCAGTGACCAGACAGCATTGTCAGTAGGTATTGTCCCCACCATTAGATATCCAGAAAGAGATGTCTGATAACTGCTGTTTTGCTGCTCTGTGATAAGACGGCGTCTCAGCCATAATGTCAGGCCTCATTTTTCAGTTAACACAATGCTTTCCTTAACAGGAATCTAACCGAATCCCCCCGTGGTTCACTTGGCTGCCTGTTTTTTTAACATCTGGTTATTTCATGTCTTCTTTTTTGCAGGAACGACAGGGCTGTATTTCCCTCAGAATGAGTACATGGAAACGGTGTATGTTGGCCAGCCGGCAGGAACGCCAATCCTTCAGGTCCACGCCATGCTGGACAGTGACTCTGAGCGGCCACATTTCTACCTGTGCTGGATGAGACGTCCAGCCTACAGCTCATGGTTCAGCATGGATGTCAACACTGGAATACTGTCCTTGAACAAAACCCTGGAGGAGAGCGACTTTGCCTTGCTATGTGAGTTGGATATACTAAGCTTTTAATGGTAATGTATAGGCACATTTCAGTGCCAGGTATCCCCGACATGATAGTAAATTAGTTTCCTGACGTTTATGTTCTTTGCATACTGATGAGGTTTCTGCCTTCAGGATGATAATGTAATTGAATACAGGCAAGAAAAAAAGAGCTTGGTCATCAAAAACGGCGCTGTCTGAGTTTAAACTGCCGTCTTGTTTTTGTTTTGTCTGTGTGTCTCAGATCAAAAGTCATGGTCTGTGAAGAAGTTGTTCCTCCATGCCATGGTGTTGGTTAACTTCACCAAGAGCCCCCAGTGCTTCAACAGAAACTCCGGGCGGATTATGCTGGACTTTGTCAACACCACCATGCCTGACTGTGCTCAGACAGATATGAAGGAACTATGCTTCCCACACAGAGACACCTCCAAACCCCACATCATGGAGAACCGGTTCCCTGGGGCCCTACGGCAACTCCGACGTCTCACCAGACGCAACATCTGCCCCAACTACACCATCTCTTATAATGTCGAATCAGGTTGGACACATTGACGAGAGTTTGTAACATCCAAAAAATAAATAAAACACTCTTCCTTTTACAAATGAAATAGTACATTTATAAAGCAATAGAATGCATCATTCCTAAAATCAATACACCTAGAGGTTTAGCTGCTAAAGCCTCATTTGGTCTGGTTTGGCCAGTAGCATTGGTGGCTAATGTTAGCCAGTGCTAACAAACTTTAGATAAATATTACTATATAACACACAATACTAAGCCATTATGCTGACCATTTCCCATTAGTGCTACTGTAACACTAATTCAACATTATAGCTAAATGCTGTTATTCCATTCCCATCACTTTTAGCTGCTCAGCAAAACTCAGTAGTCTTGCTTTGAACCATACCATTTCTGCATTCACACCATGGCCATGGACACATGGACCTGATTTGTATAGTTCCGCTTGTCCACAGATACCCCAGCACCGTTTGCTGTAAATGAGAACACCACAGAGCTGGTGGTGACAGCCTCATTGGACCGAGAGGAGAATGAGCGCTACAGACTCCTGCTGGTTTGCACAGTCCAGACAGAAACAGTCATCACAAAGGTGGAAACCACTCTGGATGTTTTTGTCAATGATGAGGACGATAATGCACCATATGTGAATGGGACAGACACAGCAGATATTATCATCAGCTTCAACCGGACGAAGGTGCGAAAATTAATTTGACACTGATTGAGGTGGTCTTGCCTGTTTTATGGACACATCGTTTTTCTTATTTACATTCAAACTTCCTGTTTTGTCTTCCAGGGTGGCTCTTTTGGTGCTTTGTTCGTCTTTGACAGGGATCTAACCCCCATCTATCCCGCAGACCAGAGTCAAAATAAGTATGAGGAGACCTTGCTCAACAGCGACCCTTGGATAAAGGAAACATTTGACATAAAACGCTCTTTCAGTGAAAAGAAAGCTGCTCATGGCATTCGTGAGACCGTCCATGACTACCGTGAGTAATCCTAGGTCTACTATAATACATCTGTTTTTGTCAACACTGTAGTTGGTTAGATACGTTCTCATCTTGATTTTAGAGCTTGTCCTGAAGAGGAACCTGTATGTGACTGAGAATCGTACCATGCAGCTGGACTTCGTGGTCAATGACACCACGTACCCGGGCCTAGAGGGAACAGTGTTGCTGCACTTCAACGTCACCATTTTACCGGTCCACATCCGCTTCTCTAACGTCACACATATGTTCACACTGACACGCAGAGCCTCTCTTTATGCACAGGTACTGACATCTTTGGTGTCTTAAAGAAAAACTAGACACTAAAATCACAAAAAATCACAACAGTTATTTACATGCATCCCCATCCTGAGCTTAAATGTGTCCTAGAGCCAGAGTCACAGCCTCTTTAGTTTAAAATTCTCTCTTTGTATTTCAACTGTGTTTTCTGTCTGTGGTGGAGGGATGATAACACAAACAGATATTCACACACTAAAAGCTATTCAATTAGTTCAAATGCAAAACACAACCATGAGAATGATGCTTCTCATTAAAGTAGACTCATAAACTAAGTTAAAAACTAAGTTCAATTCACAATAACTCAATTTTAGACATTAGTATAGGACAGTAATCTTGACATAGTCATTTTTTGTATCGGTCCTGATGTCACCGAAGTGGAGAAGATGTTCAATAAACATCAAATTTTTGGTGTTGCGTTTATTTTATGCTCCTATAAGAGGATAAGTTTTCCTTCTGAAATTGTATACAGTGTTGATTTTATTCACTTTATAGAGCCCAAGGTGCTGACTCACTTTTAAATGTACTGAGAGACTGCCACCTGCTGGCTCAGCAACAACAAATAACAATAACCGTAATTCATTAATCAGTATCTCTGTAATACATTGGTCCATAATGGTGTTTGCATTATGTCATCTCTCCACTTCAATTACCTCCTGTCAGTCCAATTTTTCAAGGCCCCGTCTTTTCTCAGATTGGCAGAGTTTGCGTGGAAAACTGCCAGGAGTTTGACGGCTTCAGTGTTAGATACCGGCTTGAGGTGCCAGATAAGAACGTGTCCGCTGATGTGCAGTCCTGCTACGTGGCCGTAAGCATCACCCAGGCCCCAGATGAGATGTGGGGACTGCTCTATGTGAACGACACGGAGGCTCTGCGCAGACCCGAGTGCAGGGATCTGCAGTACCTTGTTGTAGCTCAGGAGGAACACACACAGCTGGAGGCCAGCACGCAGATACACATCATACTGGACAATGAAGGTGAGACTGTCAGCTAAGGTCCACTCTACATTTCACTTGGTACTGAAAAGAAAGTTGGTTTACTTCTTCTCACGATAATCAAATTTATTCTAATAATAAATTTGATATTCATTAATTCAGTTATCCCTGGATACAGGGGTCACTTTGTGTTCCACTTCCTAACTAATTCAACACCACTGAAGGCAACACATGGTCAGACTCTCTTAGACTGTTTTCCCTTCTCCCAAATGTCTTTTAAAGATTTGGTTATGTGTGTTTTTGGCACTGTGACATAGCAAATAAGGCCAGTCAGGAGAACCAGAAGTTCCCGTCCTGTGCAGAAAACAGACGACGAGAGGACTGTGAGTCAGCGCAAGGCCTGGGGGCAACAACGGGCAGATGCCAGTGGAGGCAAGGCAATGAGAAAGGTACATGAACACGAATCATAAACAAATATAAGTTGTGTTATTTTGTAATCACGTCACATTTTAACATCATGGAACCGTGCCCATAGTAATTATGAGATGTTAGAGTCATTTATCTAGAACCAAACCATGTTTCTCTCAGCAGCAGTACTGGAACAAATTAAAGCAGCAGACGCAACATGTGTGTCACTCTCAGGAAGCAACAAGAGACATGGAACATGTGGTCTTAATTTTGACAAAAACAAGCACTAAAAACACTGTGTGAAGGCTGAAGAACATCACCTCAGTGGTGTTCTCATATCTAAACTGCCTTTAAGAACTTTATTTTGAGCTAACATCAAAACAAGTGAACCAAACATCACGTCAGATTGTCTCACAGTGGTTTTCCGTTGTGTTTACACTCCAGGAATATCTGAAGATTACTCGACCTGCTCCCCTGACTTGCGCACATGTCCAGATAGCTTTTGTGATGCAGTCGAGAGCAAAGATCCGTCTATATGCCCACAGGACTGCACAAGTAAGAAACACGTCTTGCAGGTTTTTGCAGAGATTCAGATATGTAAATCACCATTTTGACTGTTATATTCAGCACGTTCACACTTCATTTGTCTATGAAGAGAAAATTGTTATCGGAGGTCATGAACGAGGCTTGAGGAACGGGATCCAGGCCGGCTATGGAACCTGCTACTGCTACGATGAGAGGTGCTTCTGTGAGAAGGAAGAGGTTGAGGGTGAGTCGTTAAGATGTAATTAAGTGAAAAAGGAAATCCTACGTCACATGTCATTTTAACAGTGAACCAGATTTGGATGGCTACTTTCTTAAAAAGTGACCGTGTTGTTGGACGTGCTCTCCTCCAGAGGCCATATGTGACGACATGTGTAAGACCATCATCGCCACAGCTCTGCTCCTCTCCTTTATCGTCTCCATCCTCCTGTCCTCATACTTCATCCACCGCTACCACAAAAACTCGCCCAAGCCCCCTATCACCTCTGCTGAGATGACATTCCGAAGGCCAGCTCAGCCTTACCCTATCAGCTACCCTGCAAATAACATGCGCCGGGGCTCACAAGAATCCATTGAGACTGAAACCTTTAAAATACCTGTAAGCTGCTTCTTTAGCCTATCACGGACTTTTGTTCAGCAAGGTATGTTTAACTGGTAAAGTCAAATATGATTTATCCTTCTTCTTCAACAGGAGGATCCTAAGTGGGAGTTTCCTCGTAAAAACCTTGTACTTGGCAAGACTTTAGGAGAAGGAGAGTTTGGGAAAGTTGTTAAGGCAACAGCATTCAGGCTGAAAGGAAAAGCTGGTTACACCACTGTGGCTGTGAAAATGCTTAAAGGTAAGACAAGCCAGGCAAAGACCAGACAAGCTGAGGAAGTGAGGGTGATATATGAGGAGTGAATGTCTAAAGAGATGAATGGTTTCATCATTACAATTCCCGTCTTCTCCTCCATAACAGAAAACGCCTCTCACAGTGAGCTGCGTGACCTGCTGTCAGAATTCACTTTACTGAAGCAAGTCAACCATCCGCATGTCATAAAGATGTATGGAGCATGCAGCCAAGACGGTAAGACCTCGCTCCTCTTGCCACCCTCTCTCAGCGCATGTGTATTGCACATGGAGTCTGAGTGCTGCGTTTCTCTGAATAGGTCCATTGTATCTGATCGTGGAATATGCCAAGTATGGGTCACTCCGTAACTTCCTGCGTGAGAGTCGGAAAGTTGGCCCGAGCTACATGGGCAGAGACGCCAACCGAAACTCCAGCTACCTAGAGAACCCAGACGACAGGGCGCTCACCATGGGTGACCTGATCTCCTTTGCATGGCAGATCTCAAGAGGCATGCAATACCTGGCTGAAATGAAGGTATCTGACAAATACAAATTGTCTGAAAAAAGCTGAAATAGCAGAAAAATGGATGTCAGCGTCAGTTTAAGTGGAGCTGCTAAAACGATTTGAAGATTCCAGTTGAAGTTCAGGCCTTAAGATGAAAAGTTGAAATGTTACTTGATGTGTTTTGGACAGTAGAGTAGTTTAAATTTCAGTGGAAGTGAAGTGGAAAAGCTGGAGCCACAGCTAAGAAGCTGAAATGCCATTAAGTAGTGTAAACACTGAGAGGCAAGTTAAATGAGCATTTCGCCCTGACAGCTTGTTCACAGGGACCTTGCAGCACGAAATGTCCTCGTCGCTGAAGGACGAAAGATGAAGATCTCAGACTTTGGCCTTTCCAGAGATGTGTACGAAGAGGACTCATATGTTAAGAGGAGCAAGGTAATTAAAAGTGACAGAAAAACACACTGTTGTATTTCTAAGAATATTTTTGGTAGAAACTAACAAGGTCTCTCTTTGTGTTCCAGGGCCGTATACCGGTTAAGTGGATGGCAATAGAGTCCTTGTTCGATCACATTTACACAACACAAAGTGATGTGTGAGTATGGTCATCATGTACAAGAAATTGTTTGTCTATCTTTTATTCGCTCTCGTGCCACTCTCTCTTAGATGAGAAGATTCCTGCCACTCTCAAATCAGTCAGCAGCCTGTTAGCTTAGTTTAGCATACAAACCTGGAAACAGAGGGAGACATTTAGGTTGGCTCTGTCCAAAGCTAACAGAATCTACTTGCTAAAACCTCCCACACAAGGTAACATGCTATATCACATTTCACGTTTTTTTGTGAAGTTACTGCTCCTGGCCTCTTGAAACCATAATGTGCCCTTTTGTATGGATATAGCAATAAAGAAATGTGTTCCTCAGTAATTTGAGTTATTCCTTGAAGAAACAGATGGATTGATTCTGCATTTATTGAAATATTCTCACGGGCTCCTGTGTGTTTTTTCTTCCAGATGGTCCTTTGGTGTGCTACTGTGGGAGATTGTGACACTGGGAGGGAATCCATACCCAGGCATCGCTCCTGAACGCCTCTTTAACCTGCTCAAGACTGGCTACAGGATGGAGAGGCCCGAGAACTGCTCGGAAGAAATGTGAGCTCCACTCCGTTGCAGTACAGCACCTCCCCAATCCTACTGAGTGCAATAATTCCCCTCCACCACGTTGGGAACAGTCAGTCGTGGAAAATGGCTGTTGGGGGGATTAAACGATTCTCATTTCAAGCCTCTGTGAATCTTTTTCCTCTGCAGGTATAACCTAATGCTTCGGTGCTGGAAACAAGAGTCAGACAAGAGGCCGACATTCTCAGACATCAGCAAAGAACTGGAAAAGATGATGGTGAAAAGTCGGGTATGGTGAAGCTATACAATACAGTTATAATAAGTTATTCATATTCTTCCGCAGGAAAGAAGTTAAGAGAGGCTATTAATCAGCCTCTTTCCGTGCATTACTGGTGCAAATCTGACAAACCTTTGGCGATGCATCACAGAGGTCTGACAGTCAGATGCTAAGGGTTTTTGCGATCCTCTCGTGTTGGATTCACAGCTGGCCCACAGTGAGCAGTATATCATTTCTGCTGGACACCACGTACGCTGCTTCACTCTGTGATCTGTCACTCTTCCAAAATGCTTTAGATACCATAATTAGTGCTTGAAGAGCAATCCTAAAATGTAGCCTTGGCCAGCGTAATCACAGAGCATACCAGTCAGGGTCCCTGCAGCTGAAGTGAGGCTAAATATAGAGCATTTAAGGACAAGGGAATGCAGACATCCCAGAGTGCATCAGGATACTTCTTCACTGTAATTAAACTGAGGTAGTTGGTTTGTCACTTGATGTAATGAGTAGAAAGTTTTTGCACAAATGATCCTTGTCGGCGTCAGTGTCACTGCACTGCATGTATCAGTCCACTCAGTCTTAATGTCCTGTGACTCCTCTCCCCAGTAATTACCCTAATCACACCTTCATCTGCTCTTGCCAGGATTACCTGGACTTGGCGGCGTCCACGCCAGCCGATGCCCTGCTGTACGACGACGCCCTCTCTGAAGAGGACACACCACTAGTGGACTGTAATAACGCCCCTCTCCCACGAAACCTCCCCTCCACATGGATTGAAAACAAGCTCTATGGTAGAATCTCCCATGCATTTACTAGATTTTAGAAACAGGACACACAACACAAGCTCTCTTTTTTGGCAAGTTGTGATTGGCTTCTTTTCCGTAGTCAAGTGTGTGTGACTGTGATCTAGGCATGCCTTTCGCTGATTAATGCTGACATATCTCCCATTTCATTGTAAATGAGAGGCTCAGTAAAAAAAAAAAAAAAAGATCTTGTGTCTTGACTGTTTTGGTTTATTTGGACCTGCTTCTAATGTACATGAATGCTGAACCAGATATGCTACATTTGTAAATATCAAATATACCCCTCATTCTAATTTATTTGGCACCGCTCATGCTCATGCTTCATCAGCATTTTACTTGTAGATAGTCCATCTTTCCACTCCATCACATTTCCATTGTCATCCTTTCATTGTTTGTTTGCACTGGAGGAAACAGTGTGTCACATTTGAAACAGGTCCTCGCTCAGTCAATCACTCACTGTTGTTTTTTCCAGACTGTCTTAAATTTCCTGACTTTCTAATGTATATTAGCCATTAATCTATGATGAGCTCACAATACTGATCAGAAAAAAACAGTAAGGCTTTTGAACGCAACTCTCAGGTGACATTTAGTGACAGTAAAGAACATATTGGACTTGTTTCCTGTCTGCGTTTCCGTACAGAAAAGCAGCGATAGGCCACATATACAGTGCATGAGAAGCATTATAGCCTTGATTTATGATGCAAAAACCCAATAAATGATAAATTATGCCACATTTGTCTTTATGTAGTTTATACTAAGCCATCAGTTTACATCTGAGAGTCAAAAAAGGACTTACTTCAGGCACTGCAGAGTTTGATTTGAAAGCCTTACTGTCTGCACGCTGTTTATCTTTCACTGAGTGCAGAAAAATGATGTGTTCTCGTTTTTAGGCATGTCATACCCGAACTGGCCTGAGAAGAGCCCGGTACCGCTCAACAGACATGATGCCACTAATCCAGTCTTTACAAGATATGCCAATGATAGTGTTTATGCAAACTGGATGGCTTTGCCTTCACCCGCAAAAGCTGTGGACAAGCTTGATAGCTAAAGACAAACCAACACTGTAGAAAAGATGACTAATTGGTAGATGTGTATATTTCTATGAGACTGTACATATACAATCTGATGCTAAAGTTGGTTCCCTTTTTTTTCTGTTGCACGGGTATTCAACCTTTAAAACTGGGGTCTTTTTGCTGCAAAAGCGGCTGGATCAACGTAGACCACGCTTCAGTCAGCTCTTCAGTATGTTAATTATTACCTCACGGGTCATGTTGGCCGAGTTGTACCACTGCATGACTATTGTACCAGATTGTATGCCAGTGTCAATGTCTTTTAAGTGCCTGTGCCGCTTCTACGATAGCCTCCAATTATTAATGTGCGACTGTGAAGATCTTGTTCCAGCCCAGGAATTAAAGGGGACGTCTTTACCATCACCTGTTGTAGACAGCTGGGATTGAGAGGACTCAAGCAAAATGCTGAACTTGTTCTGAAAATGTAAAGTTTCTACTTTAGAGGATTGTGCTCCTCGAAACTGTTCAAGACCCATTTTGTGTTTCTCCCACAAGATGTTTCAAAACTGTTCTTGCCAAAGAAAAGTAACGCAGACATGTTCAGTGAACAGCTCTCTCGCTTTTGTTCTTGTTTTGTGTTTTTGGTTTTTTTTTTACATGAAAAATATCAACTAGTGAGTGCTTCTCCAGTGTAACGGACATGAGACTTAATGTAGACTGTGACCATGTCCCGTGTCAGACTACGGTTCACTTTTTGATTCACTGTAATGGCAATCTTTGTGGAAGAAGTATGATTATGTAAACTAATGAGTGTTATCATTGTTACGTTGTTATAATTTGATTATGTTCCACTTAATAATAAACATTAAAAATGTGCAGCATGTCTGCTCAGCTCATGTCTTTGAAAATAGCTAAATGTACAAATATACAACTTATTTGTGGTGATTTGTATGAACTGTTATTTTTGTAGCATTATTATATAATGTTTATCCTCAGTTTACTTCCAGACGATGTTACAGTTGTAGCCTGGGAGGCATATGTCCACCCAAGCTGTTTCATCTATAAATATTCAATGTTGTTAAATAATGCAGATCTCTCGCTGCCTTTGCATTTCCACTGAGTCTCAACTGTGATTTTCAGGTTTTGGTGGCAGGAAAATGTGTTTTCACAATTCAAATTTTTCAATAGCCTATTGAATGGCATGACGGCAGTTCTAGGCTGTATAATTCTTGTAAGATTAGAATATACACATCAACGCATTATTCTTCTTTAGTTTATTCCATTATAGTGATTTTGACAGGTAGACTACTCATAGCTCTGAATCAGTTGGGTGACTCCTTCTTGAATGAGAAAGTATAAGTCACTTCACAAGTATCTGTCAAAAACCAAAGAAAAAAGAGGACATTTCTTTAAATTATTGATCAAAATAGCTCTGTAACAGACAGTTGACCTGTCCCTGCTGTCTCAGTGCTTTCACCATAATGTGTGCTGGGATGGGCTCCAGACTCCTGCCGCCAGTAATTGGAATTGATAAAGGAAATTAATAAATCACTAAAAATAGAAGCTCATGGGAACATTTCCTGAATTATTTTTTGCATCACAGCGATAACAGATCCCATGTTAGAACATTAAATAAGTGATTTGTCTCTAGTTAGAGGGGTAATTCAGTTCAGAGTTGTCGGCTCTATCATCACATAAGAGATAAGAGGTTTATTTTAGCAGTTAGGGAAACACAAGATACAGAAAAAAGTAATTAAGAAAATGATATCCAGGAGCTTGTGAAATGATAATTACAAAATAAAGCATCTATCTTTGATCCTGTTATTGTTTACAAGGAATATATATTAATGTAATTAATAAATACATGTAATAAATACATGTAATGAAAAATATCATGGCCGGAATTCTGCAATAATATAATAATAACAGATGGTAATAGAATTAATTTTAAGTTTTTTTATTATTATTATGAGCAAGAGCTCCGGCGTGTTTAATGACGACATTCGCTGGCAAAGCTCCCATTGGTTAGTTATTGGCCGGAAGTAGGCTGCGACCCACTCTTTTCTCTTTGCTCCGTGGCATTTTGCAACAGAGGCTGCCTGCCGCCGCTGGAAACACTCTAAACTAACAGTTGTAAACACAAGCAGGGATGGACGGAGACGGAATTAGGTGAGTAGTTGTTTTTACACAGTTGTAACTGCGTCACAGGCTCTGTAACAGAAACAAAATAACATGAAAGTGTATCGTATCTACGAACATCGCTAAGCTAGCCGCACAACCGTGCCAATATCCGGTTTCGATTTTCAAAGTAAGTAATAAGAGCTCGATCTCCAGGGGGATAGAAGTTGCTGAATTTTATATAGATATCATATTTTCTAGAAGAATGAGCTGAGTATCTTCTAAAACGTACAGTGCACCACTAACACGTATTTATGCTACAGTTTGTGAAACTATGTGAAACTTTATTTAATAGCCACTGGTCCTGCTAAACAGGATAACAGAACATCCTGAATGTTTCCTTTTCCAAATCACACAACAACGAATCATTTATTGACGTGTTTGGAGATATGATGTGGAGTACAACCCACTGTTGTCTGCTGAAGTAGTTCAATTTTGCAATAACAATAATAAATTCACTGGAATTTATGATTCCCTGATGATGTATGAACATGTAGCCTTGTTGAGTTCACTGCTAGACTGTTGGTTGAGACATAGTTTCACAAATACTCATACCAAGAAGATGATATCAATGTGAAATATGTTCTGTATCCTTGTCCTTGACAGTTAGAGAGAAGATAAAGCTGATTTAGGACTCAGTCTCTCTGGCTTTGTGTGTTGCTGAAGTTATGATCGGCAGAAGTTTCATGTCTTTTTTTTGCGTTATTTTCTTTGCTGTACGTAGAGTGGCAGATCTGGCTGGATCTAAATGTGACCAAACAGCAGAGCTACCTGTTCAATGTTACCTGCACCTAAAATTAGAAATCCCCACAGCTCTCATGAGTTGAGGCTGAACTTTGCACTCTGTGAGCTAAGCGTCTGTCTCTGTGTGACCATGTGACCATGAACATGGACAAAAATACAACCTCATATGACCGTTTGTTATCTATGTGTCTGTTTGTTGTGGCCTTAAAATTTTGATTTTCAGGAGGGAAACAGGAATTGGTATCTACTGGGGAATCTGTACTTTAGATGAGAATAAGGAAGTGGGAAAGAAAAAAATCTGTTCTTTTCCATCAAAGTACAAAGAAATAGTCTGATAGCTATCGTGGTTTTTAAACATTCCCAGCTTTGGCTGTTTGGACTCAGAGCCCTGCTGGTTTTCATTATAGCCGCCTTGAAAGTGATTTACACCAACGAGTGTCAGGATATTAAAAACACATTACTTTGCTGCGCTAAGAGCTGGAGCTCCAAGTTTGACAGTGTGACCTTCAAGAAACAATCGTGCGTGGTATGTGGGGGATAACATGAGGCGTTAGAAGCTTCACCAGGCCAGATACCGAGGCTTCCTCTCTGTATCTAGTCATTGTGTTGCTACTGTATTTTATTTTGAAAAGGAAGCAGCATTAACCGGAAGTGGATCTTCTGTAGCTTGCTGCGGAGCTCGCCCACCAGCTTTCCTCTGAGCTGTTGTTTAGCTGAGAGCTAGCTGCCGTGTGCTAGCTGTCCAGGTGAGGCTAATTCCCTGGATCTTCACGTGTAAATTAAATGTTTAAAATGTAAAATCTTCGCGGAGGCTGAAAACAGAGTGGATATGTTGTTACAGAAAAATGTTTTATTCATGGGCTGAAATAATTTGTCACTTGCAGGTTGGTTAATTACTGAGGCCACACACACAGTCACACAGTGTTTTATTATCATGTCTTAATTTCTGCTAATCTCCAGTGTTTTCATCTGAACCAGAACTATATTTATATTAGTTTACTTCTTCAAGATTGTTTGTCTTATTTTGGATTTTTGTGATTATTCCTAGATGATCATCGCATGGATTTAAACAGGACAAATGTATGAAGACACTGAGAGGTTGGAGACACCAAGCAAGACCTTCACTGTAAAATGACATAGCAGCTCTTCCAGACCTCTGTGATGATGTGTGAAGGCATATTTAAAGTGATGTGATCAGAGGGGAAGGTAATGCAGACTTGCCAGCTCTAGCTTGTATGTGATCGTGATGCCCAGGCGGGGGTTGCCGCTCCAGGGCCGGGTCCGCTGGCTCTTTCTTGGCCTCTTCCTGCTGCTGGTGCTGCTGCTGTTTGCCTACCTGCTGGAGTGCACCCCCCCAGCAGACGTAAGCCTGGTCCTGCCCGGCCTAGCAGGGGAGAGCTATGGGAAGGAGTACTACCAGGCCCTGCTGCAGGAACAGGAGGAGCGTCACCTAAACCGCGCCGCCAGCCTGAAACGGCAGATTGCACAGCTCAAGCAAGAGCTGCAGGAAATGAGTGAGAAGCTAAAGCTCCTGCAGGACAAAAAGGAACTCCCTGGGGTGCAGGGCCTCACTGAGACAAAAGACCAAGAGCCGGGAGATCTGCTGGAGTACCTGCACTCCCAGATCGACAAGGCTGAGGTCAACACAGGGGCACGCCTCCCGAGTGAGTATGCCCTGGTGCCCTTTGAGAGTTTCACCTCATCCAAGGTGTACCAGCTGGAGATGGGGCTGACGCGGCACCCAGAGGAGAAACCGGTACGCAAAGACCGCAGGGACGAGCTGGTGGAGGTCATCGAGGCTGCACTGGACATCATCAACAACCCTGATGAGGAGGACGGTGTGGAGGAGGATGTGCCGATGCAGAGACAAACCTACACAGATGGTCACTTTTCTGAAGGTAAGATGTGCCGTGCGGACAGCAGACTAATGAGTGATGACCGTGTCTGATGTGTTGTATCTGTTGTTCATGACATTCTGTGATTTCTCAGGGCTGTACAGGACGGAGCGGGACAAAGGGACGCTGTACGAGCTCTTCTTTGCCAAAGAGGATTCCAGCAGCTTCCGCCATGTCACGCTCTTCAGGCCCTTTGGTCCCCTGATGAAAGTCAGGAGCACATCTGTAGAAACATCAGGAATGATTATTAACATCATTGTGCCGCTGGCGGGCAGAGTAGAAACATTCTCACAGTTCTTACACAACTTCAGGTGAGAATGAGCCAGAAACTGTTGCTGGGAGCCAGACATGAGCCAGCACGTTCACCTCAGGGGCGCAGACGTGTTTGGTGGTGGTTTTCATCACTGCTGTGCAATAAGATGTCGTCACTAACTTGCTATATGTTTTTAGGGAGGTGTGCATACAGCAGGACAAACGGGTGCATCTCACTGTGGTATATTTTGGGCAGGAAGGCCTGCAGGAGGTGAAGTCGTCTTTGGAGACAATGTCAAGGTCTGTCTGTCCTTTGACTGGGAGCGATTGTTATTGTGTTGAGGGTAATGTGTCGCGTGGGATTCAATCTGCTGCACTTGTTGTTTTTCCAGGGAGGAGAGCTTCTCCAATTACACTCTGATCCCAGTCGACGAGGAGTTTTCCCGGGGTCGGGGTCTGGATATCGGAGCCCATGCCTGGAAGAAAGGCGACGTCTTGATGTTTTTTTGTGACGTTGACATTCATTTCTCTCTGGAGTTCCTTAACTCCTGTCGTCTACACAGCGCTCCGAGTAGGTTTTAACATGTTATCCCTCACATTCACAGTGTAAAACCTCTTCCTGAGCTTTTCTGTCACAAATATACTAAGTTGCATTTGTTTCTGTAGACAAGAAGGTCTTCTATCCAGTGGTGTTCAGTCTGTACAATCCTGCCATAGTCTACGGAAATTTGGAGCTGGCTCCACCCATTGAACTCCAACTGGTAAGGACTTAAAGTCTTATTCAGCTTTCAATAGATTGCTGATTTTAATGTGCGTTCTTCCCACACAGACATGTGGAAGGCATTAAAGGCATCCGCAGGATACAACAATTTGTGTCTAATGTGGACTCAAAGATATTCCACTGCTTCCTTCAACTAGAACCACTTATTCTTTCAAACAGAAAAAAGCTGAATCCCTGAGTATGCAATTACTGCATTTCAGTTTCAAAGTTTGACTTCTGGATGCAAGATGAAAAGACCACCACGCCACTGTGTGTGTACACTGGATGTTCACACTGCAGCGTGATCGGCTTTCAGACTCGTTGCAGAGTCTCACATTAGGTGCGTTCACATCTTGAGCTCAGTTTTAATTGGAGCACAGAGAAACTTTCCTCGCTCAGCAGATGAAAGTAAAAACATATCATTCTGCGAACTGAAGCTCAGATGTTTAATTCTGGTTCAGTATGTGCTGTTCTCTTGTTGATTGTGATTTAAAATGTCTTTTTGAATAGATTCACAAAAAAGACGCTGGGTTCTGGAGAGACTTTGGATTTGGAATGACGTGTCAGTATCGCTCAGATTTCCTAAATATCGGTAAGCACTGATCGCTCCATGTCTCTGATATCAGATGCACTGTGATACCATCGACTGAGAGCTCGCAAACTGATATTATTCCTCCAGGTGGGTTCGACCTTGAAGTCAAAGGCTGGGGCGTGGAAGACGTCCACCTGTACAGGAAGTACCTGCGGAGCGACCTGATAGTGACTCGTACGCCAGTGTCCAGCCTCTTCCACCTGTGGCACGAGAAGCAGTGCGCAGACGAGCTGACGCCGGAGCAGTACCGCATGTGCATCCAGTCCAAAGCCATGAACGAGGCCTCCCACTCTCACCTGGGCATGTTGGTTTTCCGTGAGGAGATCGAGGCTCACCTCCGCAAGCAGGCCTTCAAGACTCAGAGCAAAACGGAGGACTGAGCGAGCCTCTGCGCTCCGAGCCTCATCCCAGCGTTAAGACTGTGTGGTGCTGTCATTATTAATGCACCACGCCAAAAGACATGTTTACATGGATCCTTCTGCATTTCACCGCACAGCTGTAGACAAATGAATGTACAAAAGCATTGATCAATGTGAAACGTCACAACATGGTACAAGTCTCACTAATGAGCTACAGCAGGATCAAATATGAATACACGATCAAATCAGTAAACTCAACCTGCTGGAGGAAACCACACACATGTAAAACAGGTGATATATCCCTCGGGTTTAGCCTCACATTGTATTTTGCATATTAAAATCAGCCAGGAAGCATGTTGCTATTATCTGGGGAAACATAATTTCTCATTAAGTGAAGCTCCCCCGCTTTAGCGTTTTCACCTTCTCTGCTGCTTAACTCCCTTGACCGCTGAATGAGACCAGTAGATCTGAGTCCTGCACTCTGAAAAACGTAGCAACCAAGATCAAATCCGACCGGTTGTCTGTGGGTAGGGTGGGTTTAATAGCAGAAACATGCAGTCACAGAAGGGTAAAAAGTACAACTGCAGGACTATTTATTGTCTGGTGACAAAAGAAAAAATAAGAAGTCGCACTTTTTAAAAATTGAAGCTATTAAAATACAAGCTGACACCACAACAGTAAAATTCTCCCAATTCTCAGCTGTCTGCAAGTCGAGAATCAAAGCAGTTCACATTCTTTTGTTTTCCAGTGTATTGGCAGTTGTGCGTGCAGCCATATTGTTCTGTTGGTATTATTTTTATGGGTTGTTTCAGATAATGTGGTTGAAAAAGGGACCTTTATGTGTGATTTGTGTGACAAACGGTCACTCTCTTCCTTCACTGGTCGCCCAATAATCAGATTTAACAGAAGCATGTTAATGAAATAGTGAGGAGCACAGCAGTGCTTATAGCATGCAGCGCTACGATATCAGGTCTGTGTGGACCAGCATTATCATTTCAATAACAAAGTTTTGACACATAGACCCGGTGAGACTCGCTCACAGCACTACGATTCCTAATACTGAACTGAGAATGAATGTTACAGCCGCTCTTGTAAATACTTTTCTAACATTTCTTTGTTTCATACATGTGAGTTGGATACTCTTGTTGTACGTGCCTACATGCGCAAAGTGATATGAAGTGTTGAAGAGATTGTCGTGAAGATGTGTCGACAGCTGTAGGCCTGATGTCAGAGGCGAATGTCGAGTAGTGCAGCTGTCCACCCTCGCGTAGAGCCGGCAAGAAGTGCTTTATTTTCCTCACAATGAAAGCAGGTTACTCTTGCATCTCGTCATGTACTGTACTTTTAATGGTTTTTTTGCAAATATTACAGCTTTTTGTAGATAGTCTGAACGTCTCCTCATCCTGCAGGAGAAATGTTACACGTCTTCCTCTCAGCATTAAACAACAGTTCAAGTCAGAAAGAGCCTGTGCGAGGAAATGATTTATTTTGAAATTTTGGCCATGAATAAAACTTACAGAAGGCTGCATCGACCGCTGCTGTGTCATTTCTGCTGTCAGCGTCTGATTCGATCAGTAAACTCCACCTTTCCTATAATTTATAACTATAAAAATGTAATATCAAACTTGTCTTTGAATCTACAAGCTCATTTGTGTGTTTCTTAATTTAAGACAAATGGCATAATACAATTGTATTATTCATCTGCATACAATAAACTACATGAATAGAAAAAAAAGAAAAAGCATAATCAAATTCCCGGAGACGGGACATGAAATAAAATCAATGGTGATGTTTCAGACAGGCTTATTTTCATCCCAGGTACTTCACTGTGTTAATGTGCTATCTGCTCCGGGTGGATCCCGATGGACCTGTAGATCTCTTTGAGGAGAAGCAGAGCGGTGTCTTCAGACTCCCTGAAAAATAACACAGGTGTCAACAGAAAGGCTTTAACTTCACCTTACAAGTCGCTCACAGTAGAGGCACTACAGGCCTGTTTCAGGGGCAACAGTTTGCAGGAACAATAAAGGTGGAAAGGATAAAATGACTGGTGACTGAATTCAAAAAGCTGCTTCGGTTTCACGCTCCTAAAGACACTGAGTTTACTGTAGAGTACGACAGGAGAACGCAGCAAATTCTTACACCATTGGACTTTTTACACACTGAATTTCAAAGTGAACGTGTGAATATGTTAAAAAGCCTGAGCAGTGAGGTTGTGTGTACCAGTAGCAGAGATGACTCTGGAGGGCAAACAGGTACTCATTGAAGCTCTCGATGGGCTTCTCCTGCAGGACATAGTCGATGCGATTCCCTCCGTTCAGCATCCCCATCTTCACCTGAGGCTCTTCCTCTTTTTGTGGCTCCAGGCTCTCTGGGATTTTATGCTCTGTGGCAAACCAGGAGTGAGTTAATCTGACAGAATACAGAAATGGAGAAGTCAGAGAAACATCAGAGAAACTCACCTTCCTGCACTTGTTTCTCCTGCTCCTCGATCTGATTGGCTACGATGGCCAGCTCAGCCTGTAGCTGGGCCGATGCCGTGTGAGCGCGAGCAAACTCGTTGAGCGTCTGCCAGGCGCTCTTAAGGGAGCTGATGAAACCCTGCTTCAGGTCAGAGCCCATCCTGGTGAGGCTCTCCTTCAGCTCTGAAACACAGAGATCCACTATTCAATCCTGGATCTGCATCAAAGAACCAAAAACAATGTCTGGCCTTCTAATGTCTGTACCCATGCAGGGAAAATGTACAAACCTAATATTACAGACTGACTATTAGATCATTAGATCTGTCTTCAGAGTTCAAATGGCTCCATAAGACCAACCAACAAGACAAACTTCACTTTGACCTTCAGCTTACATTTTTCTGCTAAAAGTAAGAAAATAAAAATCACTGTTCGGTCTGTTCTGGGCTTTTATTACACCACAGCATGTTCAGTGTAAGAATAGAGTCTTTGTATTTTGCTACTACACAAATTAGGGCACCCCACCCATAAGGGACAGAGGACTGAACTGAGGACACCACATGCAGAGACGCTAAACAACGACCCAGCTCAGACTCTTATGAAGACACGAAACTGTTTCAGCATTCACTCCTGACTCACGATCTACTTGTAGCTCTGTTACAAATCCAAAGGAATGACAGTGGTTCTAGTCATCTGATGTGAAAATAACCAGTGCGTGTCGTACCGAGGTGAAGCCTCTTCCTCCCTTTGTGATGCGGGATCAAAACAGGCTTCAGGTCCAAGTCTGGTAGTATCATGGGCTCGATCCGGTACGCCACCGGGTCCAGCTGAAAGAAAATCAACCAGTGATGAAGCCATCACAGAGGAATGCATGGGGTGACTCAGCTTTACCGCTTCCATCACACTTAGATGACACTTTTAGCATCTGAGTCTGTGTTTTTTAAACCAAGTAACTTGTGCGGGCATGAGGAAATGACTATGTTTATGTGACAACACTGAACAACGTGAAAAGAGACTCATTTTAAGAATTAAACCATCTGTGACTGACTGAAATGCCTTTCCACACAGTCAAACCACAGTCACACAACAACAACAGCAGCTTCAAGCCGAGTAGGAAAAGAACTTTTGAGCATCTGCAGCCGAGTCAACAGTTATTTCTTTAGCATGTACAGGTTGGAGGAGCTGCATACCGGATGGTAAATATTGAAGAATCCCTTGCAGGTGGGCAGGTGGTAAGTCTCTTCGATCTTTTCCAGTCCTCGGACCGTCAGGAACATGCCAATTGGAGAGCCGAGTGCAAAGAAATTCACTGGCTCAAAGTCCAGAGCGTGGTAGACCACCGACACCTGCGGAGCAAGACGTTAAGACGTCACGTCAGGTTCGGAATCAGCTTCAACAGCTTCACCCATCAGTCACATTTACCTGTCCGGTGCCGACTTCAAAGTAGTTGTAGTTGACGTGGATGGAGGAGACGGTGTTGCCCACTGGAAGCTTATTCACAGAGAGGTCGGGAGGAGCTTCAGCTACTGGTGCAGGCGCTGCAACCTGACTGATCTCTTTGACCTCTGCCTTCTTCTCTTGGGCCGCCTGACGTGCAGCCTACATACATGAAACCACGACAGAGACACAGAGAGCTTATTAGACTGAACGTTTTATCAGCCTCACAGGTACTGAGGACACACACACGCACCTGCTTATTCACTCTTTCTTTGACAAACTTGGCGATCTTCTTCCTGGGACCCAGGGGGATGCCCATCTCCTTCAGGTCCTCGATTGTGCACATGAGCTGAGAAAACGTGAGAAAGGACAAAGTGAAGCAGCCTCCACCATTTATAAAATATAATCCAGAGCTGTTATCAGCATTTCGAACGTCCCTCCATGATCTTATCAACCGTTTCTCATACATTCATAATTTTACACAGAGGGCTTTTGACTAATTTTAGGTCATATTTTTGACTTTATCATAAGCAAGGGATGTTTTTATTCTTACAAATGATTCAATGTCAATCCTCTCCTCATCAAAAGTGCTCTTGTACTCAGACAAGCCCAGATGTTCCAGCACAGCAGAGAGATCCTCAAACTCCTCCCCCTCTTCTTTAGGCTCCTCCTCCACAGCCGGAGGGGTCACAGCATTACTTTCCTGTGTAACGGGGACGGGGGCTGCCACCTGATGTGAGAGGGAGAACAGAAAATGTTTATTATAACTTGCATCACGTTCAGTGGGAAAATAGACACACTGTGTTTCAACAGAGTTGTTAGCAGCAGGTGGTGTGTTGCTCTATATATTCAATGAATTGAATTAACTGGTGTATGACCTGTTTGGTGTCTCCATTAGCCATGGGTGTGACTGACATGGCGAGGCCAGGAGAGCCGTTCTTCTGATTTGACAACAGGTCGAAGAGAATGAGGGAACCTGCAGGAACAAAGCAGGAACAATCGAGTCCAGGTGAAAACCAGATGCCAAAACAGATCCAGTGATGTAGAAGCTACTCAACTGGTTTGTTACCTAAGCTGTGTCCGGACACTGATATCCCTCCTTTAAAGTCCGGGTTCCTCTTCATGAACAGGGCGTAAAGTCTGTTAATCTCATGGGCAACTGTGTCCATGATGGTCTGGCAGTAAGTGGGACTGTTGTAGAACAGCACATCTAACAAAGTCTCATTTGTAAAGTGACGCAAACGTCCGGTACTGGGCAGGGTAATCTTCTTTATCCTCCTACGAAGAGAAGCAAGAAAAAAGTCAATGATTGATGACCTGTCAGAGGATCAAAGATATAGATATATCTCTAAAACACAAAAACACTGCTCACTGGAGTACCAAATAAGTATTAGTCTGCAGAAACAGAGAAATGTATACAGTGAAACATCATTTTCCATTTTCATTGAATATAGCTGCCAACAGATGCACTATTGTTTTTGCAACCCTGGCTAAAAACTACAGCCGTCAGCTGTGAGATGACTGCCACAGACAGGTTAGGTAGGTCACCTTGTTGATCTTTTCATTGATTTTGTCGTCTACAAGGAAATCATTCTTTTACATCCTTGAATGGCTTTAACTTTGGATGCCTGGACCTGATGGATCCACCGAGATTTTCGCAAACAGTACTTCAGTGATAGCGATGGGACAATTCAGAATCATTTACTTGAACAAACTCTCTTAAAGATTTGCTCTTTTAGTCAAAACACAAGACTCGTCTGGATTAACTGCCATCACTCTAACGTCAGTGTGAACCTGCCTCTCACCTATCCACCCCTGTGGCATCTCCATGTAGAGCCGTGTGCCACTGGACAGGAAGGAACTCCACCCTGCTGATGGCGTGCTCGTCCAGCGGTTTCTTAAAGTGACTGTGCAGCAGCTTCAGTGACACGTTGCGGAAGTCATCCACTGAAAGCATAGAGGGTTTGCGCAGTTGATTTAACACATAACGTCACCTTAGAGGGAACACCAATACTGGAAAATGGCCTGACTGTATGATACTCACCGCACTCGACCATGCTCCTAAACCTCAGGTCACACACGGGGCCGATTCCATGAACCATGAACACCAAATGATCCACTTTGGCGAGCTCACCTGGAAAAGGAGCACAGGATCTAACTGTACTCTCTGATTTACACAGAGGATTATTGCCCACATTATACTTTACATCTCAAAAAGGAATCTAAAGCCTGAATTGCCTTAAATGATATTCAGGCTTCATTATGTTTACAACCAGATATTAAATGCATCTTACAATTAAATCTGATTTAACTGTCCCTCATAAAAAAGATTACGATAGCTGGCGCTTCATCTAATGTCTTCTGAAATGGATGAGTCATCTCAATTTACTGTCTCCAAAAAAAAAATACTCCGGAGCACATTGAGCCTTCACGTCAGATCAATGAGCTTAAAGTTCATTTCCATTTACGCAGAGAGTGGGTCTAAAATCACGAGATGGATTTTTTCCCCTGAAGTGTTTTCACTTAGATAAAATTAACTTGGGAACAGAGGAAGATGACTACCATCAGGCACTTCATCATGGTCATCGTCAATCCCTCTCTTCACCACCCTGGGCCTGGTCTGCCCATCCTGAGTTGTGCCCCACTCATCTGGCATAGAGGAGGGCTGAAACTGAACGATCACCTACAGACACATAGAGAACACATTAATTTAAACTAATAGGATTAAATCATCACAGGATTACCATTCAACTGACTAATAAGTAATCAGACGAAGGTTTACCTTTGGATTGTGCATGACAATGGTCTCCCCTGACGGGAACTCCAGTCTACGGTGCCACTGGTTGGTAGACACAGCTTTCTTGTATTCTGCCTGAAGTTAAATACAATTTAAGGTTACAATTAAGGTTATATGCAAAGATAGATGAAAAACAGATTTGTTTAACTGAACAAATGTGACACATTTTATTAACACATGTAGCAATGAGACAAACCTCCAACTTGTCACTAAACTCCTCAGAGTAAGGGATAAATCGACTATCAGCGTCCCCTTTGTAGAACCAAGAGCAGCGTCGGACCTCTGTCGGCTCCTCTTCCCAGTAGACTGCTGATCGTATGCGATCATAGAGCTGCACATCATATCGACCTCCATCTGTACGTACGATCACATTTTCTGGGTCTGGTTGAACTGGAAGAACAAACAAAATGCCCAAAGAATCATTAGATCTGATTATAGTTTCTCAGATTCCCATGCGGATAAAAAGCTTCGCAAGCTGGGAGGTGCAGTATGGGATCAAACCTGAGTTATACGTCTCCTCCAGCTGAAGAGAGTCAATGATACTGAAAGGAAGCCAGACACTTTTTGACTCCACTGGCTTGCAGTAGAACCAGTGATGCTGAACAGGCTCATAGACATTGTAGTTATATGGCATCATGGGACCAGCAGGAACTATTGCTCCAGCAGTGCTGGCTGGAGGTGGAGGCGCTTGAATCTGTGTGGGAGGAGGCTGAAGAGACAAGAATAAATCCTGATTATACTCGTAATTAATAAACAGTCACTAACTTGATGAGTTAAGTATCTGACAAACAAAGTCCATACAGTCACTGATTAGCTTATATCTACCCTTGTGAATGTGGGTCCTGACAGTGGGAATGTTTGTGGCGGAGAGCTCAGAGAGTATGGATTCTGCTGAGGTGTGTATGACGGAGGCAGGACCTCTGGAGCTGGAATATAGGGACTGGCTCTGCTGCTGGTGGGGGTGTGTCGGTACGGGTTATGACTCTGTGGCTGCATCTGGGGGGGTGGCGGGGTCATTGTGGTGGGGGGAGGAGTGTGACGCCCCATAGGGCTCTGGTAAACTGCACTGCCAAACGCTGGAGGAGCAGGGTTCATCTGTGAGCCTGGAGGTGGGGCGGGAGGCATGCTGACGCTGCTGGGAACAGAAACTGGGCCCGTTGTTGTAAGGGCTGCTGACAGGGCCGGTGGTGGGCATGGCGACTGTCCGATGGCTGCGAACGGATCACTGCTGGTTACGGGGCTGGAGAAGTAGCTGAATGTAGAGGGGGCTGGTCCGTTCCCAGAGACCTGACCAAGAAAGCTGTCTTCTTCTCCAACATCAGTGGAATCATCTAATGAGTCAAAACACAGTAAAACCTTTACATTTGCACATTTATTTGTGACTGCAGCGATCACCTAAATATCCTGGGCTGAATGTTCCGGATTACTCTCAATGGTTAAGATGTCAGCAAATGAAAAAAATGTGAAATTGTCACGTGTGACAACAGTGTAAAAGACAAGAACAATACATTCACAGTGACATAAAACCCAGAATGGCTACAAAACATCACATCACAAACTAAAGAAAATCAATTTAAAATTCTAATAATCAACTATTATATCTGATTATAAATCTTTGCTTACTCGTTGATTAACAAGTCATTCATCTATGATATAGCATATCAGCACTCGCTGTGAAAGAGGAAGTACAGGTCTATTTTAACACAACCTAGTCTACAGCAGGATAAGCTTATGTAGAGTTTTGGGACACAGGGAAATCAGACAAGACGAGGTCAATTTAAAGACTTAGCAGAATATGTTTTGATCTGTCTCTCCTACATAGCTGCACATCCTGTTGATGTGATAGCAAATCAGACGAGGGGCAGTCTGACCCAAACACATCACTGTCTATTCGTCTGACACGGGCATACAAGACAGAAAGCGCAGACACTCTGTTTCTTTCTATTTCGGTGTCTTTGACGCTAAAAAGAGCTGACAGCAGCACAGAAATCCGGTTAGCTAGCTAGCTTAGCCTGCTGGGAAACACCGTTAATGTTTGGACATTTCCACTGTGGGTATTTCATCTCACCTCCTGACAACACCGCCGGACCAGTGGCCTGACTCACGGGCATAAAAGGCAAATTGAAATTAAACTCCGGAGCGCCGCTGAACAGTAAATTTGCACTGGAGTTGGGAACATTATTATTTTTTCTATCTGCCATTTTCTCCTACAATTACACGTAGCCACTACCGGAGCAGGCAGGCAGTGCACGCGCAGTTCTCCGAGCAGCTGTCCCCTGCCCTCGCGAGATTTGCTGATCTCTAAAGCATCACAATATGCTAACAAACCAGGTAGTCAGCCACGCGCACTGTTTATAGATCTGCTCAAACCACGCAAGTTAAGCTGACCGCACTTCGTTGGTTGTAGAAAAACAAATACTCTCCCTCAATTACTGCCCCCTACAGGCCAAATAACTTCCTGTGTGATTTTCTATCATTTCAAATGCGACTAAATCAGACAACTATGTTTGGAGACAACGTAATTAAATGAAATAGGAAATATGTTTCTTTTACTAAACCCACAACCACAAAGCAAAACATCCACATCGCTGAAGAACGCCAAGTAACACAGGCAACATGATAACTCCGTGCTCCGGTCGGACTGCGTATACAAAACAAACGAACTACTTTCCCGACTGGTGACGCAAATTTCCCGCCCTCACTTCTCCAATCCTGTGTGTGAGTGCGAAAGTTAAGTAAAAAGTGTTTTCACAGAGATTTTACTTGGATATATTTTATATACGTCAAACGCATTTCACTGGCCCAAAATGCCTTCCACACACGACTGGATTAACAACCCTCTCGGTGTTGTTGAAGGGATGTTCGGTAAGGGACACACCGGAACTCCACTTCTTGACAGCTAACGTTAACGCGTGAGCATAGCTGGTTAGCTCTAGCTACATGCCATGCTAACTACCGTGCTCATCACATGTATATTAGCTGCGTTTTTCAAACGCTTCAGAAATGGCAAATGATTATGTTTCCGTGGGCTGTAGCTGTTAGGGCTGCTCCGTTACAGCCTGTGAACACACCAGCATCCCTTTTAAATACAACATGAAGTGCCGGGTGTTTGTTCTGAAGACCTGAATATCCACACCATGGGGCATTCACGGCCCCTTTAAGTCTCACTCACTGTGATCTACTATAGATTTAAGTAACATTTAAGTCCCCAGTGCCTTTTCAGAGGTTGTGGAGTTTTGCACACTTTCTTCGTCAAGCCATTAAGCTTTCTAAATGTTTTAGTGGTGGATAAGAGAAGCTGGTACCTGTTGATCATTATTTTAAAAACACAGCCGCATCCTCAATGATAAGCAGTTGTTATTATTGTTAGAAGTACTTCACGGATGCATAGATTTTGCTTTAAAGGTCATATATTGAACTATACTGATATTGTATGTTCATGATTGATACATTTTAATAGAGTCCTTTTTTAAATTTACATTATATAAATAGATGCTTTATATTAATTATTTCTCTGAGTTGACAGTCATAAAGACATAAAACATAACTGTAACACATGCAGTTATATTAATGCATCTGAACCAAATGTGAAATAATTTGAAATTCTGCGTCACACCACAGTTACAGCCTGAAAACATGTTTTTGTTTATTCCGCACTCACTACGACCGTTGCTATCTCATGTAATTTAACTTAATGCAAGTCAGGTTATTTGTTATCATAATGAGCAGCCTTTGATACTTTAAATGCTAAAAAACATTATGCTCTTGTTGACATTTCAGCTGCTTCCCAGAACAGTCCAAACTCTGGGTGGGAGACGAAGGCAGTTGAGTTCTTCAAAGATCAGCTGAAAGAGAAGGACGCTCATACCTGGGTAATGTAGGGAACTCTGCTCTGGGAACTTTTCATCATTTAAATTCCACATGACATGAAAAAGCTACCAGTAAACATCAGTGTCGCAGCCTGTTTCATTACACCTGCTCGTAAATGACAACTGCCCTCGTTTTGGTGCAGATTCCATCTCTGAACGATGTCCCCGTGCACTACCTGAAGCCCAACAGCCTGGTGAAGTTTCGCTGTTTAATCCAGGACATGTTTGATCCAGAGTTCTACATGGGAGTGTATGAGACTGTTGATCCATCCACAAAGGCAAACGTGAGCCCTTCCTTGTTCTTTCCTGTGCAGCTATTTGCATGAATACAACCCTCTCATGTGTCCAGTGCAAGTTTTGTTTTGCATTTGGCGGTGCGATAGACGTCATCGCTCTAACACGTTATGTTACCATCCGATCATTTCCAGGTACTGCGATGCGGGAAGTACAAAGATGTGACAGAATGTGGGGTAAGTTCAGCTCGGCCAAATCACTGGAGATCTAGTAATACCTAAATTCAGCTTCAGCTTTGCCAACAGTAACACGTGTTTATCTCCAGGTGGATTTTAACTCCAGAAACACTGTGACTGCAGAAAGACAGACTTTCTACTGCGTGCCAATCCCTGGAGAAAATCCCTGGGTGAAGGAGATATCCTCATCTGGTCTGAAATGCTCCTCAGAAGCAGGAGTTTCTCACAGGTTCTGTGCTGCGTGTTTTAAATGCTGCTTCCCAGTTTTCCTTAATTGTTTTTGCACAGCTATGCTGGCTCAAGCCAAGCGAGAGTGGTCCCTTCCACCTCGTATGCACCGACCAGACAGAAGCGCAGCTATGAGGAGGACGAAGACATGGACGATATGGACACACAGCCGCAGAAGCAGAGGGAGCCACACACTGGTAGGAGCCGCTGATTGGATGAGGTCACAATGGGAACTGAAAAGCAGAAGCATGGTCCAATCCAACGTTTTACCTCCATGAAAGTCTTTTCACAAACTTGAGTGTTTTATTGCATCCTGTTCCCTGTAAAGGTCTTTGGTGTGCGTGTATATTCATCATGGGAGTAGGGAATTTTATATGTGTATAATTGTGGGTTTTTGCCAGAAAAACAGACTGCTCTCTCTCTGTCGCTGCAGCCTCTCAGAGTCCCACAGAACCACATGGCAATGGTGACTGTAAGCGGCAGGAGACAGAAGCTCCTTCCAGCCAGACGGCATCCGCCTCCCATATCGACCTCAACTTCCCCCTGCCGGGAGAGAAAGGCCCCTCCTGCCTGGTAAAGGTGCGTTACAGAGGAGTTTCCCTTTCTCTCATCCCCTCATTTATGCTGTGACCTGGATTGCCAGCACAGGCATCGGCGGATGATTTATCTCACGTTTGTTCTATGAGGCGGCACCATTATCAGCAGGTACAGTGTAGAACAGGGACTCAAAGGCGTGTGTCACTGGCAGGTGTACGAGGACTGGGACAGCTTCAAACTGAACGACACGCTGGAGGTCTACGGGATCCTCTCTGTCAGTCCTGCTCTCAGCGCCCTGGCTGACGAAAAGTAAGACACGGTTCAAAGCAGAATCTGCCCTCCGGTGGGGTATCTGGTTTGGTTTTGTTTTTTTTGTTGTTGTTGTTGTTTTTTAAATACATTTTTGGCGCGTCCACACAGAGACGGCTCATCATCCCTCCTGGACCCCACAGAGTGCATGGAGACGGCAGAGGAGCAGAGAGTGCACAGCCCGCCGGCCTCGCTCGTCCCTCGCCTGCACATGCTCTACACCAGGCGACTTTCACACAACAACCCCCTGCTGCCCTCTGCCACCTTGGATGACAAGAGTGCATGTAAGGACAAACAGAGTGTGAATACTGCTTAATTACCACAAGAGTCTTTTCACTTTCTCTGCCGTGCATGCATGTGAGACTGTAAGTGCCACTGTTTTTGAATATCTCAACCTGGTTTTTGAGATTGTTGCGCTACATCGCTGCTGATGTTTGTGTCCGAACCCTGGGCGATCACACTTTGAGGAGAGATTGAGGGAAATGATTCAGTTGCCTGCTTCAAATTACTGTCAAAGGAAATTAAAAAGAAAACATGCATCACAATAACTTTTTGAGACACGACTCATGCGATTTTGTATCTCGTGCTGCTAAATAAGACCCCACGCTGGTTTGTTTTGACACCTGCTGCACATGTCACTCCTGGAACTGTAAGCGTGCGTTCTCATCCCACAGCAGGAAGACTGTATGAGTAAACACTGGCTGAATACCCCACTGTCAGCTCGGCAAACAGATCGATGTGTAAATGCCTTTTGAACAAAACAAAGCGGGGAGTAAAACCACCGTGACTGGATCGTTTCTGGTGGCGTTCCTGCAAAAGGAAAAAGAAAAAACAACCTCACTGCGGCCCTTTTCTGCAGACATGGACAGGGCAGCGTGTTTTGCTGCAGATTGCACAGGCTGAGTTTCAAGTGGCCGACTTTTACAAACCAAATGGTCTTTTTCTGCTCGTTTCAGCTCGAGTTCAGCACTTTACATTGAGAAATGCAGAGTCTGCTCATATAAGGTTAGATGAGACGCTCCAGCCCAACAAGAGTAAATAAATCAATAATACAGAAATTCACTGGGCGAAAGCATCGGCAGGCCCCAGCTCCATTCTGAGAACCTCGTTTTAAACAGTCAGGCAACATAAACGTCACTTACAGTCACATTATCTTGTCGCCCTCCGGCTGTGTGGGGAAGCGGAAGAAAGGGGCCTTTATGTTAAAGTTCATTTGTGTTGTAAAGCTTTCTGAGCGGGAATAACAGCCAGCGTTTTGCACTGTAAAGCATTCAAAGCGCACATGCCCGTCGTAGCCACGGGGACTTTTTTTTTTTTTTTAACCCTTTCTGCTCCCTCCACAGTTTTGTCTTCGACCCTGAGTGAGATGGCCTCTGTCAGGGCGGAGCTGCTGGCGTACTTCACTCACATCCTTCTGGGAGACGCCCTGGCTGCCGAGTACCTCATCCTGCATCTCATTTCTAACGTGTAGGTTAAGTTCCGACTCCTTTGCGGGGGTCACGTTAAAGCCGAAGGAGCCTTTACATCTCACTGAGCAGCTGACTTTCCCGTAGGTACACCAGACGGGATGTTCTCCCGCTGGGCAAGTTCACCTTGAACCTGAGTGGCTGTCCTACTGTCGCCTCATACACTGAACGCCTCTACCAGATCCTCCAGCAGCTCGTGCCTTCTGTGAGTTTGGCACTCCCAGCAGCCTTCGGGCTCTCTTTGTTTATTTGATGTTGGTTGAAGTCAAAGACACTGAAAGGTTTTCCTCCCTCCTGCAGTCGTACTATCTGGGCATGAGCCTCCAGAACATGAACCAGATGCGGTTGGTGCCTAAGAAGGACTATGTGGCCAATCGGCTAGTGAGTGGCGCCCTGCAGCTGGCCAGAAACACTTCCCTCTTCCTGGATGAGACCCAGCTGGAGCAGGGGCAGCTGGACACAACAGGTGAGTCTTCTAGAAACCACGAGGGGACGACACTGAGAGGATAAGCTGGACAGTTAATGCCCTCCCTGCAGCCTGCAAGCACTGTCAGAACGATTTGACTCATCTAACGCTAACCAGGTTGGATCTGCTCCTGTGTGTGTTTTTGTTGTGTAGGTGTGCGCAACGTCACGGCTCTCGGGAACCTGATCTCGTGGCAGAAGGTTGATTATGACTTTAACTACCACCAGATGGAATTCCCCTGCAATATTAACGTGCTCATCGTGTCAGAGGGCCGCTCGCTGCTGCCGGTGAGGACAAAGAAGGATGAGGCGTGCGACCGCAGGGCGAAAGCTCACCCCTACCAGCCACCAATTCCCCCCTCAACACCCCCACCCCCACCCGGAATGGCCGGGGAGGGGTTAGGTTTCCTTCAGCCTCTCAGGAGACCGAGCCGTGTCTGACGCTGGAGGTTGTTTCCAGCCAGCGTCATGCTCTCATCTCAGCTGCCATTGGTCAGCCGCAGCAAACCCTCCAGCCAGCAGCTTTAGCCTGGGTCTCGCTCTGCTGCGAACAGCCCGAGGAATGTGCTGTGTGCTATTCCTGTGTGTTGGTCTAATGGGTTGCCATGGCGGCAGCTGTGCGCCCCAGGAACAATCCTGGGAGAGGCGTCAGGCTCGGCCATCTATTAGTCCTGCAGTGAAGGGCAGAGCGCTGTAAACAATTCCCAGTGTTGATTAAAAGTCAGGAGGAGATGTCTGTGTTTACCCCGCACAGCAATCGGTCGATGAGCAGCTGGAGGGTCAAGCCGATCAGATGCTTCATGTTCAGGCCGCCAAGGCCTTGCTTCTGTCTGGCGTGCCACGAAGTTTTGAGAATATGCCAAATTAGACACAGCGGGCAGGACGTGTTTCTGCATAGCAACACCTGGGGAAAAAAAAGTCTGCATGTTGTTTCCGTGTCCAGAGGTCTTCCCTGGCACAGTGTCAACGTCTCGTTTCCTCTGCGTCTCCACAGTCAGACTGTCAGATACACCTGCAGTCCCAGGTCAGCCCACCCCACCTGGAGGAGTATCTCAGCAGCATCCACATGCATCCGCAGGCTTCGCTGCAGCTGAACAAGTTCAGAATGTACCTGACCATGGCTCGCCAGCTAGACTACACTATCTCTGATGAGATGACAAAGGTGAGACACGCCGTCATCTTGAGTGTGAGTAAAGAGCGAACGAGTGGGCGAGAAGCTTTTTTTAATCACACTTGGAGGTTGATGTTAAATTGACGTCAGTGTAATAACTTGGAACGAGTTGCAGGTTAGTTGCTCATTCATGTATTCAGCAGGCCTGCGTGCGTGTGTGTGTTTAATAAGAAGTGTGCGCACGTCTGCGTGCAATCAAGTCCTTAAACTGCTTGTCCTTTTCTGGCGTCCTCCAGGCAGTTGAAGATGACTTTGTAGACATGAGGAAGGACGACCCTCAGAGCGTATCAGCTGAGGACCTCCACAGGATGCTTGTTGTGGCGAGGTGAGGTGTGATTAACTTTATATAAGCGCCTTCTCTTGGCACATACATCCTTTTGTCCACTCTTGTAAAAGGCGAAGCGTTAAACAACAACAACAAGAAGTCATTCTGACCAACAGCGGAAATGCCAGATATGCTAAGCAACACAAATGTTATCACAGAATTTGGGAGCACTCATTTATTCAAGTGGGGTGTGTGTGAGTGGGACGTGACTGACTGTGACTGTGTCTGCAGGTTGCTGTCTCTGAGCCTGGGACAGACCTCTCTGTCCAGAGACAACTGGCTGAGAGCCAAACACATTGACATGCTGCGGAGGAGCCGGATGGAGCAGCACAAGTGCGTCAACGGCAACGAGCCGTGATCAGTCGAATGAGACAGGTTTTGGGTTTTGTTTTTTTTTGATACCTTAAAAAAGTTTGTAATAAAGATGTTTTTCATATGTCATAAATGGCTCATGTTGTGCTTTTTTAATCCACCTGCAGCATAGATTTAAATATTTGTATTTGTTTGTATGTCATCTCAAGCATTTCTCATATTTTGCATCAATTTCACATCTGCTCTGTTCATTCGTGAAAAGTTGCTGGAGAACAACCATAAAGAAAAGAAAAACCATATTAACCTCAGATATCTGTAAGTAATGGGCTCTGAAAACTGATTTCCTGTAATGCATTTTCTTCTTTAGTCAGTACACATTTAGCCAGTGCAAACTGTTTAATACCATGACATGATTACCTGTAAAATGAGTTTGACAGTAAAACTCATGCAACACTCGTTCACTCATATACGTTTTATTCCAATGGAATATCTTCCTAAACAAAAAGTGTACAGTGCACTTTTTTATCAAGTAACACACCCAAAGAGGATAAGAATAAATAGGATACTTTAATATACAATACAATCTCAGTACACTGTGGAAAACAATGACAATAGTCAGTTGGTAAAGAGGAGAGACGTGACCACAGACATTCGGATGGAATGGTGCTAATGCTAGAAAATGTGCTTGAACAGTGCAAATCAAATGCATGAAGACCTCCAGTCACATGACGATTAGTCCTGGTCTGGGGTCCGAACGGGAGGGGAGGAAAACCACAGACAGTGAACTGAAGAGGTGGCTGCAAAAGCACTTTGTGTAAACAAAGGGAAAGGAGAAACATCTCACCCAGCAAATAGAGGATCAAATAGAACTGCCAGCTTTTGCATATAAAAACCAGACACCAACACTCGAGCACTGTGGTTGCTATCAGGAATGTTGAGGATAACCGTCCCTTGCAGCTTAATAAAGCCAGTTTAGGACAAAAGAAGTTCCTGCTCTGCTTGAGAACTGCTCCAGTGTTTGCAATCCTGAAGGAAGTTAAAAAAAAAAAAAAAGAAAACAGTTTACCCTCTGCATTAAAAACTTTGCATTACAGCTATTACCTTAAAGCTTTGGCAGCACGACACACTATCAGCAGGTTCAGCGACTATTTAATGTAGCACCCACAAAGCAGCCTACAGTCTCACTCAACACAACTGTGGTCAGATAAAATATACAGATATCCCACGTCTCGTTTGCTGGTGAGCAAGCTGAATGCAGAAAAAACAGGCAGATGTAACACAAAAACATGAAATGTGTGACAGTTTATCTTGGGATATTTCAACTGTAAGCAAACCGGGTTATTATTATTTATCATTAATGGACACCGATGTACACAGCAGAGGGAGTTGGTGGCCATGGTCCATAAGTTCTTTTTCTGAAGGACTGTAACAAGGTCAGCTGGGAGTTTTAACGGGCGACTAATGAGGCGAACCTCGCTTCTTGAGGCTAAGGAAAAAAACCCACAATATAAGAACGTATACGGCTTCGTAGCACATAAATATAACAATGGCGAGCAACTGTAAATACCAGCAGCAGAGGGGACGCTCTCACACACAAACTCACGCATACTGTACAGCACATACACACAGCCGGCACACAAAACTTGCTCGTTACCATGGAGAGTGTACATGCCTGAAGGTGAAATATCCCAAGGTAAAGCTTGATGACATACAGTAACCCTGAACATGAGCTTCTTTACAGTACACCAAATGTAACATGATAGAATGGACTTAAAAAGGTAGATTTTGCCATAAATACCTGATATACATAATCCCACTTCAATTCCCTGTTAAGGCAAATATGCTTTCAGTTTGGGGAGTGCATAAAGCGTCAGTGTTTCTCATAATTGGGTGGGTGCAATTGCATATATACCTACTATATGCTACTCTCCTGTCTTTGTCATGCAACGTACAAATGTAGAGCCCTGGCCGAGGCCTCCGCTCCAACAAACCCTCATAGTTAATCAGCATCAGCAGAATAGTTACTTCAATAGGTAGATCTATCAAAAACGACTCCAACCAGTAGTTTTCTGGTTAATCATGGTTAGCAATGACAGTGCTGGGCATTCTCTTCAAAATATAATGTCCATACCTCTTTAAACAAGCTGCCGCCCCACCATCGATACAAAAAGCTTAAGGGAAGGCTCTACTCATGGAACAGATAAACATACAATACTCACTGTACATATCGACAACCAGGATACTCTTACTAAGGTCTTGTGTAGTCATTATTTCTATAACGGCATATCTTCTAAGTTACACTTGACAACATTGATATTACATAGGATAACTACGTACAGTATGTCGTCTGGCTAGTTTCTGACAGCTATACAAAGGGTAATAGTTAACATTGAATGGTCCTTTGGGGGTCACAAAAGATATTTGGTTGGACTCTACAACGACTGTTACAAACTGAAGGTTATTACGCGGTCTATATCACAAACGCCAAGAAGTGACCTGCACATACGGGATGACATACAGTACATGATATAGTCAGAGTCGGTCTTTCAACATGCAGCTCATGTTTACCTGCCTTGTCAATATCAGTTGTTTCCATTCACCTCACATGCAAGCACTGTGGGTAACATAATTCCTCCTTTGTCAGAAAGGATGGTGACATGTTTACATGCACGACACTCAGCATACCACTCTGGAAGTACACGAGTTTAAACGTCCAAAAAACCTACACGTCTTCTTATATCTTGGTTATTTTGAAGGCAAACAATGAGAAAATCGATGAATTACAATAAGAAAACTGTACTTCTACAACTATTCACTTAAAGAGTGGCAGTATTTCTGGAGTGAATCAGGACCTGTGTACGTGTACACACACTCAATCCAATCAAAGGTTCTCTCTGACACTTAAAACTTCAAGCAAATTCCTCAAGTACATTTTCCAAATTCAGCCAAGCTACTGAGAACTGGTGCATGTAGACATTTGCATCAGAAATGTCACAGAATGACCACTATTGCAATCAGAGTGGGAATATACTGATGACGACTGACTGTTAAACTTCTATTAGCGTAGAAGGTGGCATGGCAAAAAGGGGATATGAGCTAAACGTCCCTTATATCAAAAAACTGGACCAGGCAATCAGTGCTGTTTGGAGTACGAGCATCCATATTTATGTGCATGTAAACATGGTCACTGTCATGTTGGACTTTAGAATATATTTGTAAGTTCTGTACAAGTCATCATTAACATGGGCAACTTTTACTAAGGGGGCAGGTTTAGGAGCGCTATTCTTGGCTGAGTAGTGACGCTATGTGCAAGCTTTTGCTACTGCTACCGTACAGGAAGTTTCTCCATGAAGTATGAATACAAAATCCTGCTACAAGGAAAGCACTAGATCTGAATGATCCTGGTCTGGCACTGTGTAAACATTGCCTTCAGCTCGTTCTCTTGGGTTTCATTAACAGTGTCTGGCTCTGGGCTCTTCTGCACCTTTGCCACAGCAAAGTTAATGCCCTGGGTGAGTCCGGCCTGGGTGAGGCTGGCCACCTGGACCATGGAGCTCTTGATCTTGGCAAAGGGGGACACCACTCGGCTGCCGTTGCTGTCGGCAGGTGAGGGGCCAAGGCTGCCCTCCATCTGTGAACCCAAACTCCTCTGGGAGCCTCCGGAGGCTGCGGAGCTTGGTTTCTGGACGGTGAGAAGGTTGGAACTGGAGGTAGTGGACTCGACGTCTAGCTGGGATGGCCTGGGGAGCTGTGGCTCCACATGCTGATGCTGCAGCTCGGAGCTTGGCTGCTTGTCTGAGTCTGCTGGGGTCTTAATCTGCACAGGCACCACGGGGTTGAGTGGGGGGACAGCAGCTGGCGGCTGCTCCCCAAACACCTCAACAGGTTTGGTCTGTGCATCCTGGACAAACTGGTGGCAGTATGCATCAATAGGAGTACCAAAGTCAATCAGAATGGCTTCTTCAGCCACCGAGGCAGCCCCTGGGGACTTGTCGTCACTGACTTGAGAGGAGCTTTCCTGCTTGCCGTCACAGCCAGTAACCCGGATAACAGAGGGGACGTTCAGCTCTACGCTACCAATAGACTGGGAGCGGCTGCCCAGTCGTGGGTTGGATGCTACAATGCCACAGCTGGGCAGCACATAGTCCACGTTTTCTAAAGAACCCGAACACGGGTGCTCTGGGTCTGAATTATACGAGTCAGAGTCGTCGGAGATGTCAGAGCGGTCATCGCCGATGTCTTTTAGGGCTCCTGTGCCAGGGTTGCTATCTGATGTCTCCAAGCTGCTGTCAGACTTCCACAGGTTGACATGCATAGTTGGCTTGAGGAAATTGACTTTTACATCTGGCTTAGAGAAGTTGCCCAGCTTCCCGAGAGGCTTGAAGGGTCCAATGTTTACGTTGGTCTTGGTCTGTTTCACTTTCTGATTGAGAGAGGAGAATTTGTTGAGGAGGAAACTTTTGCCCTGTGCCAGACCAGAGCTCCCCTGGCCCTGGTCAGCAGGTTTGTTCTGGATACCCATGATGTCCTCATGAGGTTTACTCTGCCGCCTGGCACACAGATACAAACAACGTAAGTATGCGACCAACACTTTGGGTAACAGCTCAAATTATGCTATGAAGGATACGTTCAAATAGAAAAGTCAACAGAGATAAATCCAAATCATCCTAATAAAGAGATAACAATACTCACCTCTCCAGCTTCTTTTCAACCACAAGCACGTCCAGGCCAGTGGCCTGTTTAGTTATCCGAAGCATCTCAGCTATGCATTGTAATGTGTCTGAAATAGATCACAACATGAGGCTCGACTCATATATGCAGAGTTTATAAAGAAAAAAGTCTCCTTTCTTCCCGTCTGAAGAAGAACATCGTACCTTTTCCATCATCCTCAGGATTTCGTGTGGCTGCTCTCAGCGTGTGAAAGTATCCACTCGTCTCCTCGTTCCTGTAATGCAAGCGCATGCAGCAGAACTTTGGCTTCCCAAACAGAGTGGGCTCTGGTCCTGTAGAAGAAAACGTAACTTGTAACTTCCATTTTCAGTGATGTGCTTTCCTTGCATGAATCATAAGCAGCGGAGATATTGCTAAAAGGTTACTGAGAAACTGTTAAGCACACTTTTGGGAAGTGTTGGGTGACTCAGTGAGTACAAGAACCCTCACTTCTGCTTTGAGTCTAACTTCTTACCAATTTCGATTTTTTCCAAACCCTCTAAATTGAGCCGCTGGTATTGGTTGACTTTGTCTGCCTCTTCATCATAGCTGCAAGAAAATACAAGGAAACTCAGGTGACTTTACGATCTATGTAACAATTTCTAAAGAAAAAGGTTGCCCAAATTAAATCAGACTTACTAAGCAATGTAATAGGCTTTGTCAGACAGAAGCAGCAGCACATCAACATCTTTGTTTGTTGCATCAACAAGGCTGGTGGGAAATTAGAGAATAGTAACATGAAGTGCCTCAGACTATGATGAACACTGGAGAAATACTGCAAAAGTTGCTCGTCAATCGATGGCATTAAGTTAATAAATAAGGCAGCAGCCACTGACCTCATGTCACAGTTGATAAGGGCCCAACCTCCATGAAACTTCTCATCATCAGGCAGCAAAAGCTGCATGTAGGTCTGCAGCAGGAGGCTGACCTGCTCCTGAGCTCCCCGCTGGCTCTCCTTCTCCTTTTCTTCATGCTCCTTCTCTTTACTGAAGATGGAGTAGAGGTCCTCTGTCACCGGCAGGCCCATCATCAGGTCTGCAGTAAGAGCATTCAGAAGAGTCAACCAAGGACTGAGATAACCTGGGTACAGCAGACGTATCCAGTGATTTGTGTTTTTGCATACCGATGACTGCTTGTCTGTAAGCATCTCTAAAGCGGTTCAGATAGTAACGGTTGGCTGAGTTTACACCATCCTTCATTACACCTGCCAGTTTCCTCTCTCCGGTCCTGGTGAAATCTCCCTGAAATAGATCAAAACCTGTATGTTGAATAGATCTTTTAACTTCTCGTTGAACTGTGACCCGTTTCAGTCTATTTTTAATCTACTGCATGAATAACCTTCTGTTACAGTAATTCATGTCTTATAGTATAAACTGTCTCATTAACAACTGAAAACAAGGTGGCACACTTCACAGCTGTTTAAGCAAATGGTGACTCAGATTTGAAGGTCTGTGTAGAGACAAAGTTGTTACCTTGAGCGCTGCTGTGCCAGCGTACTGTCTGCTGATAGTGTCTCCATTGTTGGCCCACATGATCTGATAAATCCTGTAGCATTTGAGAGGCAGAGGCTGCTCTGGAGGCATCACGCCCAGTTTCTTCAGCTGTAGGGAGAAATGAGATGTTTTTGTTCACAGTTACACTGTTAAACCTGCAGGGCGCTGTGAGAAAGGTCAGCCTTTATCCATTTTTATGAACTCCTCACTTTACACTGATACTGGTTCATCAGACTTTAATGGAATCTAGGACGAACTTGGTGGAGTTGTTGGATTTCTAGAAAGCTGAGAAGATTATGGGTGTGCAAACTACTTGTGCTGGTGCACACTAAAGATCTGTTCTACTGCTTTTGCTGTTCATTGCTGTACGAACACTAGAACTTGAACATTTGTGTGTTTGTGTGTGTGTGATCTGATGAGCAAATATATGCAGATGTATTTAATCTGTTGTACAAATATGAAGAAAACTGAATACAAACTAGCAGAGACGAGGGTTCATGTTGCCAATTGAATCTGGTGAGTCATGCTTATCCAGTTTTAGAGAGCAATCATATAAAACAAGCCAGTGATGTTTATGATATGATGATATTCTTTATTCTACATTACTAATACTGGTACTTATTATTTATTATTATAACTTCTTTTAAAAATAACTTTACAGTCACTTAGGAGCAGTTAAGATGATTCACGTGGACATATGTTTGATAAGAAACACTGACTTTAAGTCAAAAAAGTTACATTTAAGCTTCAGAAATCTAGAAATGTTATGTGCTGTGAGGAATTGATGTGAATTTCTTTGCCTGGAACCAGACAAAGAACAGATCTCACCTGTTGTTCCATCACCACCCGAGCAACAGCGGCCTGGACCACATTGGTCCTGTCAAGACAGTCCATACAGTTGACTCTGAAGATACCCTCCTGCTTGCAAATGACTCCGGCCTGATCCACCCTGACATAGGAAGATACTTCCATTATGAAATGCACAGGACTATAATCTTTAATGCAAATTATTAACAGGGTTTCTAACGTGCTGTAGTCTGCAACTGGTTCATTGTTGTTTTCTAGCAAAACAAATTAGGCCACAAAGAAGATAAGCAAGTGTTATTGTTGTCGAGCACAGTCAAAATAGTGACAACTCACCAGGCCCACTTCATGTCGGTGATAATATCAGAGATTGCATCTGTCAGAATCTGCACATTCTCAAACTTCATACCTCGGCTAAGGGACAGGAAATAGGAAGCATTAAGGGGAAGTAAATGCATTGTGGTATAAAATAGATTGTCATGAACACACGCAAGTTTCACTGCAGCTTACCAGTGCTCATGGAAGTCAAAAGAAACATATGTGAGGTTTGGATTGTTGTACAGCAGGACTTGCTTTAGATACGCGTCGCCAATTATCTTCTCGCGTCCACCCTGATCCACTAAGTTAATGATGACCTGAGGAACACAGTGAACAGTGCTGTTACTTAGGCTTAAGGGAAACATGTTTACTGCTTCTAGCCGTTCCTGTGGAAACAAACAGAAATGCTAAACGCCAAAGGAAAAGCAACCAATTGGGACAACACCCTGTGACATGGACACTGTTGGTGACTGAGTTTGCAATTATTAAGAGGCCAATAGTTAAATAACAATACTGCTTAATACCAGCATCCATTTGCCTTTGCACTTCAATAGCAACACCTTTATTAACACAGTCTTAAAAACCTTCCAGAAAACATTTCCAAAGTGACTCTTAAGTACGCTAAACCATGGCAAATAATGCCAGAAATACTAGTCACGATTCTCTCTGGGTAATGTTTAGCACACTGCTGTTCACACACTACAGCCTCAAATTATATGCAGCCACATGTGGCAGAATAACCACAGTGGTAATGTGTTTAAAATAACAACCTGAACACCAGACCAGTGCATGCAAATAATAAACTCTGCTGTGCTAATGCTTGTCTGTATGTGCTTGTGTGTGTGTGAGGCACTCTATAGCAAAGCAAACCCACCTGTGTCTTGTAGAGTTTCAGCTGTTCTTCAAAGTGAGCAGCAAAGTAAGGCATGGTCTCCTTCTCTCCTGAAACATTAGAAAAGCAGATATACACCAACAGCATCACATACTGTTCTCCAACTGGATCTTGGTAAAGACATCTATGGTGTAAGGACAGGACAAAGTATGGATTTCTAAAGGTTTTTAAACTAACTTAAGGAGCAAAGTTCCCATATCCAAACTAATTTGTCCCACTGCTACACTTCTAAAACCCAGAGAGAGCACTGGTACTGAATGAAATGTTTTTTCAGTTACAACCATAAAAAACAAGTGAAAGGCCAACTTTATTCAAACAAAGCCTCTGAGAGACCCGCTCTGTGCTACTGTATGCAAGGTAATGTTGTTCTACTGACCTTTCTCTAAGCGTGGCCGGGGATTGTAGCGGTACCCCGCCTGGCTCCAAAACACAGGCACAGAGCCACGAGTCTGCACAAAGGACAGAGTGTGGCTGTGCACGTGGATCAACTGCTCTGTCTCCACATAGTTAGCCACATGGCCATCGGCATCCACTCCTCTGCGTTTGTACCGCATACCTTTGGGCACGAACAATCATTCAACACAATGCTGACTGTTTATCACAGATCATGTTTCATTTGAAGTTATTAAAAGGTTGTGGGTTAAAGGCTGGACCTAATTGCTCAACATCACATACATAACTTGGGCTAAATCAGAGTTCGGACTGAACATGCACCTGCACGGTGGCGGCTACGTCTTGAGATCAGGGCCACAGTAAAGCGAGGATGGATGTCATCAACACAGGTGACCTCCTGTGGTGGGGTCTCAGGGCTGCTTCTCTCTTCATCAGACGTCTCGTTGTAGTTCACCACCAGTTCCTCCACTTGTACGAATCCCTGGATGATTGGTATCACCCAGAAGTCCACCTCTGGCACCTGGAGCAGTCAAAAAGTTAAATAAGAAAAAGAAAAAACCCCACAAGGACAAGAAGATAAAAATTCTGTTTGCCGAGCTGATATGGTAACACTTTGCATTCACTGCATATCTAAAGTAAATAATCTTTCATAACTCAGAGCCGTTACCGCCTCTTTTCAGAATATTTTCATATTCTTCTGATAGAGTCACGGTAGTTATAAGCACATACAACTGCCACGCAGCAGTGTGAGCTACACTCTTTTAGCTGACAGCTGGAAAGAAAAACACTACTAACCTTGTCGGCAACTGTCAAAGAATCAAACCTGGGGACAAAGTGCATTTGTTCGATTCTTAAATGCCACTTAAAATGACTTTACCTGAAGGTTGATGAGGTCTTGGATCATGTGTTTATTCCAGAAGAAACGGTCGTCCACCTTTCACCAAGAATCAAAATTATAATCGATCAGATTTTTACAATAACTATGAAAAGAGTAATAATACAAGCTGTGAGATGTTTCTCAAAACAAACCTGTTTCCACAGAGGCAAGCCGGACTTATCCGAGTCTCCCTGCCGCTGCACACTGTTTGTCAGGTCGTAGGTCATGCTGTAATAAAAGGAGTCTGAGTCCATGAATATCTTGTACAGCTCATCCAGCAGCCGCCTTTCCAGACGTTCCTTCTCTTTGTTTTCTTTGACCTGGAAGGCAGGGGAATACTGGATTGGGCAGGTGGATAGAAAAGAGTGATAAGCTGAGAAAGCAAGGAAAGCAAAATCCCATGAAAACTTCAAAGCAAGTGAAAGATAGGAAAAGCAGAGGAAATATTTAATAAAATGTACAACCAAAACAAAGAATACCTTCTTCTTAATGGGCACAGCCACATTGGATTTGATCTGGCTGAAAGTCTTCATCAGGAACTTTGACTCATCAGGAGACTGGGCCAGTTTCTCCGGTTTGTCGATCCCAAAGTGATGCTTTTTGCACAGCTAAAAACATGGATCCTCTGTCATATTAAAGCAATTTTACAAATCTCATAAACATACTAATGATATATATAACAGAATTTGGTAATTCCTTGAATTTCTTAAAACAACAGGTGAACATAATGTACATTATTGCCCACTACAAACAGCCAAAAACAGCATATTCAGTTCTATGTAATTCTTATTTTCCAAAACGAGCACACTAAACTATCCAACAGTGACATTGATCTATAGGATTTCTAAGCACAAAAGGGATGGAACGATATTACTGGAGGGACAATACACAACAAGGGGGATCTAAAAGCCTATCCAGGAACCATCGTCCTCCTCTGCATTTACTCACTTGAAAATATTCTGTCTCACCGTCCATGAAGCTCCCCTGCAAGACTGAAATCTTAGCAATATTCAGCTTCCTTTGCGATCAATTACAGTGATTTTGCTGCTACATTTAATGTTCACTACAAATGCGTGGGTGAAAACTGATCTTTAACAAAATAAAAAAAATAATAAAATACTCCACAACTCATTTTGCACCTCTGTCAGCCCATCAGAGATGAATCACACGCTTGCGCATGCAGGGTATTCTTGGTTGCATTAAATAACTGCTATACTGATTGTCAGGGGGCTGAATGCAACAATTAATACACAAGCACATGAACGGCTCTCATCATGTTTCAGTACAGCATTGGTGTACACACCTCCAGCTCGAGCTCCTGAGGCTCCTCGTCAGAAAGTGGAATGACAGCGATCTTGGTGATCTTGTAGACTTTGTGGTTGCCTGGTAAATGGCCCACGAGTGCTTTCTGGCGGATTAATACAAGGCCGAGAGGAAGATCTGCCAAGACGAGAGAGAAGAAGGGGGAGTCGCATCATGGGTGCAGAATTCCTCACATTCTGAAAGGTGTGAAGAAAGCAGCTGCACACCAGCCATAAACTGCAGATTTTCTTTAATAAGGGAACACAAGACAGCTGGTAAATAAATATTTAAATCATGTTCATCTGATTTTAAACAGCTAGGATACTAGAATTGTTCATATATTTCCTTGTGATGGGGATGATGTTTAATCTACGTCTTCCTACCATCAAGCCCATAGATGCGCGTCATCAACAAAATCAGATTCAGTTTCTGTTTGAATCATCACCATCAGCTCCCTCCTCTACATGGCTACACACAAGTCCCTTTCCACTAATTTTCACACCTTGTGAGTAAGAAACATACTAAGCACTTGATGATCTGGTAACGTGTGTTTAGTGCACACAGATGGAAAGTTCTGGCAAGAAGGTGTGCGCTCTGTTCTAGGGGGAAATGTTCAAATGTTTTTCATTCTCAACTTACCTGTGTGAAGCTGTATCTTGCCAATGACACCTTCTACCAAACCCAAACACACCGGATTCCAAGCTAACAACAGGTCTGTGGCTGAAACAGGAATACAGAGGAGAAACATCAAAACAGCAGCGTAGCAAGACGGCTCATCAAGATGTGCTTTAGGCCAAATACGCATCCAGGACAAAACCTTACATATGCCAGCAAATACGAGTCACGTTGCTTATTAAGGCCTTGGGTTTTCTCTTTAAACTTAAAGCGCGTGCATTGTTCCACACACATTCACACCAAAGGCTGCACTGACAGATTGACCGGATGAGTGTGTGATTTCCTGTCATCGTGCTAAAAACTGTTTTTAATACCCAGTAAAAGAGTGTTAACCTAAAAGAGTTACGGCTTGGTCTCGATATTGCACCTGGTGTGAGTGTAGCGACAACCTGTCTATAGAGGAATCTCAATAAAAGTGTCATCTGGTATCATGTTATTGAAGGTAGAGCACTTTGACTAAAATTAAACACCTGCCCGTCTCAATCAACTGACATTTTCAGGCCAGACTGAAGTACGTTATGGCAGTCCACAAACCCGGCGACCGAAAGAAAAACTGGAATGCTTGGCATTGGTGACGGATTGAACATCAGAGTGTAGAAAATTGGAAAAATGTGAAGGGTGTGGCTTGGGGTGGAGAACATCAACTGTAGGCAGCCTCAGACAATGACTCTTCCTGTTCCACCAGCCAGAGAATTTCATGTACAGGGGAACAGGCTAGGAGGGCAGCATGGGAAAAGGTTGGGTGGAAATAATAATATATATATATATATATATATATATATATATATATGTATAAGAGACAGTATATATATATATATATATGTGTGTGTATGTAGTGTGAATGAAACTACTGCAAAAACTTCTACCAAAATGTGTAATATCATGGAAATACTTCACTGTGTGCTTGCGAGTGGAGTGGAAAGCCAGTGAGGAGTGGAAACCCTTTTTCCAATTAAATAATGAAACAGTAGTGCAACTAAAAACCTGTTCAGGATGGCTGCGCGGCCATACAACTTCAACCGACACAGAGGACAAGACACCCACACACACAGCCTTGTGGGTGACTCGAATGAAAGTTCTCTTTTAGTACGGCGGTTCTTTCACTTTTACAGCTGGGAGAGTGCAATTCCCACGCCAGCCTGTTTCATTTAATACGAAAGCATGAGTAATTTTTTTTGGTCACAGCTATGAGCCACAGCAGCAGGACTCACTCCTGCAATGTGACCAAGGTGTAATGCCAGGAGCTGCTTTACAGCTTTACCTCAGTAACACTTAACATGCTGGGCCGAACCTGCTTTAATGTGCCATCGTGTTTTTAAACATTAGAAGGGCCGGATAGTTTCTTAATAACTCACCATACAAGATCAGTGTGTCTTGTTGTCATAAGTCATGCACATCATATGAAAGCTATAGCTGCTGTCCTTTCCACCTCCTCTCAGTCCTGTGATGTGTGTGTTTGGTCTGAAGAAGAGCTCACGCTGTCAAATATACCCTGTCAGTGTGTAACATAAGAGGCAAGGCAAGAAGTTTGGAGTCTGTTTGGGGTGTTGGCACTCCCAGAATGAAAGCAAGAGCGATCGTTTCAAGGCTTTCAAGACGCATCCAACACTTCCCATGTCTTCTTTGTTAAACTTTTGATGAACGCAGCGGGATGATTGAGAGTGATTACATGTTTAACGTTACATTACGACGCGGTGTATTTCAGGGGGGGGGGGCGAGTGAGAGATTAAACCGCTGAGGCGGCTCAGATACACGGTGACACACACAAACATCAGGGGGATAGAGCCTGTCAATGCCAGACATGACAAGAAATACGCAGCTTTAATATGCCTTTCATGGAGAATATCGCCAGCTGTTTCAGGTAAATGGCCGGCTAGCCAGCAGGGAAAGCTGTCATCCAGTACGTACCAGGTCTGACGGTCATGGTCCCGTCTTTCCGGCTGCACCACAGAGCGCGGTCCCCGCTCTGGAGAATGTAGTCGTCTTTGGCTTGGAACAGCTCCATTTTGTCCCTTTACGTTACACAAAAGCAGGTAACTCGCTGGCACGGCAGCCAGGTACGTGTAATTATCAACTTCCACGTCTTGGAGGTTAACTGTAGCTAGCCAGACAGCGACCGGTTATCTCGTTTCCCCGCAGGCTGGTGTGCTACTCTGGCTAGCTAGCTAGCTAGCGAGCTAGCAGCAGCAGCTGGATGCGTGTCCGATTGGTTTATTCCACTTCTACGCATGCTGGTAATCAAATTCCCTCTCTACCGAATAAGCATCCCTCCCCAGAGTCATGCCGGACACAGTGAAGGCAAACACACATCAGTGAGTGAGAAGGTGCCCTAACGGCTGCCGCTGTGTGCCGTTTCAGACGCAAACGACGGTTTCCTGCTCCAAACAATCGCACGTGATCTCCGCCGTCATCACCGGCGTACAGGTACTGTCACTAACGTCGAAACGGTTTCATTTAGGAACTGTACAACGGCCACTACACGATGATACAGTGTCCTTAGAATTGAAAAGTTATTCTGCTTTTATTTATTTTAAGAGACCCATAAACCTAGAAACTCATAACTGGACTACTCGTTTTCACTGGAAGTGAAAATGTTCCAGTATTAAGAATATTATATTATTACTTTATTTTAGTCTTTTCTAAAATAATGTGATACTTATCTATATACATCATATTTCATCTTTACATTTCAGTGGCTTTATTAAACACAGTTACAGCACTCCTCAGCAAATTGAATGTGTCCGTATAGGGATTATGCATAACGCAAACAAAAGTAATTGAGTCCCTATTCTGCCGTTACAGTGAAAGAGTTAACATAAATAGTAAAAAAACAAAATACCATACTAACACGTTTTGAAGCGTCTCCACCCATCCACGAATTCCAGGGCAGAAACGTTCTCAGCAATGACTCAGTGGGGCTCTGAGGCAGGGAGCAGCTGACCTCAGACACAGACATAACTGTTCCTCTTAGCACAGAAAGCTATTCTGGGTTAGGGGCACATCTTCAGATCTAAAGGTGGAGCACAAACATTCTCACACATTGTTAAAATATGAGCTTCTTTGGGGAGGGAGTGAACATAGTGAACATTATGTATATTGAATGTACACACTATATACACAAGTACAGTTAGTATGATACCCAATGCTCTGAAAAAGAGACTTACTAACTGGTTCTGAATAGAAAAAAAACACACAGACTTTGCCGAGTTTGAAGGAACTGAAGTATTTGTCAAAAACATTTTATTTTCAATGTGACTTGCTTTCAACAATGCATCAGCCTGCTACTTAGAATCTGTGATCTACACTAAGCCACAATCCATAATTTGTAAAGGTGTGTGACAGTGATCCTACAGATGGCTTGTGATCATTTTAAAGTGACAAATTATTCCACAAAAAACTATCTTAAAAGTAATTTGGAACCATTTTAAATGACAGATTGACATTTTCTTGCACTTCATCTGTTTATGAGTTAGGCATCCTCTGACAGTTGGCATTTTTAAGGCTTTTAGGCCATTTTGTGTTAGTGTTATTACAGATTGTGGCTGCGGTAGTTATACAAGAACATTCTGACAATCTTAAACTGTGATTCCTCTGTGATTAGCACCAAGTGCTGATTGTCTCACATCTCAAGTAAAATACACATCCCACCTCCGTTTGTCATTACACATTCATAAATGTACCAAAATACTATATAATGATATAAATACTGATATCATGTTTTGAAATAACAGGTAAACCAATGCACATACAAACACTCAAACACACCAATCAAAACTCGTGTAACTTATATATCTCAAACGAAGTGCTGCTGATATGTCAGCATGATACAATTCAATGATGGCAGAGTGCAAAGACGGCAAAATTAGTAATGCACCAAAAAGCAGCATCTAATAAACATGTTCACTGTGTTCTGTGACAAAGCAGCTCAAACATGGCCATGTGGTTATAAAGGGGAAAATGCTTCTCTGTTGACTGAGCTGTGCAGTGAGGTCTGCTTTAGAGCCCCTATGTTTGCACTTGTGTACTAACTGATGTGCTGACTGGATTAAGAAAAGCTCTATATAACATTTGATTGAGACAAAAAGGCAACTACACATAAAGCTTCATAAGAAAATACCTCTACTTTTCTTCCGTTTATTGATAAAAGGCCTCTTATTCAAACTTGAATTCAACTAGAAATTGTTGTCAACACCTTGTTCATGACAGTTGTCTTATTATGAAGACGTTGGCACAACATAGAAGGCAACAACATTGGCTTGAAGAAAAATGATTGCACTGAGCTACCATCAATTATGTGCTGAATGGCAGGAAATACCAACACTGTTAATCAATGCATGCAACTTCCACAAATGCTGTAGATAGAGGAGGAGGAGAGTTAGCTGGATCACACTTGTTCACTATCAAATATACAGCAGGTTATCCTTCTCTCCTCTTGATCATGAAGTATGCAGTCATTATGAGATCTCCTTCGCCAGCTCAATGTTCTCCTTGGTGATCATGCTCGGCTCGCCTTTCTGTGCCAGGTTGTCGCCCTCCTGGCTGGCGGGCCTGGATGGCTGCTCCTCCAGTTGCTCCAGTTCTTCCAGTATGGTCTGAACGCGTCGGACTCCATCCCGTCTCGCCTGACGCACATCTGCACGACCCTCAGGGTCGACCGAGTCCAGTGCTAAAAGCTCTTTGGTCAGCAGCTCCTCCAGTAATAAGTATTTCTTATCATTCTTCTTTCCGTCAAAACATTTCACCTCCTGCTCTAGTTTGGCAACCCGGTCGACTATCTGCTGTACTTTAGCCAAGCCTGGGTGGATTGGGCACTGAGCGGCCGGTTCAGCTTCTACCTTTACAGGTGTGACTTCAGGGGGAACAGCTGTCATGTCCTGGGCTTCTGGTTTTGGAGGTATTTGAACTGTGATGTCTGCAGTATGTTGCTGCGGTTGCTCTGGTTTCTGTGGTTGCTGGAACTGTTGCTGCGACTGCATTAACTGTTCAGGATACTGAGGCTGTGGGGACGTTTGAGGCGGTGCATGCTGGAACTGCTGTGGCTGCTGGAACTGCTGAGGTTGTTGAAATTGTTGAGGTTGCTGAGGCGGAGGCTGTTGGAACTGTTGAGGTTGTTGAGGCTTTTGGACGTCAGCTTCTATGTGCACTGGCTGTGGGGGTTGTGTGCTCTCGGGTTTCTGCTGAGTGCTTTGTTGTTCCTGCTCAATTTTCTGGGGCGGGTCTCTTGTGAGGACGTGCTGCTGAGCCTTAGAAGTAGAAAAGAAGTCATTAGGATCTGTCACAATCTGGGTCAACACGTACTGACATGAAAATCAAACGTTGTTGAACATCAAGGAAAATCCACATGGCAACACACAAAATACCTGTGGTCGTTCTCCCAGCACCTGCGTTATGATAGGTGACTGGCTTCTGATGTGAGGCTGGAGGTGAATGGAATCGCGATGCTGGGGGAGCAGAATCGGAGAGGCCTTTTCCCGCGGAGGCTGAATGGCTGAAGAGTAGCCAGGCCATTCGTCTGTCTGAATGCGATGGAAGGGCTGCTGGTGTTCTGAGTAGGGGGCACGCTGAGAGTAGACCGAGGGATTTAACTGAGCCTGTGTTTGTGTTTGGCCTCCTCCACCCTCATGGATCACAGGGATGGGGATGTAACCTGCTTGGAGACTGGTGCTGCTGGGCCGTGGAGGTTGGTGATGTGGGACAGTGTAAACCTTGAAAATACATTTAAATGAAAAAGTGCAAATTCAATATTTGGTCATTTACTTTCAAAACTCAGTCTATTACAGCCGTTTTAATGCATTTCTGCATGCAAAGTATACACTATTACAACATGCAAGTTCTTTTTTTTAAATTTCATTATTCATGTCTAACCTCTGCTATCTGTGAAACAGGCGAGCTGGCCTTTCCAGGCTCAGTGGAGCAGCTGTCTGAAGGTCCGTGTAAAGGTGATCGAGGCCTGCAGTGGAGCCCTGGCGTGGGGGAGGGCGTCCGCCCGTCTGTTCGGATATTCTGTGCAGTGCTTGGCTGGATGTAGGAATAACATGGATGCTGTTGCTGCCTCAGTTCTGCGCCTTCATGGAAGACTGGTATAGGAACATAACCTGGGCGAAGGATGGGGTGCTTCATTTCTCTCACAAAGGTCTTTTGTGTCTCCTGGGGGCTTGGTTCTGGCGGTATGTTGGGTCCATTTGCTGACACTTCTCTGACCTGAAACAGCCAACAGTAAATAGATCTGACTCAAAATGAGACATTGTCACTACTGAATTTGCTACAATTATGAATATCACGAATCAACAACTAAGTAAAACTATTTTAACCAGCATTTAAGTAAGGTTGATGTTCCATCTATCTTTTACCTATGTCAAAGTCAAACAGTTCAAGCACATGATTAGTTTAGACATCATCAGTGAGTACAGCAAACTGAGCAGACAATATGAAACTCAAATCTTAAGCAGTGATTAATTTATTCTATATTTTGCCAAGTGATTGGCTCATTTTGAGTTGTAAAAAGTATTAAAAGTAACAAAATACTGCAGTGATTTTTAACCATGCTGTTCTTACTAACGGTTGAGCAAAAGTAGTGAATCAGGTCTGAAATTCTGTACAAATAAACTTTAATACATTCAACATTCTTGTCTGAGGATGTTCAGCTAACCAAATAGTTTGGAAACGTTGGAGGTATTCCTTAACAGGCGAGTGCTGTCAGTCCTGAGACAATGGCTAAGGTTAGGGGTTAAAATGTGACATTTCCACAAGGGGATGACAAAACTATCACCGCTTTGAGGATTTGCTGAATGAAATTAACCGCTGATCTCTGACTTAGGCCCATTTCCAGTGAGTCAAGGAAACAAACAACAACAAACATATTTTGCTCCACAATCGGACTGGCGTCATTCACCTGGCAGGATTTCCTGACTTATCTCCCTCACACCATAGTTTGGCACACCGTCTAAGCTAACATGTTATTAGCAGTCATACACCGAGTGGAACTCTTTCTACACTGCAGTTGTGACAAACTTCACAAGATGGAAAGGTGATATTTTAATAATAGAATATAATAATATAATAACAGAATATAAATAATACTAGAATATGTCTGTATGCTTACCATGATTGCACTACAATGTAGTCATTTTTAGAGGTTTACTATTAATGGAAAACAATTATGATATCAGAGGAAATAAAATGACTTCATTCAGAGGGCGAGAATAATCAATCACTTTCCATTAGCCAAGGTGGAAAAGGTATTTTTATACTATTCTCATTATGTAACAAGTGGCTAGACACCTGCCAGTGACAGCTCTAAGGAGGACAAGCAACAGGTCTGCTGGTAGCTCAGCACTCTGTCAATGATATATCAGAAAAGTGACCGAGCTCTGCCGCAAACACAACGAAAAGTGCACCTATGTGTGATCCAGTGGCATGTGCCCCCCTCTAAGATAAAAGTTATGAAATAGCTGTGAACGACCCTTTGCCCTCTGCCATTTCAGTATGGGGACACTGCACGCTGCCAGCACCATTGCACCAATTTTATCCCCTGACAGCTGTGTCTTTCTAGCAGATTCTTCGGGACACTAACTTTGGACAACAGTGTCTATCTCCGAGACGAAAGATTACCAGCTGGCAGCCTGCGAAGCGCCCTGCAGCCCACGGCTTTTTCTCTGCAGACCCGCATGTTTTCACATTAAAGCCTGCTGAATGTGATCTGCAGGGCGGCCAGCGCCTCTCACATACAGCGCGCTCCACAGGCCGACAGTGATCCGGAGCAGCCTCAATCCTTGTAAGGGAAAAAGTTTAATGTGAGCGTGGACGTCGCAGTATTTTCCACCATGAGAGAAACGTTATTAAGACAGTTGAGCTGATCATAGGTAGCCATTCCATACTGCAGGGTGAGTCATCGGGTAATAATAGTGTTAGATCATGACACGGGAACATAACGGGGTTGATCACCCGTTATAATAGGCTTATGAGCTGTCTGTGAGGGGGAGGCGACGGTGCCAAACAAGGCCTCCAGTCAACAAGATTAATATATAACAGTGATGTAGCGCAGCGCTCTAACCGCTCCAGCCGCGCGCCGTACCACAGCACGCGCCGTAACCGACGGAGCTCCGCGCTGAAAACGAGACGTCAAAGAGTTAACCAGCCGTTAGCCGTTAACACTGACGAACCAACTTTACCCCGCCGCTCTTTTACCTTTTTCGTGTCGTGTCGCGGGTCATTCCAGGTGGTGGTGCGGTTGTTGTGATCCACGAAGAAGGGCCAGCCGGTCTGAGGGTCGATTTTGACTTCCCATCCGAGGGGGAGAGGGTCGTTGTCATTGTTGGCCATCGTCAGTATGGGCGACTGCGTCTTCACGCCGTTCATGTTGGTGCCTGTCGAGTACTGAAACATTTCACACAGGCGACGGACGCTTTAAAGATTCCTTGAAGTGACGTGGAAAAGTGGGCTGGAAGTTTCTCGAAATAGCAGGGTTAATGTTGGGGGCGGACAGCGCTGGATACGGTGGCATGGGCTCCCAAACCTGTTATGTCGCAGACCCCCCCCCAACATAGACACAAAGTAGACCCCCGATCTGCATTATTATAATATTCGTCAGGGAGCCCCAGAGGAGAAAAACGAATCTGCAGCTGTGAAAGTAGCTGTGATGATATCAGTAATACTCCCTCCTGCTGACTGGGAAATCTTTAACCCCACTGGATCAGTGACCCCAGCTTGAAACCAGTTTTCTGCGTCTTAGACGAGGGAATCCCAAGTTTCTTTCCACAATAAAAGGCTCCACAAATAGATGTGCTCAGACTCCCACATGAGAAATCTTGTCCAAGGGAACTCAGTCTGGCTTTGCTTTGATTTGATACACAATTGCGTAACCGTGGTGGTGTGATACAGAGTGGGCACAGTGATACCTCTGATGACAGACCTTCCTTAATCACAGGACTACTCCAATTCAACCTCAGAGGGAAATACTAGGGTGCCTGAATCCCAACAAAAAATAAACACAGAACAAAACTCATCCTCACTTGGCTAAATCATAACACAATTTGGACACTGCAGTTGGCGTCGGTTGATTTCTTTATTTTGGGACACCTGTGGATATTGACAAAAAAAACCCCAATACCTGTAGGCTTAGAATATAATCTATGGGGACAGTTCCTGCATAGCTGTTTGTAAGTGTGAACAGCTTAGACAAAATCTTGAAATGACCACTTTCAGCTGTTTCCTCAGGAATAGGTCAGTTCTATAAACCTTTTCAAAAGTAATATTATAGGTATTTGGGGCATATTATGTTGCAGTGGGCCGATTAAATGGATCATAAATTACCCAGTGTATTGATGTCATTTTCATTCCTGTTTACATGTGTGATGTTTTTTTTATTATGGAAAATCTCCTGTCAGTCAGTGTTTAGCTGTATGTCCTACATGAACTGATTTCCTTGGTCAGCGGAGTCATTAATACAGTGATAAATCACATAACAAATGATTATCGGATTCTTCATTCAGTGATGGTTCCAGAATATTTGCATGCTCTCATCAGCTCTTCCTTTTGCTAGCATGTCAACCAGCACTGGATGGATATGTATCTGGTTACCACGCACTCACCTGTCCTTTCTTGACCCCTCTGTAAGTGGCTTTTAATGGAGGAAAGATTTCAGTGTTGCTCAACACAAACTGGAACCACTAAGCTTTGATGGGAAGACTGCCTGGACATAATTATAATATGTTGCTACAAACGTTCTGAGTAGGCATAATGCACCTTAAAAATCTTAGTTATTGGTCCTTAAATAATATTACTGCAAAATAACATTAGCTGCCAAAAACGTGGCACTATGGTGGAAAAGAAAACAAACAAAAAAAATCCTGTCTTTGGCGCCCCCTAGTGTTCATATAAAGAAGACATTGTGGCAGACAATGCATATTTCCAAACACTTTCATAATGCATTCATGTAGCCTATTAAATTGCTTTTATCGGTCATCCTAATTGCTTACATTGCGCTAGTTGACGGTGGAAAATGACAAGGCGATATATATATATATTTGTTGCCTCCCCTACATTGCTGCTGTTAACACTGCAAATTTCCCTTTGTGGGAATAAATTCTTCATATTTAATTCTTAATAGAAAAGACAAGAAACAAACAAAAAAACTACACTGAACACCACCCGGCCCTCCACTTTCCATCACCTTGGAAAAATCTCTCTGTCACTTTTGTTTATCTATTATTTATTTATTTGTTTCGTTGTTCAGATAGATATCCTGTTTGACTGTGCAAAATAAATTTATATTGTTTTTGTAATATTTTTTGTCGGTTTGTTTTAATACATTAATACACACGTTAACTGCACTTTAATACAGCGTTTGTACTGTTAGAATGACACCAGTGTCAGACCGAATTTGTTTGTCAAAACTTGACCGTGTTATTTAAAGTGCGCTCACACTGTAGTCCTAATGCTGACTCCTGAAGTCAGATTCCGGAAATGTCTGGAACGGTCCCCGGGTTGCGAGTTATTGCCGTCTACCAACGGTAATTAAAGCAAACGCACCCTTGTACTCAACTTCAAAATAAAAGTCTCTTACGCAAATTAGTTTTACACTTTGTGTAGTGTGATAAAATTCAATGTATGCTCGCTAGTAGAAGCTGTTAGTTGACTATTCACCTCGAGAATCTTGGCTATCCTTCAGAAACATATCACTTTCACGGCTGAAATTGTAAAAGTAGTTTTCGTTATCTCGTCCTGACCTCGCTGGGGCTCTTCACAGCCACGCACGCACGCACGTACGGACGCTTCTCTGGACTCCTGACGTACGTCCTGGCGCCTGGTCAGCTAGCTTCTAAGCTAGTTAGCTAATTGTTGTTGTTAACCGCGCACACCGGGGTCGGTTAACGTTAGCTAACTAGCTGGTAACTAACGCTTTCTGCCCTGGTGACTGTCAGCACCGGTCATGGACGACGAAAGCCATCCCAAAACCCTGTAAGTACTTTTCTAGTACCAAACAGTAGCGTTAAGTATTGTAGGCGAAGCTAATCTCGGGAACCGGTGGCTAACTTAGCTAGTTTACCCGCTGTCTACACCACCACGGTGTGTACAACAAGATAAAACAAACATTAATGCTACATAACCGCCAGTTTAGTTAACATATTAACATAATCAAAATAATACTTATTTCATACATGGGTGAAACCTGAAAGCGCTAACATCGGCAACCGTTTAGCATTAGCCGTCGTTGCTGTTGGGTCAGCTTGTACTGTAACGTTAAGTCAGTCAAGCTAATATACATAACGTCACTTTAATAACTCACCACCACCACCACCACTAACCGGTATGTAACGTTAATACCCGAAATAAACTTCCTGTGTGTCAGTTTTGATAGGGATTGTTAGCATTTCATCGTCACTTTGAGTTAACTGAAACAGCGTTTACAAAACGGACTTCTTGTTTCCCCTGCAGGTATGTGGGAAACCTCTCCAGGGATGTAACCGAAGTTTTGATCCTTCAACTCTTCACCCAGATAGGGCCTTGCAAAAGTTGTAAAATGATCACGGAGGTGAGCAGCCACTATCGTGTGGTTTATCTTCCTGTTCACATCTGGGTGGGGGTGACCAAGTACAACTTTTTACCGTAACTGATATGCTTAAGATGTTACTTATCAGTGATTTTAGTTGTGGTCCCTGATCGTGGGGATCGTTGAAATTACACTTAACTTCTAGATAATGGAACCTAACTTGAAGTCTTGCGTTTGACTTTTGTCCCTTGCAGCATACCAGCAATGACCCCTATTGCTTTGTGGAGTTCTTTGAACACAGAGATGCTGCTGCAGCCCTTGCAGCCATGAACGGGAGGAAGATACTAGGAAAGGTAGGACAGTTTGTCTGGTCTGAAATTAAATGCAGTGAAATTAATTCCCCTGTGATTCTTTTGCGCTGTGTAGAAAAGGTCTCTCAAGTTCTCATAAAGTAAAGCCATAGTTTTAAAAGCTCCTTTTTTAACTCCTTGCTCTCAGGAGGTCAAAGTAAATTGGGCCACCACTCCAAGTAGCCAGAAGAAAGACACATCCAGTAAGTATTCACCTACTGATTTGCTGATCTGCTGAAATCAAAGTGTAACAGAGAAAAGTAAATGTTTTTTACTTTCTTTGTTTGTCTTTTGTTTCGCTACAGATCACTTCCATGTGTTTGTGGGTGATTTGAGCCCTGAGATTACCACAGAGGATGTCAAGGCTGCATTTGCACCTTTTGGGAAAATCTCGTAAGTTTTCTTATTTTACAGGGTGTTTATTCTTGTTTGCAGTACAATAACTTGAATGCTACAATGAAAGCATAATGATTCCTTTGAAGTTGGGCAATGTTAAGGTCCATAATAATAATCATCTGTAAGTTTGTGCTCGTAAACAACCGTCTATGACCATGTTTACATGCATACAACGTGGGTAGTAACCTGATTGAAAAAGACAACAACATGTATGGTCTAACTGAGAGTATAACAATATTAACATGTCCACACATATTTAAACAAAGAATGTGGATTTTCAAGATGTGAAACACTGGTCCCCAAGTGATGATACCCGTTGTCATATGAAGTCTTTTGTTTTGGGACAAAAGCAATGGTTTGATATCATGCGAAACAATGGGACCCCTCCTCGGATGGCGCACCTTTCAGAGACTATACGCTCATGTAGACTGACCAACAGATTTGTAGGTTTGGGGAAATTGGTGCTTTCACTCTGTACGTGTCCTGTGAAAAGAAAAACCAAAGAGGGAAAACCCAAGATACCTCTTTGTGAGTCAGAGTGTTTCAAAGTGAACAGAGCTGATTGTTGAGAGGAACTGCTTCGTTTTGGTTTTATCCTGACCTATGTCAAATTAATATCACGTGTCAAAGACACTGCATCCATGCATGTAAACATAGTTAATGATGTACTGACATTATTGAAACACATGCAAATAAGCATCAGAATGGACTGAATCTCTCACCATCACGTTTAATGCTTTGTCTTTAAAACACACCTGTAACAGATTGGAACAGCCTCATATAAGTTATTAATTACCAACACATTTCCTGTAAGTTGTTCAGCTCTTTGTTTCAGTTACTCATTTGTGGTCTGTGCATTGTGCCTCTCTGATTTTATGACTGAAGTGTCAGTTTTTAGCCTACTCTTGATTTTTCTTTGCATATTTAGGGTGTGGTAAGTAAACTGTATGTCAGCTAAATGTAAGCTGTGTGTATGAACCTGAACAGCCTTTAGTTGTGGGTCTCAGTGAAGTAATAGCACTTTGGTTATTTTACAGAAATGCTCATAGGATTGGACAGGAGCTTGAAGGCTAACAGCAAGGAACTGTGCACTCTGGAGACTCAGATGTAGTTTTTTTTTTCTCTATTTATTCCATTCTTTCCATATGTCTTTATTTGTAGTTGCTATGTGTTAACATGATCTAGCTTAGATTATCAAATTCCAATACTCAATGTCTTCCTCTAAATCTATGTTTTAAATTGTCTCATTTTGATTTGCATAGTGTTGTTTGTAGTGCAATGATCCTCTTCCAAAATATCTGAAAATGTCAATTTCTCAAAATTTGCAGCTCCCCAAACTCCATACTCCATATTGGTGGTAAAGAATTGACCAGGAAAAATAAAGAAATCTGTTAACAGGCCATGTATGCCTTTTAATTCCTTTTTTCTCTTTTCATATTTTCTATATGTCTATTTGTAGGTAGAGCACCAACAGCAGATTTTAAGAATGCATGGTAATCCATATAATCTGTTCCTTTTGTGAATTTAAATCAGTAGCCTACTATTGAGAAGACTGAACAAGAGGTGGTGCTCTAGTAACAAGGATCCGTTAATACATCTGAAATTATTTAAAAAACAATACTGTAGGCTGCATGTATTTGTACTTGTTTTTTGTTTTCAAGTGTTGCTTTGAAGTTATATATCGAGTCAGTGCTCAGTACAAGGTCATGAGAGCTAATGTACATTAATGTAGGACAGTGTAGAGGATTCACAGTTCAGTGTGTTTTGCGTGGTTCCTTTTTTTAGTTTGAAGTATTTCAACTGGAAAATGCACTGAAGTTGTTTTCACGTTTCCCTCCAGGGATGCCCGTGTTGTGAAGGACATGACGACAGGCAAATCAAAGGGGTATGGATTTGTGTCCTTCTACAACAAACTGGTAAGGCTCCAGTGCAGGAACACAGACTGAAGGTTATTTCTATTTTCTGTTTATTATCCTACTACACTGCTTTTACAGAAATTTCAGTATAATTAATCATAGCTGAACCCATAGTCACAACAACTTAAATCATCTAACATTACATAGTTTGTTGTTTTTTCATCTCCATCCTTAGTAATACTCTGATTAAAACAGTAATGTGTATTTTGAGTCCTGATTATGGCCTTAATAAACTTTAGAGACTCATTAAATGTAGAGGGTAAACTCTCTTTGATTTGAACTCGTAGGATGCAGAGAATGCCATCATTAACATGGGTGGACAGTGGCTCGGAGGGCGCCAAATCAGGACCAACTGGGCGACACGTAAACCACCAGCTCCAAAGAGTGCCCAGGACAGTAAGTTATAAAGACCCAGCGACCCACACTGTATACTCACACAGGGCATCTTACTCTCCTCAGCACAGTCAGACCAAAAGTCGGACGTTTCACCTTCTTTACAACACGTGCACATTTAAAAATCCAATCACATTTGCTTCCTGTGAAAAATATGCCGTGTGTGCATAAACTTGAATCAGACTATTCCAGTTCATTATGTTGTGACACACCCACTTTTCAGTGTTCAGCGTTCTTTGCTGTATCACTTGGAAATGCATCACAGGATGGAGGCTTCATATTCTGTTTCATTACTACACCAGACTTTGATTTTTAGTTTCCATACACATCACATTTCCTCTTAGACTACAGATACTGAAGTGTCTGTAACTTCATCGTAGCTGTCACAAGTTGTACCTGTAACTAATGATTGAGTTTAAACTTAAGCTTTACATACAAAGCTAGGAACATCCTAATGGTCCCGATGTTTTTATTTCAGATGGCTCAAAGCATCTGAGGTTCGATGATGTGGTGACTCAGTCCAGTCCACAGAACTGCACTGTGTACTGTGGAGGGATCCAGTCAGGACTATCAGGTAAGTGTCATCTGCTCTAAGGAGCCATTGTTACAGTCTTTTCAGCTTAAATACACTGGGCACAGATGCGACGCAGCGCTTACCGAAGCAAGCAGTTGGTGTCTTTGGAACATGCGGTTGCTTGCCAGCTTTGTTTTCCTCGGTGAATTTAAAGAAGGACCTTACAGGAAATTAGTTGAAGCATTTAGTTATCCACGGTTTAGAAGCATAACTGGTACTGAATTGATTAGCTGGATCATTTCAGTTCCAAGACTATGGACACACGTAAGTCACGGATCATGGATGATTTATTTCTTTTCAGAGTGGTTCTGCAGGCTGTGTTGCAGCCTCAGCTGATAACAATGAGTGTGTCAGTCTGCATCTGTGACTTGCGTACTTTGCCCATTAGCGTTTTTGAGGAAAGTCTAAATAAATGACAAGGCTGCTGTTTGAATAAGAACTAATTACACTAACCTTTTTCCTTCATTGAATCTTTCAGAGCACCTAATGCGACAGACCTTCACACCATTTGGTCAGATAATGGAAATTCGGGTTTTCCCAGAGAAAGGATACTCGTTCATCAGGTAGCTCCTCAGTCTATTGCATCATTTGACCTCTAGATGTCAATGCAAGCACATTGCATGACTCCAAGACAGGCCAGTTAATAGCTGACTCTGTGTCAGCTGCCTTTCCTGTCATGTGTGTCTTTATAACTGATATCATAATGGATCAGTTTATTCAGTGTGTTAATGCTGTTTATATTCTGAATGCCCTGTTTTATGAATGTGACTGCTGAGCTGCCGTTTTCCTTTTAAGGTTTTCCTCCCATGATAGTGCCGCCCATGCCATTGTTTCGGTAAATGGCACAGCCATCGAGGGACACATAGTGAAGTGCTTCTGGGGCAAAGAATCTCCTGACATGGCCAAAAATCCACAGCAGGTAGGGGAGACATGGCTGACAATACAACAGATGAGATTAAAACATACATAGCTTCTTATTAGAGATGAGAGTGATGGGAGAGAAGAATGAAATAATAACAAAGGTCCACAGGGGCCAGTGTTTGCAGACTGAAAATATAAATTGACTGACCCAAGTGTACTGTGCTAGAGCATCAATTTCTTCTATTTGCAGTATTTGTAATAACATCATTTGTTCCAGACTGAGCATGCAGGTTTTTATCGGGACCTGTAACATTTATATTCACCTTTTCTCTCTGTTGGTGTCACTCAGGTCGAGTACAGTCAGTGGGGGCAGTGGAACCAACTCTATGGGAATCCACAACAGCAGTATGGGCAGTATGTGACCAATGGGTGGCAGGTTCCCTCCTACAGCATGTACGGCCAGACGTGGAACCAGCAAGGATTTGGAGTAGAGTGAGTTGTTGTGCATCATGTTTGTCTGTTGAATTGTTAAAGTCTGCTAAAGATGAAGAGCACTGATTTCTTTCATAACACAGCTTCACACACACACAGTGTCCACACTGATACTGACTGGGCATCTGTGGTGTCCTTGCAGGCAGTCCCAGTCACCAGCCTGGATGGGAGGCTTTGGGTCTCCGTCTGCTCAGGCCGCAGCCCCGCCTGGTCCAGTCATGTCCAACCTGGCCAACTTCAGCATGGCTGGCTACCAAACGCAGTGAGCCGGGCCCTGAACTAAGTGTAATACCAAGGGGATTTTCTGAACCCTTTTTAAACTACGCAGCACTCTTTCATCTGGACAGCTGCTGTGGTAGGAGAAGGGCAGGGGCCATATTCACAAAGCCTTTGTAGCTAATACTTGCTCTTTAACATAAGTTAACAATTCTGTTTTAAACAGCTGAGTTCATCTCACTCAGTCCTTTTTAAAAGTTGATTTCATGATAGTTAATAGTTCTGTTTTGGGAAAGTGCACGTGGGCTTCTGAAGTAAAGCCAAACCAACTGTCTGAGTAGATGCTGAAGGACATCCAGTCTCTTAAAATGATTGGCCCTTTGAGATCATGTCAAAGAGCATTTGCGGCATTAGCATGTTTACTGGACAGATATCTAAACTGAGGCTATTTAAGGCCTTTCCTCTCACAAATACTCATAAGTTTACCAATAGGCCAAACCATCAAAAAGTCAGCGTGGTCCCTTTCAATTAATTGTTACCCCCAAAGTTTGTGTTTTGTAACCGAGTATCCTGAAATATACACATAGAAACATAACAGCAAAGTTCCTTTAGTGGAGATAAAAGCACACTTAGTCCTTGGAGACCTCAGACTTGTTGACATTAATACTTAATTATCACTCTATAGCAATATCTGCTCTCAGTTTGCCAATGTTTTTGAATTTTTCAGCGATAAAGTGTTTGTTACAGACTTGTCAAAATGTTTATGTACTTGTCATATTCGGGGCATTTCCTGTCATTTTATACAACAGAAGACAAAACTTCACTCAAGTTTATGTGTTGATTAAATCCATTTTTGTCGTATAGGTCAGTTTTTTAAAAATTGCATAAGGTGATGACAGCGTCTTACAAGCAGAAGTGATCGGCCACCATGAATTTGCTACAACGTGCACTGAACCACAAGACTGACCTGCTAAACGTTGGTTTGAGCTTGGCTTCAGCTCATTGCTACAGTAGACATTCAGTCCTTAAATGAGATATTGATGAGAAATGCTTTGTGAATGGGGCCCCCGGAATGGTAGTTTACCTTTCCAGTATATGTGAAGCAACTATTTGTATAAACAACTGTGGCTTTAAAGGAGATTTAAGTGGGACGTTGTTTCTCTTGGGTAATTTTTATGTACAAAGAAAATTTCACCTACACGGCTCTAAATGCAAAAAAAAAAAGTTTTTCCATGTTTTGTATCAGAGTGATCAGCATGTTCTCTGCAGACTTTTGATGAACTTTGGGTTAAACCTAAATGTAGCCTAGATTGGACTAATTTATAATCCTGTGTCTCGAAGCAAAGGCTATTGCACATGCTGAATATGTAAAGAAACGTAAAAACAGCTTAACCCCAAACTTTGTAAAGGTATCTGACTCTGTGTGCTGATTCTGGGGCTGGTTTCCTAGAAAAATACCGAATTTTAAGTATTTTCTTTCGTTTTTTTCTTCCTCTTCATAACCTCAGTTAAGTTCTGTCTCGTGGCTGTGGGAGTTTTTGAGAAGAACCTTAGAATTCATTTAGCAGAAAAACCAGCCCCTAATCATATTGCATAATGTTTGTCATCATTTAAAATGCTGTACTTTAGTCACCCACCTTTGTAAAGACACTTTGTCCACAGTGTAAGGCTCACTATGCATCAGGAAAGCTTTGTTTTATGTTATTCCACCGGAAGCGGAAGATTTCCTAAATGTCATCGATTGGTCGAAGCGTAAGGGCAACTTTTCTGCTTCTTAGTGAATTCTGAATTTTCCATATATTCCAGGTAAAACTATTTCAAAACTGACAAATTATGACAAGAGGATTTCTCTACGACATCTCTCCCTTTGGATTTTATTTGCGCACGTGCCATTCTGTACAGTGTTTTACACTCCTTGTAAGCTCACTCTCATTTTCCTGGACGCAATCGCCAACACGCCTGATAATGTTTTTGTTTGTTTGTTCATTTGAGCTGGGGTGATCATGTAATCAAAACTGGGTCATGTTGGCTGAGAGTGTAAATATGAACCTTGATCACAAACCTTCATGAAACTTAAGAAATAATGTATATACTGTAGGTAGAATGTTATAAAATACAATGCCATCACTAAATTGCAGCAATATAATTTATGAATAAGCCTTAATTGATGTGTCCGTAAATCTAAACTTTGTGTTAATTACAGAGGCTGCATTACAAATCCTAATTATTTTTCGACTGTGGATTTTCCCATTTCTAGGTTTGTGTGCCATTTTCAGGAATTAGAAGGAAGCAGGTGATGTTTCAGCTTGAACTGCACACTTATGACATGTAATATATTTGTTGCTTCAACTATTGAATGTAATGGCAATTTGCTTTTATGACAATAATACATTTAAGTTGAACAGAAGTGATGTTTAATAATAGAGGATGAAATGAACAGGAAAGTCACTTCAAATAAAGAAACATTTGAACCTGGTCATTCAGTGCTTTTATTAGACACCAGTAAGTTGGGCTTTACACAGACATTCTCACAGCAGAGCATAAAGTCACTGTTAAATGAGGTTTTCTGAAGACATACTGAACATCTAAGTGGGTGGGGTCACTGAAGATGTAAAGGGAAATGTCAGTATATTCTCTAACTGGATAATATAGGTTGGGCAACTAAATCACATGTTTACAGCAGTGGTTGGTGGCGGACAGAACTGTGCAGAGAACATGAAGTTTATGGGAATCCTGTCTACACAGTGGTGCTGTCATACTGCAGCCCTTTTGCTGCTCGATATACATTTAATTCATAGTGATAACTAAAAACTCATCTTTTGCCAGTTTAAGCTGAGGTTCACAAGTTTGTACAGTCTGAATGTTAAATACTCTAGACAGCACGTGTTTTCTACACACTTGCTCAAAAACCTGTTTACCATTCTTATTTACATTCATGTTAGAAAAATATGAAACCCAAATTATGATGACCACATTTAGAAAAAACAAACAGTCCTTTCAAATTAAATGTCCCACATCTGGTTATTTTGTACTGAATGGAAACATATTTAATATTAATATATTTTAACAAAGGGTTGCAGATGCTGTCATGTATTACTTTAGCTTACATGACAAAGATGCTGAATAATCATTGAACCATGTATTACACTAACATAAAAAACCTATTCAGGCATTACTTTGTAGATTGGTCCAACAAGCTTTTGAGCAACTAATAGAACATAAACATTCATAAACGTTCAATGACTAAAGCAAAGCAAGCATTCACTTCGATGTTAAGTGGCATATGCACTGCCTAATATTGGATTATATTGGATACCTTTGTTTTTACTAACATATTGTTGAAATAGAGTTATATTGCACACCATTATTAATATGTAGATTCACATTCAGGTCTCAACTATAACGTACATTGTGTATATCTGAGCTAAAACTTTAACCAGTTCATTATATTAGCTCTTGCGCAGTCACCTAGTAAGCAAAGAATTTCAAAAATGTGTTTATACAGTATTTACATATTTCCAAGAAATGAGTACTGAGCAGCTGAAACGAAGTGTATCGTTGTTCTGATTGCCTAATTGTTATCGTTAACCTGAAACATCCTTTTATTGAATACACTATAAACATCGAGAAGTTGTGAAGTTGTGTGTTACCTGTCGATTCTCGATAACCCATGATTCTGTTTCTCAGAGGTTAATCACAAATGACAGTCGCGTGCAGAGTTGGTACGAGCTCCTGATCTCCTTGATGACGTGTCAGCTTTGGTCCCCCTGTCTACACAAACCAGGACGCTTCCATCTGAGGCAGTGTTGTCACTCTGGGTGAGGTAATCAGAACAGCATTTAATCGAATAAAGCAAGGAGAGTCTTGTCTGCTTAGCTGAAAAGTTTAAGAACATCTTTTAACACATTTCTATGTTCAGTTTATCGGTGGTCACAGTCAGTTTTCCTACCGTTTCGTTCCCTTTGGCTTTTTCATGTAATCCCAGTTTCTCCATAATCAGCTCAATCCTGGATTTGATGCCTTCCACAGAGCTTTCAAGCTGGAGAACTTGTCTGCCCAGTCTTTCATGATGAGAGAAAAGTAATTCAGTTTTTGGTTATTGTCCATGTGATTTATTTTTTATTTTATTTTAAGATGATCCAAGACATAGGTTAAATGTAAAAAACCCTTCCTCACTTTAGAAACTGCTCCTGATCCACAGGTGTGTGACTGGAGTAGTTCTTCTGCTCACTAGACATTACAGTAGTTTTCTCCATTAATTCTTTCCCATAGTTAATTCCAAGATTGTTGAGTTCAGTGCAAAGAGCATCCTGACAACAAATGGGCAAATCATCATAAGCCTTGTCTGCATTCATCCTTAAATATATGTGCTCTTATGATTGATTGTAACATAATGGTATCACATTTATCCTGTGAATTCAGCCACATTGTATAAACTATTACACACACCCTCTTTTCCTCCAGCTCGAGTTTCATCCTCTCTTGCTCGTCTTCGTCTAGGATTTTGTTCCCATCACAGTCAAAACGTGAGAAGGCTGCAGAAATTTCATGATCAGCGTGTCCCATCCTAGAAGATCATGAGAACAGTGAGGGTTATATTTAAAATTTTTAAAATTGGCATATGCTCTTCTTGATATTTTGTCACTTACTCTTTCAGAGTTTCTCTGAAGTCTTTGAATTCAATTTCTCCAGATCCAGATCGTAGCGCTTTCTGAACATCTGATATTTTCTCCTTTTTAATTTTCAACTTGGTGAATGTCTTCATATAGCTCTGAAAAGCAAGAGAAAATCATTTACTTCACCTTCTAATCTATAGAAATCTGTATACATTGTGCTTTTATATTAAATCTAATTGTCTTACCTGTTTGATGATGTCGGTAATCTGGAGCTCATCTTTTTGGGATGAGAGCTCTTCCTTAACCTCAGAATATGTGTCATTTATGATGGCCAGAAACATGTTCTGAAGACAGATAAAGATGCAATCAGAACGGTTGTCTTTATTCTTTTAAAATCAAGAATCTGGCGTAGCAAAGGGACTTACCAGAAGAACAAAGAAAACAAAGAACACATAAGTGACAAAGTAGATTGGCCCAAGAACTCTGTTAGCTTGGTCAATGGCATTGTAATCAAAGTCACCAAGAATAATTCTGAACTGTGTGAAGCTGCAGAAAGAAAAAAGGGAAAACCCTGATTAATTAATGCTTAATCATCTCATTTACATGTTTCCTGTTAAGATGTTATTTTGTGTACATCTTACATGCACTTCACGAAGGTGCTGAAAAATTCAACCTCTGTCCCAAAAAGCAGATATCCAAGTTGAGCATAGGCAAAGAACACGATGAAGAACATGATGGCAAAGCCCAAGATATCTTTAGCACAGCGACCCAGCGTGGAGGACAGCTGAGTCATGGTTTTGTTAAAACTGATGTACTTGAAAACCTAAAGGACAAAAAGGAAACCACAATCGCTTGTGAGAAACTAGAGCTATGTAAGATTAATAGGTAAGTTAATGTGAAAGATGACAAAACTTTACCTTGATCCACGCAAAGAACAAGTTCACTGCGTTCATGTTGTTGTACTGTGTTTGCCAAAAGGCTAGAAACTCAAAATCAGCATAGATATCTGGTTTTTCCAGTAGTTTTCCGAGCAATTTGTCCACTTTAACTGTCCGGAAAATGTTGAATACAATGGCAATGATGGCGAGCTGGAAAGGTGAATAAAATTACTTCAAGAAGAATCACAGAAAATGTTTGCATTGTCTAAAAATGACATGTTCTTACCATTATGACCACAATATCCAGTATGTTCCAGATGCTTTTGAAATAGGCCAGCTTGTGTATACGCAGTTCAAGAATCTCCTCCACAACATAGTAGAGGATGAATAAACAGAAGAACATCTCACAGCCGAGGATGAAGTAATCCCAGTTGGTGATGTATCGAATCAGTTTGACTGTTCTTATTTGGTAGGAAGGGATCGCTCCGCCAGTCGCTGGAAATTCAACCACCAATCTAAAAGCAGCAGAAGAAGAAGCAAAACGTTAGTCAACCAGTGGAAGGTTCGCTAACTGATGGGCAAAATTGTTATGGAAATGGTACTCTTTACCTGATGACGCAAAACATGTTGATGTTTGCATTGTAAGTGGAGAAGTCGATGAAGACCACTCTGGTTCCTCGGTCAAGCCATAGGTTGTCCACCAGTTCCTGTAGTATGATGGCACTCTCCTCTTTGGTCCGACTCAGGTCCTGATAGTATCCTGCACCGCTATATGTGGTCAGCAAGCCCCAGTGAGAAGAACCTTTGATTTGTTTCTCTGTGTGGTAAGTCCAGCTGCAGGGGAAGAAGACAATTTTGCAGCAGTTTTCTGATCTTACTGTATATTCAAACTAACCATGTATGAAAAACAATGGGTGACTTACGCAGTGCCATTTATGAGACCGAAGTTAAGGTCATCTTCCTTCTTTTCATTGTAAACGTCAAAGCATCCCGTGATCTCATCTTGGAAGTCTTTGTGGACCTTGCAGGAGTTGTTCATGACCTTAATCTGCCTCATTCTTGGGACTCCCAGCAGCATGTTCTCATAGTAGATAAAGGACTTGTCTCCAGCCTCCAGAGACTGGCCATTGTACCATGTCGTCCAGTAGAGGCTATCCAGTAATGGACCCTGAGCATGCTGTGTATATAGAAGGAGGGTGGAAGCAGTTTGAATTATACTCGGAGCAAATCTCATATTTTCATATTGCAGTAACTTTTTACTGTAATTAAACCAAATGGAAATTAATATAGAGGAAAACTCACAGTCCAGAAGTCAGCCATGGTGCTAATGGACTGAAACGTCACCCCACTTTCACCGCCTGTATTCACAAACAGGTCCGTCATGGCTTTAGTGTAGTAGTAGGTGCTCGAGCTGGTCATACCGTATGTCACTGAAAGACAACGTCATCACATTGTTAACGCCCAATCACTGATTCCTATCTGGCTTTACTCAGGCTTAGCCCTAAATGTTGCTCCATTGAACCGTCCGAGATAAGACAACTCAGAAGCAGACATGCAACGCTTCACTGAGGACTTGTTGTTTGGCTGTGTTTATGTGACTGCAGTCAGAAAGATCCAGATTAGAGGCCATAATTTGTTTGAAGAGAGAACAGGCTGACCTGACGCAAATAGCCTCATCAAACAATGTAAATCTAAGCCGGACAAAGCAACAATGGACGAGGCCAAATGCTCTTATCGCTAAAAGGCAAGAGATGCCTATGTCCCTTTCACTCCTAATGCTCAGCTGGACAATAGCTTTCAGGGAAAGGGATGGGGAGGACATTTGTGAAGCATTTGATGGTAAATCAACAGTCAAAAGTGCCCTGTAACGTAACATCCAAATGGTTAGCACATGAACAAGCTATCTGCATTGCTAAAAGCTGGTATAATAAAATAATAATAAAGTAGGAAAAAGATACAACAATGCAGTATAGTCAAACAAAATTTGCAATTCACTCAATTGAAAATACACCAATGTGTTAAATGTTTGGATTCTTTTTTTAGTACAATAAGCATACCTTTGTGATAATAAAGTATGAATCCTGAGGTGTAGGTGTAAAATTATGTGTTGAAAAGAGGAAAGAAGTGCTGAGAATTGCTTGTAAACACTTTTTGACCAGGGTACTTTTACATTTTTAAGTCTGCGAGTGGCAGGACTAAACATCGGATTATAAAAGTGGAATACTTACAGAGGCATATGTCCACCAGGAACACCAGATAGACCAGTAACTCCCGCAGCGTCGTTCGGACAAACAGTTCTCTGTTGTCTGAGGTGTTTTCCGTCAACGTTGTGCCCCACAAACCTCCAGAAAGAATACAGTACAATGTATAATTTACGTTGAGATATTGATATATTATGTACAGATATTGAGACATAACGGTACAACAGTCTGTCAGGGTATTTTTTGTACAAATAAATATTTTGGAGGATACAAATGGAAAATATGTGGATAAGAAATCAGCTTCATATAGCTAAAATACTATAAACCACTTAGCACATAATAAAATTACATACAGCAGATCACAGACAGCCATATATATTACGTTCTGTACCATCGTAATTAGATATTAATAGTACGTATTAACCCTTAAGAGTCTAAGGCATTTTCTTCTATATTTCTAGGTGCAGCTCAGGTTTCCTACCTTTGATAAATGAGCAGCAGCCTCTTTGTTTCTTCACCAGGCTTTGGTCAGTGGTTGGCGGTTCCTCTGGGAGCGGGCCAAGCGGGTCTAGTTTGTACATACTGTCCATGGAGCCCTGGAAGAGGGGCTGGGGGTTGTAGATGGTGCTGACAGCTCTGGGCAGAGGTGGAGGAGTGCCACAGAAGCCCTGGTTCACCCAGGCCCCGTTGCCCACGCTGTCCAACTCGCACTCAACCTGCCCGGTCAGGTGGCTGTCAGCACGGTTGTTCAGGCACTTCATGCTGTTAGGCACCTGTGTTTGTCCCTGTTGACTACTGGTGTTGCGATCAGAGAGGAGACTGAAGCAGAGCAGTGTCGACAGCTTTTGACCACCTGCTGGAGGGATGGTTATAAAGACAGGATGACATCAGCTCTGTTAAGGGAGGAGCGGCTGGTCCTCTGGAGCTGGAGCTTTTCTGGTCTTCAGATTGAGTTAAAACACATTTAGATTATGTAAGAACACAGCATTGACATACTTTGCATCGACACACAGCAAGGTTTTACTACATACCTCACATTTGGTCATTGATATAATCTTAAATCTTAACTGATAAGAGTTTGTATCTAATCTTTAGCCTGTTACAAAATGTATTGATTTGATCACACCTTCAGTTGCTGGTTACTTCTAATGAAGGATCATTTTCATGTTTGCAATAGCCAGTGCGTTTGATAAAATAAAATGAAACCACACTTTTCTATCATGTACAGCCTTCCTTCAAATGAGATTATGCGAATACCACTGATGAATTTGAGGAACTCCATTCTCCACAGTATCACATCCTGTACAACCTATTGATTTACTTCAGATATTTAATAACAGAAAATATTCAGCCATGTTGCAGGGGTAAATAATTCAGCAGTTATAATTCAGCATTTTAATTTGTTTTGCCCTCTCAATTACTGCCATGCTGTGCACATTGTTGTCACTATTGATTAACAACTCACCCAATAACGCGGCCCTGTTGAGGAAATCAATTAATTGCATGTCGATTATAGTTTCTGTCACCAACTGTTTGCGGCTTGTGACTGAATTAATGAAGAGCATAATTGCAGTGTCACGGACGGTCTCCAGCTCATTACCATTACGCACTTTTGACTCTGCCGTCTATTCATTTTTGACATGCCAACTGTCAGAAAGCGTTTATTAGGTATGCAAACACTCAACGTGGCATATGAATCTTTTTATGACCATCTGTATCAGTGTTTGGCACCTCGGCTATTAGCCAAGTCTCCTCTGCCGCCACAACAAGCCCCCCTGCAACACTTAATCAATATTGTATTTAAGTATTCCTGGCTAAAATCAATCATAAATTAAGCAGACTATTAAATACTTTGGCTTTATATCACTTTTAGTTTATTATAATTTGGTATATAAAACCTTTCTATATGTTTGTTATGTATCTATTTATGTCTTTCTTTGTTTTATGCAATTGGAGGCATTAAACCCAACAGCCCATAATATGAAACAAAATAAAAACAGCATAACAACAAATAATTCCACGTATTACTGTCCAAATCAACAACATCAACGTTATTAGCGGTTGGCCAGTACAGTTAATGCACTGCTGTAGACTTGTACTTAATGCAGATAGAGTTTGGGTCCAGCTATGGGCGTTCATGCTTCAGCGGCGCTGAACAGAGCGATTACACACAGCCATTACCACACAATAGAGTTTAATTTCTGCTCCTGCTCTGAAGCCGTGGCTGGATCTGGCACACAGGCTTCCTTAATTTGCTGCGGCTTGTGCCACCATTCAAACTTTTTCAAATCTGGAACAATCACTTCTCAGTAGCTGATGATTGCCATTTAAATCTGTAGCCGTGCGGCTCCAACAATAGACAGTTGTGGATCATATGGCTGGTTTATGTCTATTTACATCAGACTCTCCTGTAGCAGAATTGAAATTGCATGCTCTACTACTCTAAAACGTGATTCTTTAAAATATAGAGAGTAAAACAGTTGAATGATTTGTCCTGATCCCCTTAAATGAGTCTATTTTAAATGTTTAGATTTTGGTTTCCCACTGACGTAAAAGTGTCTTATCTCGGAGCACAGGAGCTCAGGACAAAAGGATGATTTATTCCCCACGGTGCAGAGTGAGGCAGTGCAGCAGACATGACCTGCCATTTCTCCAGCTGAGAACCTGACACACAAAAACAAAGGATGTGCTGTAAATGAATTGTTCTCCTTGATAACCCTTGCTTCAATACCACACAAAGGAGACGAAGTGTGTTTATGGGGGGTAAAATGTTAGAGCTTTTCACCAATATGAGCATGTTTTTATTGATATTCAAAAGTGATGCAGTGCAAAGTTCAGCGTATCAAGCTTTTGGTTATATTTTGTGAATATAAATGTTTTCATGGGTGCAATTTTTAAATAAAGAATATTTGCACATTGTATTGAGATTGTAAAACTAGCTCACTTAGCATGTAATTATATACAGTATCTACAGAATAAAGTACACACACATGCACATTTTTCTGCTGCAATGAGAAATACTTGACCATCATGAGGAGGTTATGACTGAACCCAGTAGAGACGATCATTAAGACCCAGAGAAATGCTTTTTCGTACAAAATAGTTTTTATTTTTGATCAAAATCTATATTTCAACAAAATAGAAGTCTGCATGTGAAAAATAACATCTATTTTTCAACTCTACAAACGCTTAGGTACAATATGACAAAATAGTTTGACTTGACTTTAACCATGCAACTAAGACCACAATTACTTTCTCAGAATGCATTAAACATTGCACAACATTTTAGGGCCGTATCAAAGTAACTGATAAACAAAAATACACCATTGTCTGTCTGTCTGTCTGTCTTCAGGACAATCTAGTGGTCATTATAAACGCACTACATTTCTTTCATTGCTAGACTTTGAACAAAAAGATGCTCAACATTCCTGGCTTTCCTAGCAGAAATTAAAAAAAAAAAAGACTTCATACTTGAAGCCTTTCTGATTTTCATACACAAATGCGATTTAAAAAAAAAAAATAATGCAATACAAATGTATTTACTGTTTCCTAGATTGAAGGAAGAATATTCACATTGTCATTCACATCTAACAACATGACTGATTTTCTGCCACATGGCAGCGGTTTATGCGTGGACCTGATGGCCATCAAACTGGTATGAGAATGAGGAGTGGATGTACTCCTGTCCACTCGGAGAGTCGTACCTCATAAGGCACTCGTAGTTTTCAGGCTGCACGCAGTCTAACTGCAGGTCCAGCCACTGCCTATGAGGAGTGTTGTGCCTCCTGGCGTCTGTCAGGATCCGGTTTAGGGCCATGATGTAGCTGAGGGCCATCTGCAGAGTTTCATACTTGGACAGTTTTTTGTCCTGGCCCCACTGTGGGACCACTTTACGCAAGCGATCAAAGGCTGTGTTCAAACCCTGCATCCTCTTCCTCTCTCTGGCATTGGCAGCCATCCGTCGCCTTGTGGCCGTCTCGTATTTCTCTGGGCTCTTGGAGTCTGGTTCTGAGGACTCGGATCCAGAGTCAGTGCAGCTGGGTCGACGAGACTTCATGGTTCCTGGTTGAAGAATTAAACTGGTGAATGTCCTCAGATCAGACGGACTCCAGATTGGAGTCAACAGATTTATCAGAGAAGTTTCCAGTTAAACTTCAGGGCTCCGCAGTGTTACAGCCTGGCTGATGTCCAAGCTGTGTGTCCTTTGTGCTGAAATATGTGTAACTCCAGATAGTGGACAGCCTGAAGAGTCCAAGGTGTCTGTGGTCCTGGAGACAGTGAGGGAGCAGCTTTTATAAGGCGGAGTAGATGAACAGGTGGCAGCAGGTGGAGTCCCTGCCCTCTCCCCCCATCCTCAATATTGCCCATAGAGAAACACACCCATGTGGACTCATAAACACCCACACCCACCCGCAACACACACACACACACACACACACACATATATAGGCACACTCTGCACACACACACGCACACACACACACACACACAAACAAAACCTTAATGAAATTCCAATTATCTTGGGCTGGGCTATCTGGCCGTGGCTTCACTCGGAGCCATGTGTCACAAACACCAAAAGTCTACCATCTGGTAGCACAACTCACCACAGCTGATGATGCAAACAAACTTTTAAAAGGCTGTGATTATGGATATTTCCAGTTAAACTTACATTCCCCCAAATTTGGGGAAAATAATCACAAAAAAATCTAGCAATTAACTATTAATTAGGCTTTAATTTAGCAGAACACCAACAATTTATGGAATGTAAATACTGGCAGATATTGGCAAATAATAAGATCCATCATAAATGTTGCTTAAATATCAATTAAACTACTTTTTTCCATTTTCATCTAATCTAAACTGTACTATTTGTTACTAATTGTTACTAAAAGGAATTCAAATTTTACTGAATTATTGTAAATATACAAACAAACAGTGTCTCACCTCATTATATATCACAGGTTTTCTATTACTTGATTCTTTATGAGGTCAAATGTTTGTTCTTGTAAATTATATAATAATAAATAAAATAATAATATTGAGAGTTGTTCTATTTATCTGATGTGTGCCATAGTAATAAAGTAATACTATTTATTCATAAATGAAATGCCTATTACTTGTAAGTGACTATGAGTCTATTAGGATTTTTTAAGTTACATAAGCCACCACATTGTGTCCTTTCACTTCTCATGGTGGTCTCCACGTGATAATAACCATAATCTGAGATTAGCCCGAGGCAACAGAAGTGGAAGTGTGGCCTGTAACCTGAGGGACTTTAACAGCACATCGGGGGATTATAGCTCTCTAACAATATGGACCAAGATGGTGTACAGATTAGTGCACCGTCGGAGATTAGGACAGCAGTTTGTGAACAGGTAGAATATGACATTCTCCAGACATGTCTGCTACTTTATATTAAGAAAACTCTTTCAGTCTGAGAGGTTGTTTATCAGTGTTGTGGTCTTAATGAATCACAGTATGTGGGATGCATTAATGCTCCCTACGTACTTGGGACCACATGAGAAATAAATAATTGATCTGTGTAGTGGTCCGAGAAAATGAGACAGACAGAATAATTTGTCTGTCTGTCCTTCCCATCTGCCAACATTGAATTCTGTAATTCAGCAGGATGGATCTGGGCACGTTCTGTGTTACACACACACACACACACACACACAAACAGACTGTTGCTTTACCTTTAACTGAGCTTATCTGTGAAAACAATTCATACAATGTGGTTGCTTCATTTAACTACTGAACTACAGTATGCTGAGCACTTTTACTTTATACTGCTACTCTATTACTATTTGGAGAGAAATATTGTATTTTTATCCATTACAGTAATATTTATGCTGTTGTTACTGACTATTAAAAAAGACTTTGTTAATATCTACCCAACAGTATGCAAGTTTGTTTTCAGTTTTGACCAGCTATAAAACTCAAATATACTGTTTGCACATGAATGCATCATGCATACATAGCGTATTTGGCACTGTACAAGGGACCCCATCTGCACAAAGGGCACTGCTGATACCCAAACACATTTTGAATAGATCTTTTAACTTAAGTAAAACATGAGAGCAGGACTTTAACTTGGAATGGAGTACTTTTACACCAGGGTACTGTTACTTTTACTCGAGTAAAAGATCAGAATATCTTTCCTTTATTGTCTTCTGCCATCCTTTGTGAGAAGGACATGTAGCTCCTGTCACTGTGTATTGACAAACTCAAAGCTTGGGTGTAGAGGCAGGTTATGAATGATTAATCACTGTCGGAGGCCTGGAATAATGCTCGTCTCTGGTACTGGGTCATGGACACAAGCTGATGCTGTCTGGTCATTTTGGGATGGACTGGTTAGCTGTGCAATTAGGCATATAATCCCATCTACCATTTGGTTCATTGATTACAGATTGATGTAGTTTGCCAGCTGCTGCTTGTCTTGTCTGAGGGTCTTGTCTCAGACTTGGCCCGGCCCTTCCGTGTCTTCCACCCTTCTTTTTCTTTTTTTTTTGTACCACCCCTCACATGATTGGCTTGTCTGAGCACCGATGGCTGAGCCATGTCCTCTGTCAAAAGCCATATGTCACGACTGAGGAGTGACCCGTCTGCTCTGACAGAAACATGTACCTCATAAATCCAGCTCTCCTTATGGAGAAAAGGAGATTAGGACACAATGTTTCAGCAGAGGAGAAAGTGTAAGAAAGGATTCTCCCTGCATGTGAGATTTGACTTGATGAATCTCATTATTGCCAGCGGATTACTTTTAAATGAGCAGTGTGAATAAGCTCTTAATTTTAATGAGCCTGAACCTGTGGACTGTTGCTGGTCTTGCAACATAATTTGGACCGTCACCATTTTTATTATTATTGTGTCTGCAGCAATCGAGTTGTGTACATGTTTAAAGCATAAAACAGAATTTGAAACATACTGGCAGTTGTATTTTTTCAGAATGAAAAGTAAAACAAACAAAAAACATACAAAAAAACCTCAAACTTCAAAGCCCGCAGATATTTATTACTGAGCAACTGACACTGCAGCACGCAGTTAACAAGCGGGGCTGGCAGCTGGTCAAATGAGGCTCGGAGTATAATTAGGTCACGTAAGGTGAATGTAATTTTATGCCTATTTGAACTCTCTTCCCTTCTAATTGGACTGATTAGCAATGATAATTGGCTTCTGAGCTCTCCCATTTGTTTTGAATTTGGGACCAGTTTAAGTTAATAGGGCTCTAATTACAGCACAGTCAAAACAAGCTCACAGCAAAGGCAACAGATATTTAGATTTTAACCCACATTCATATCAGAGGCTGCAGAGTAAACTGCCCAATAACCTATTTTAACACTTCCTAGGTAATATTCTGAAAAGGAGGCATGAAACCACAAAACACATGAAAGCAAACACAGAACTCATTTGAATAAATATAACTTTATTCTGAGAAAGACAAAACTATTTTACAATGTGCAACTTTACAACCGTTTAGCATGTGCTTTCAAACTTTTCCTCGTTATGTATTCAGACTGGCTAGAATTTATCTTAAAGATCAATAATAAGCTCTGCAGGACACTGTTGACTTGTCGGTGTCATTTTAAAGCAAAGCCAACCGTCTCTCTTACCGCAAAACAGAAAAGAAGAGAGTTTTCTGAAAGCTTTTACACTAATCTGGCTCGTTCCTCTGATTATACATCTCAAGATAAACCTGGGATAAGCCTTTGTCAATACAAAGAAGAATTAAGTCATCTGAAAGCAAAACAAAAAGAAAGTGTTTGTGTTTCAGCTACTAACCATGAATGAGACTCACCCAACAGCATGTCATCATTATGGCTGTGAGCAAACACCATGTGTTTGGAAAGTTATGCAATATTTCAGTTAATCAGCCATTGGCATGCATGCACATGAGAAATCATGGTGCAAAAATGTGACCCAGTGGTGAACGTCAAGAAATCATTTAGTTAAAAGTAGAAAGGATCCCACCGTGCTGGAGCAATTTAAATAAACTGATCCAAATGGCACATTCAAGTGTCTATTAAATACTATAATCTACGCTGTCTTTTGATAATAAACAATAACTTACTACTAATAACTACTTCTCATATAAACTCTGAAAGAAACAATTACTACCAGTACAGGTATATATGATTTGCGATAAAAATAAAAGGATCTAGTAAAACTCTGAGAATAGGACTACCATTTAAGAACAGATGTTATCACCAACATTCAGTGGCAGCTTCACTATGGGAGCTAAGTATGATTTACAAAACAAACGTGAGTCATTCAAACCTGTCAGAGAACACAATTCAACTTCCCTGATGGCTCATGAGCTAAGACTTTGCAAATCTGTCTTTTTTTCTGTATGTGAAACACTCTTTATATGACTTGAGTAAATAGGAATGGTGACAAACCCACTATCAGTGCTGATAGCTTTAACACAGTAAATCTTTGCCATTTTGCTCTGAATGTATCACTTCAAATGCATCACACAAATCACATGACAATCTGCTCAGATCATCATTCTGCTGTCAGCCCTTCACTGTTTTGACCCCAGGGAGGTCACAGAACAAGGTGTGAGGCCTCTGAGAGTCACCACGCTGGAGTGTTTGCAGACCCCTTACAGCTCCTCACTCTCTAGTGTGGCCTCTGGAGGGGAGCTGGAGAAGAGGATGGGGCTGGTCTCTGATGTGGGGAAAGCCGACCTGATGTCGAGCCCCTGGCCTGTCAGAGCTGCATAGCGGCTGCCTGTGCGCGGAGTCATCTTCATGGGAGCAGGGATGCTCTGATGCCACTGCGCTGAAGGTGCAGCAGACAGCTTGCGTTACTACTAGGCTAAAAATATATTAAATGTCTTAATAAAGCAGCTGTACAGAATATTAACCATAGATATCAAGCCTGCAGGTGCAGGACACGATTCCAGCTTCGTTTTTCGCTGACACCGTGTACCAGCCAGCGTCGTCTTTTGTTGTTGGCTGGATAAGGAGACACACGTATCCTGTTGCATCCTGGCTCATGCTGAAATGTACAAGACAATGGAGAATTACTTTCAACTCCAGTAGAGATCTCTGGAACTACTGAGCTGCAATACAAGCAATTAATGGTACTGAAACAACTCCACAGAGAGGCTTAAAATCTCTACTGACCTTATTCTGTCCTTGGTTTTAGGAATGGTGTCATTGTCTTTCTTCCAGAAGATGAGTGGATGGGGCATACCCACCACCCGACACTCCAGTCTGACTGGAGTTCCTTCAGGAATACCCATGTTTTGCAGCTTCTCCAAGAACTGTGGAGGGTGCTTCATCTCTTTCTCTACAGTGGACATGACTTTGATTACTGAAACTTCCAAACAAGGCATGGAACAACACACCAGAGTATTTAGCTGATTTGCATACTTAAGATCAATGATTTCACCCATTCCTTACCTACAACTTTCAGCTCTAAACTAAAAGAGCTCTGCCCTGCTTTGTTGCTTGCAATGCATGTGTAAGTGCCGGCATCTTTCTGTGTCAGAGGATCGATGACCAGAGAATGGATGCCATTCTCCCGCACCAGCATCTTGTGGTACATGTCTGGATAGACTGGCCTCCCATTGGCCAACCACATCAGCTCTGGGTTGGGAAGGCCACTCACCTAGAAGACAAATAAGGCTGAAAATAATGTGAGGCAAAATGCTGTTTTTCAGGGATTGTGTTACATGCAAGGACCAGCTGCCTACCTTACAGTCTAGCCTACACAGTCTTCCCTCGTGAGCCAGCATGTCCCCTGGAGCCTGGAGGAAGTGAGGCCGAAAAAAGCGCTCCTGGGTTTGTTCATTTTCAACTTCCTGTATGCGAGCTCGCACCCTGAAAAGCATGAGGGGGTGAGCGCAGCATGGTATGGAACACAAATCCATAAATCCATGTCAGTCTTTGTGCTGGTGCATGTAAACATTTTAATACGTGATGTACTTGAAATATTTTTCAGATGGTGGCTGCTGCTTCTTAAAATAGCATGGCTTGGTAAGTAGCAACTGCAAGCAAGAACTGTTGTGGGTGAGAATACTGAGTTATGCTGTGCGATCACCAGCTGAACTGGAGTTACAGGCCATTATGTGATCACTTGACCCCTTGTGTGTGCAAACCTGCCCAGGAGCATTTATGCATTGTCACAGTGGATGTGAGCAGTCTGAGCAGTGGAAAAGCCCACACTCTGAAGTGGGAGGTCAGTGTGTTGGGTCAGGTCAGGCATTTGTGGGATTGTACACGCAGGGTCAAACAGTCACCTGAACCTGAACTGTGGCACAGTAATACTTGGGTACTCCATCATGACAATGCGCAGCATTGAGACAGCAGCTAAACTAAATAAGGTACGATGGTTGTTTTATTATTGTCTGAAAACATGTTGATCAAAACCTGTAACCATGATCCCAAAGTATCATTAGTGTCAAGTGGCGAAAATCAATAACTTCCTGGTTCCACATGCTGCAGAGAGATTCTTCTTACCTCTGCAGATCACACTGCACACTCAGCCCTGCTCACCTCTGAGAGTGAATAGGTGTCAGTCGGTTTCGGGGAGGTCCCGTTTGGACTATCAAATGACCGGAGCAGCTGATTCGTCCCTGATGGTCATTAAATATCAAATACCAAATCAGGTTAAGTAGCTGGAGAGAAGACGATGACACATGAACAGTAAGAAGAGTGTTAAGCATTACCTGTGGATTAGCTGCCATGACGGTGTAGTTACCGTCATCATCATTGGTCGTGCACTCTATATGTAAAGCGCAGGTCCCATCCCCCTCTCTTATTTTCTTGTAATGGACATTCTTCTTCAAGATCTGCTTTCCATCCTTGAACCAGTAAACCTGTTAAGAGATGTGTGGGATAAATGTAAGGAATGATAGTGAAAGGTCATGCCGTCGTTTGCACAGCAGAGTTGTTAACCTCTCACCTTTGGAACGGGGATTCCTACTATTTTACATGAGAAAGTGACAGGCACGCCTTCCATGGCTCTAAAATTCTTCAGCTTCTTGTCAAATATGGGTGCGATGCATTTTCCTGTTGGAACGTCATCATGCTGCACTTCATCATCCGACTCCTCCACAGGCGTTCGCTCGAGACGGAATTCAATCTCACTCATCAGTCTCTGCTCAAAACTGGACACTTTGTACTCCTGGAAAAGGAAAACTGCTACATAAATGTAATCCCCACGGTCAAAGTCACGTGAATCCATGCCTACACCAAATTCCCTTGAAAACTGGTGATTCCAATATCATGCATGTATTGTACCGTACACTGACACTTGACACACTGAGATAATCAACAAATCCTCTTGGAGAGGTCAGCAATGGTCAGAAACCATGGCAACAGTGGTATTAAAGGTACAATCTCACATCACAAAACAAAAACAGATTGTAACTTTAAACCACCTGATGATAAGGATCATGCAGTGGCAGCTGGGATGATATCATTCCTGACTGGTAAAATAAAAAAACGTCCAACCAAATGAAAAAAGACTGAAGGTAAAACAGAGAACAGAGAGCGATGAAATGTACAGGTGAAAACATAATTACAGTGGGAAACATAAATTCTCTTAAACACCTTATTTGATTCACACTAGCAGCCTCTTTTACGCCTGTAGGTGAGCACAAAGGCAAAACTATATGCAGGTTTATGAGTTCAGTAGTGTTGCAAAGAAGGAGGACTGTGTCATTTTGGTCTTTTGCGAAGGTCTGAAATGAAAACATGAACAAGGGGTTGCAAGCTTCAGTGGGGAAAATGTCAAAAGAGAGTAGAGTCATTACACTTCATTAGTTTATATATTAGTTAACAGAAGCTAGAATGCTTGATTAGAGATATTGATTATCCAATGTATTTAGATAAGTTTTTGAGAATATTCAAAAAGTTTTCAATCATGGCCTGAACATTTTAACAACCCATACAGCCTCGAGCAAAGCAGTGCTTGGGACGGGAGGATCCTTGTACCTCATCATAGTTAATGACAGTAGCAGGAATGTTTGGTCCAAGGGGTCTGCTCGCTGTTTTCCCCTCAATACTCAGCTTCTATGAGAGGATAGGGATGGATGAACACCAACAAAAGACACACGTACTGTACATACAAACATATACTGATGGAATAACACACAAGCATTGTTGTTATATGCATGCTTATGTTGTTAAGATACATGGACACACAATGATGAATAACTATGAATGAATGGGGAGGGAATAATGGATGATGCTCTGTTGAATGAAGCGACTCTTCGTTAACTCTGGGCTGATTTGAGTGATTTGACATCTCTATTTGATTTTAAATATCTCTTGAGGACAAGTCATCTTAAAGCATCAAAATGAATACACAAGCAGAAAGTTGGGGACTTTGCTTAAAATACAACTTCATACTAAATATAGAAAAAAATTTGCAAAACATTGCAACAGTTGGTTAGTTAAACATAGCTCAAATACCTCCATGTCAACAAACTGACCATTTAAAGGCACCCTTTAGAGTTATTTCTTCCATATATGTTGTCCTATTACTGCATTGCTACATTTCTTTGAGCCATACTGGTGTCACCTGTCAATGACAGGAGTAGCATGAACAATCATCAGTGTGTATCTTGTCATCCACAGGCTTGCATGTACATGTAAGCATGTAACATGAGACCTTCTTGTGAAAACACTGCTTTTACTAACTGTCCAGAACTCTACTCTGCAGGGTACCTTTAAAATGACTTTCATATTCACACAGTAGTCTAATGTCTAACTGTGCAGGGATGTAATGGTCCTATAATCAAATTCATATTTAAAGCATCCAGTTGACCCACGTTTGGGCTCAGCTGATAAGCTCATTCAAATGGTTGTTGAATTGGATCAGTCTTATATAAATACACACCACTACATCACTGCAATTAATGCTGTCACAAAAGGGGAAATCAATCAGAGCTGGAGAGTTGGAAAGTACCTCATACCTGTTGATGTGCAAAATGCAGGGTATCGTCTCTAAACCGAAGCTTTTTCTCAATGTCATGGAGGAGAGTTTCTTTGCTTTCACGTATGTCTTCAGCTGATGGCAGGCGCACCTTTGGGACATTCTTTTTCAGCCTTAAGAGACAGAGGGGAAAAATGTATGCATGTGACAGTTCACCAAATCTATCAGCATTATTGTGTGTCAGGGAGAGCCTACCCTAAAGGAGCACCCCTGGGAAGGCCCATTGAGTTGGTGGGCTGACTCATAGTCAGGGATGGCAGGACGGAGCTTAGGAACGCAACAGGGTTTTGAATGGGGCTGGGGGTGGAGCTGCTGGAGGTCGGAGAGGATGCTTGGGGAGGTGACTGAGCTCGTATGGCGTACACGCTGTTCAGGAAGGACACTGACTCTGGTGTGGGTGACGAAACAAGCGACGGGGGGCTGGTGGGAGACTTGAGAACTCTTGTGGGGAAGGTCCTGGGTGGTGGGGAGAATGGAGGGAGAGTAGGGGAGCTTGTTGCAGAGGAGCTGAGCTCTGCAGCCAGCTCGTGAAGCAGTGGGACCGGTGATTCTGTTGGGGAAGGGCTCCTGACTGGTGAGAAGGTCTGAGCAGCTATGAACTCTTTAGGCCGGGCGTAGTTGAAGGTGTGGGAGGTGGCTGTGAGGTTCATGAGGGAGGCATGGGTACTTCTCAGAAGAGGAGCAGGAGATGTGATCTGCTGTAAGGATGGGGTTGAATCTGTAGGGGCGGTACTGAGCTTTGGTGGAGCAGGAGAGAAGAAGTTGGGCGTGGGTGCAGTTCTGGGGAGAGTCGCAGGCGAGAGGTTGAGGTGGGAGGCATGGATGGTGTTCATCTGGGTTACAGGAGCTATGCTGAGAGGAGGAGCGATTTTCAGCTGTGGGGCAGGAGGAGGGGATGTCACCAGTGAGGAAGTGTTTAGCTGAGGAATTGAAGGAGTGGAGCTCAAAGGAGGAGCAGGAGAAGTCTTCACTGGGGGTGAAAAAGTGGTGGTGAGTGCTGGAGCAGAGCTGAGAGAGGGAGCAGAGCTCAGAGATGGAGCAGGGGAGGCAGTTGTCAGTGGAGGTGCAAAGTAAGGTGTCTGCTGTGGAGTTGTTGTGGTGTTCAGGCGGGGCTGCACAGGAGGGATGTGGGGTTCACGGTGAATTCTAGGTGACCAAAGAGGACCTTCATGGGGGCTTTGAACCTCAGGTTGGATCTGGATCTGGAGTGGGGGGTGGGACTGAGGCTGGATGTGGGTCTGGGTCTGTGGTTCAGTCTCCTGCTGCTGCTCCATGAGGACCTGGTTGTGCAAAAGCTGGAGCTGGGCTGGGTCCCTGTTGACAAAAGCAGAACCAAACCCAAAAGATGACACTATACATGGTGAAAATGTGAGAGGCTCAGTGCACTGCTCTCATAAATTAAGTCCATGCAGTAAACCCCAGCAGGAACGAGCCAAAGTCAGCATGAAGAATACTCTGCCCTTTTATGGGCTACCAACAAGTAGCCTACAAACAAAACACTGTCCGAGCTCGAGACACTTTCAGCTTTTGTTCTAAATGCTTCTCTTTCATGTACCATCAAAACACTGCTCGGACTAAACAACATAGAACACATTGTCATATTTATCTTTCTTTAAACCTGTGAAGACACATACAAAAACAACACCGAACAGCCAATGAAGCCATAGCAGATATCATTAACAGCTAATTTGACAAATTAGTTGAACATAAATACATAGAGGAACACTTACAAGTAGAAAATGCCATCCTTTGTTTTAGAAAGCCGAAAGGTCCACATTTGAAGTCCGCATGCATTCATTTACAAATTGCAACTGATTACAGCTGCTGGTTGAGTCAGTGGAGGAGGAACCTCCCACCTCTCAATACAGCCCATCTAACACACTTTGATGTAGTGAATCTAGGATTGGATATCCCACCTACAATCTCTTTTACTCATATTACACTGCTGCAGACCATTCTGACAGCTGTGTGTTGTAAAATTTTAGACTCATCTACTTGTTTTTTATTTGCTATACTCACAGTTTGGGTTTAGCCCGCACTGGTGGTGGTTCTTTGTTGACCGACATCTGAGTGGTGTCTTCATCAGACTGATATGATGCATCACTTTGTTCATCCGCCTCATCCTCAGGCAGTTTGAAGTGCACACGCAGACCGACTCTGGAGCTGGAGCGTGAATCCCGGTGGTTCGACAGGTTTCCTGACTTGAGGCAGGAGTTAGGAGGCGGATCCGGGAGGGGCACCACAATGGGGCTCCCATTTTGATGGCCTGAAGTTTCCTTAACTTTGGGGCTAGTTTCAGGCGACATCAATGAAGGTTTGGACACTTCCTGCTCAGCTGAAGCCTCAAAAGCAGATGGAGACATTGGTGATGTGAAAGGTTTTGGGTATGAAAGCACCTGTCCACTGTTCTGTGGTGCTGGACGTGCTCCGCTGGATCCTGACGGGCCCTGGTGGAGGTAGAAAGGATCCAAATTTGGGGTGCTGCTGCTCAGAGAGTTAAGGCAGGAGCTCCTGCTCAGACTGGAGGGTTCCAGACTGGGTAGACTGGTGCGCAGGGGGTCTGGACGCAACATGCTGGAACTTTGGGGGTCCAGACGGAGGGTGCTGGTGTTCAAGGGGTCCAGGCGTAGAGTGCTAGAGACGAGTGGATCTAGGCGAATGGTGCTGGAGTGGGGCTTGATGCTGTTGGTCACAGTAACCTCCAGTTGAGGGTTTACAGTGGGAGCTGATGGAGAAGGCTCTAGGATTTGACTGGGCTCAGCTGTTGAACTCGTGAAAGGTCTCACGTGGTTGCTGCTGCCATTGCCTGAAATATAACAGATGTTTCAATGTGGCTGGATAAGAATACAAGAGAGCTATAGGTGTTTTTGTAAGGTGAAGCTGAAATGTTACCTTTGACCCTTAATGTAGCAGTGCTGGACACGGTTCCATACTTGTTGCTTGCTGTACAAGTAAATATCCCCGAATCTTCAGGAAAGACCTCAGCAATGACCAGAGTGCATATTTCCTCTAGAGATAAAAAAAAAGTGATACTCACATAATGGTTGGTTATGACACCATCACAATAAATTCTCAACTAGAGAGACTCTGAATACTGGAAATAAGACACTTGACTTGTGTATCAAATGCTCAGCAGTGAGGTTTCTTTGTGTTACTGGGACTGAGAGTCTATGTGCAGCTAAGGCAGGTTGAAGTGATCTGCCATGGTGGTTTGATACAGGATGAGAGAATACCTTATATGGTCCACAGGCAGGGAAAAGTAGCCCTGGCTTATGTACAGAGGAAGAGCAGAAGCCTTAGCCAAGGACTATAAACACTTCAGCAGAGTAATATGTACACACTGCAGCATCGCATACAGATAGACAGCTGCTTTGGTGCAGTCAACACTTGTGTTTTGAACTTGTGAGGATTTAGTGAAGCACATACCTGATTCAGCTGGAGATCTGGGCTCTGAAACAGAGACAAGTAGCAAAATCACTATGAAACTGCTATGATGTGCAACAGTCGAAGTCACGCTTTAAAAAATATTTAACACTTCTCTGTGACTTATTGTCATCTCCAATGATAATAGATTATACTAAATAATAAAGCAAGATGAGTTCTGTTCATCATTTTTAAAATAATAAAAAACACTGCAACAATTTGACAATATGAAACCATCTGCACTATTTACACAGTGTGGATTTATGCACCCACACATATAATATCTTTTAGAGCAACATCAACAGCTAATGCTAGCAATACTCACAGCCTTTTGACTCAAAATGCAAATCTTAAACTCACTTTAATTTGGTTGTATTTGCACTGAAAGATATGTCTTACAATAAATTCAATTTGAAGACACTACTGTTTTTATTATACCATTATGCTCTTATACTATATTATTACAATATTGTCTTTATTTTCTTATTCGTGTGCCATGGTTTTCAAGAAACAGACTATGAGATTAAAGAAATATATCTGAATTAAAGTCAACTAAATTTTAAATTTTAAAAGTCTTAAATTTTAAATTTTAAAAGTCTTTACATCTTTAACTCTCACTCATTATGAAACAAGGCAGGTAAAATGGGTGCATTAGAAAACCACAAGACACAACTCTTTCATAAACATGTAATGAGCTTGTACACTTTCAGTCTGAGAGAGGTGAGGCTGCAGCAGAGCTTACTTTTCTGCAGGATCCTGAAATCAGGAGAGTCCTCTATGAATTTTCCCTCGTGGTACCAGTCTACCCGAGGTGATGGCGCCCCTTTCACACGGCACTCTAGCACCACCAGCTGGCCTTCTGACGCAAGGAGGTCCTGCAGGCTCTGGTGGGTCAAGGCAGGTTGTGTGTTACAACCATAAACACAAAATAGACAGCAGCAGTATCCATCCTTTCGAGACTGACTGTACCTTTGTGAAAACAGGCGCTGCCATGATAGCTTGTCCGTTTATGCCTTGTAGATAGCTGTGGTTGGAGGTTTGACTCTGAAGATGAAAAACCCCATAGCAGACATGTTGGTTACAACATACAAAACTACACAGACATGACAGAGGAAGGAAGCAGCTCTTTTACCTCTTGTTGGGTTATTTGTACCGGAGCTGACGGGACAGGCAGCACAGACGAGACCACTGAGCTGAAAGGCAGTGATGCAGCTGTCACTGTGACTGTCTGCAGTGGCTGTGGTGGATTCATGGACTGAACAGAGATAGATGTTGACACCTCCTGGGCTTCTGGAAGTTCTGTATCAACAGGTGACAAAGTAGGGAACACTTGCACAGGTAAGGCTGTACTTGTCTCCTGAGCAAGGTGTGTTGTGGGTTCCAAGGATGTGTTGGAAAGTGCTGGGACTGAAAGTATGGTGGCTGATGTCTGGATGGGAAGCGGAGGCTCTGGGATTATTTGGTTGGTCGGTGGAGAGGGGAGCTGTTCTCCTGGCTCAGTAGCTGCAGTGGGTTGGGATGACTGAGAGTCCTCCTCTTCTGCAGAGAGAGTCTGGCTTGTTGGTAGAGGTAAAGATTTCCTCTGCAGCCTTTAAAGACCACATAAGAAGACAGGAATGACCTCATTTAATTTGTGATAAGGAGGCTAAATGTCCACATTAATGTATTTTTAATGACAATATGATTGAAACTCACTGGGCTACATGTTCAAAGTGCTGCTCTCCCTCAGAATCAGAAGAGGAGGCACCTGTTGGTTAGTACAAACAAGCACATGCCCCATTACTCACAGTGTGAAGCTTAACCATGAAAGAGTCAATATGAAAAAAAAAGAAACATCACCTTCAACATAGATCTCAGCTGATGTGGAGTCAGTGCCATAGAAATTAGATGCAAAGCAAGAGTAGCGTCCTGTGTCCTCCTCAAATGCTTCTGCGATGATCAGAGAGTGCAGCTCGCCGTTGGTGATGACCTGAATGTCAGGGCTGTTCTCCAGCTCCTTACCTTCACAAAACCACCTGTAATAACATGAACATCAATCTGATTTCAGCAAATGAAGCTTCTCCCAGTGCTACAATTTTATTAAATCATATTTTGTTTACAGTGAAGCAAGTCATCTCTGTCTAAACTGTTTACCCAGTGTGAGTTTTTGACCACTACTAACATTATGGAGGGGAGTTTTTATGAGTGAGTCTCTTGAGGACGCACAAAGAAGTACATAGCAGTGATGTAGACTGCTAGATGATTAACATGGAGCTAAACAGTATTTGATTGACAAAAGGCAGGTTTCCAAATGTCTAATGCAGAAGGAAATGCATCCAACACCTTTGTTAGACCTCGTGGTTACGCACAATGTGTGTTGTTGAGAAACACTGGCAAATGAAATAGGCTCCACAGGGCTCCTTTACTGTGCAATTAACTGTTATAATTTCAGAGGTCACTCATATTTTTGGTTGCATTGTGGGGCAAAAATAGAAACCGGCATCACTGCAGACCTTATGGAAACTAACTAAATTAAAGTGCTCTTATATGTCTAACTGACTTGCTATCTCGTGTACTTTCCTCTAGTTTTGTGTCCACTGTTCCAAACCTATTCCTTCATTTAACTGTACTTCATTCAGGTCTGGTAACTGTGAAGGCAAAATCGTAAGTTTCTCCACTCATCTCTTCAATATTTCCTTTAATCTGTCACCTGTCTGAAACTTTACTTTACTAAGAAATTTCATGTCAGTAATCAACTTCTATTTCCACTTTATTGATAGTGCTGTTAGATGACACAATTATTTCAGTAGAATATTTTAGGACTCTCCCACCCTGGCTTTAATATTTATAACCCAGTCTTTACACAGTTTTCTCTTTCCTTCCTTTAACCCTCTGACATTGTTTCTATGAGGCTGGTACCATGTGGTATCTTTCCCTGTTCTCTAATGGTGCCTCTGGCTTGGCGCCATTCAGTAGAGTTATGCAGGCCAAGAGGATTGGAAGCGTTCTGATGAGCAAGCCCTATCCCTTTCCCTGTAAGACAAGAAGCACCACCAGCGTATCATGTCAGTTTAGAGACAGGCTTCAGTGCACGCTTGATGTTATTAAGAACAGGAACACAAAACAATTGATTTGGCGCACCTTGGTTAATGTATTTATCATCTATATTACCTTTATTAATGAGTTAATGGACAAAGCTGAACCAGGTGAAATCATGTTAGCGTCATGTAGCTAATTATCAATATTGTTATCTATAGTTTTATGCTGCCAAATATGGAATACATAGGCAAAAGTCAATAAGTGAAAGAAAAGGAAAATTTGTCTACCTGGCTAATATTATGAACCTTGTATCAGTCTTAGTCTTAGTAACATCTAGTACATTGGACTTGCAGTTGGCATCGGTCTATTTCTTCATTGTAAAACTATCATAGTAAACCTCAAACTCTCCTGTCCTGACCAGCAACATATGCAACAGCCTCTACGTCAAGGCACATCTATTTTAAGCAGATGAGGCTTGATCCTTTATAAAATCCAGCCAATAAACAAACAGCAGTGAGGTGATGCGTTGCTCTCTGGCAAAACGTCATCACAAGGTCATAAATCATTTTCAGAGCTGTCACCAGGCTCAAGGATCACCTATATGGAAAACTTTATCAAACACAAATGAGTAAGCAGGAAAATATCCTACAAGCTGATGATGTCATAAGCTCCAGACATCAAGACAGTGTACATATAAACCTATTCCACAAAATATACACTAAGCTCTCTATATTTTCCTAACTAGTCTGATTGATAGAGGAATTCATTTAAGCTAAGGTATTGGGATCCACACAAACACAACCCTACGCTGAAGATCTGTTCCTGATACTGGGAGACAACACGCGCTGGAATGTGCTGTCAGTGCCTGAGGCAAGCTATATCATTTCTAATGAGTAAGGGTCTAAATTGAAAGCATGAGTAGTAGGGGAGCTGGATGGTCTGTGAGGCAAAGACCACACTCGCTGCACCTGTCACGGCTATTTTCCCTCTGGACCTCGGGACCAGAGAGGACTTCCCTCTGGAGCCTCTGAGCTCTGACTGGCTGCCCCAATCACATACGCAAAATGCTAAACATAGACTCAGAGTACACACAATGCTATACCCTGACACACCAGAAACAGTACACTACTGCAAACTGATGAGGAATATGAAATGACAATGCTATCCTTTAAGTCATTGTTATGAACATGGTAGTTGCATGTGCAGGAGAAACAAACTCAAACATTACACCAAAGTCAATCAAAGGAGCCTAATATTGACAGAATATGGCAAAACAGACATAAGGTTAAGATAGCAGCATATTTTAAATAGAAATCACTGGAAAAAACTCACATATTAAGACTTTTGTAAGACCCTAACACCAATCAATCCAGATAAAGACAATCATAAAGAAATGACATAGAAACCAAGCCATAACTTCATAAATCATCTTACCAAAGTCCTCATGCTACTGTCAGGAGCTCAGTCGGCTCCATTATCAGACGCAACTGCAGCTCGCTGTGCCAGTCCGGTCTAAAAATGGCAGAGAGCTACATTCTCCCCAGACAAGTATATGTTAGTGGCTCAACAATGTTCGGTAGGACTAACAAGCCCATGCCCCCTATAGTCTGACACCTCGGCTTCACTGCAAACCAAGGCTTCATTGACCTGGAGGAAAACAGGAAGTCCAGCCGGGGTTTTAAGACAATTCAAGCAAAATGTCCACAAAAAAGCATTAGGAACACGTGTGAACTGGTGGGGGCTGTGCTTTTTAATTTTCAGAATCTATTCTACTTTAGGCACTTAACTTAAGAAGTTTAAATCTCTCTGATATTAAGGCACATTGTGACATGAGATGGTGATGGCACCCTCATAAGAATCCCATGCTGCTCTTCTTCAGAACGACAGGGAGCCTAATGTGATTATCTTCTGTCCCAGACATAACCCTGACCACCAGTGAACACACACCTACACAAACACATGCTCACACCATTCAGAATCAGCTGTTGGCTATCATCACATGTCACCCGGGACTGGAAGTGCCAAAAAAACACAGCATCATCCAGCCTCACTCACATTTTATAAATATACTGTATTGTCTAAAGCCCAGGCACGGACCTTTATAAGATGTATATACTGGAGTCTGACTAATACTGGATTTATTAGGCTGTTACCATCAGAAGCTGGATGTAAAAGACCAGAACAAACATGTTTATCCCTTAAATTCAATTAGTAAAAAGACAGTGGGACATAATAAAATAAACAGTGCTCTCTGGTGGACAAACTACCTTTGTTGCACATTAACAGTTATAGATGGCAATATCAGTATATGTACAATAAGTAAATATTTAATTCCGATATAGACTGTATATTCCTGTCCATATATTTTGATAAATGTGGACAATCCTGCTGTAATTGGATATTAAAGTACATATGTAACTATCATACCATGAAAGGTTTGTATGTAGAATATTTGCCTGTGAGTAACTAATAACTAAAGTTGACAAACTCTCTGGTAACGTCTTCCCCAAACAAAAAGGTCATTTAAATGGACCCACATCCTTCGGTACACTTCGCTGAGGCGACCCGACTGACATCTCTGCTTCTTAAAGGATTACATGTTTACACTGAGATGAAAATAAACTCATTTTGGCAGAGCACAGAAAAAGAAAGTCTTGTTTTATTGAATCAGCACGTGTTTAGTTTTTTCCTTACCGGACTTCAGGCACAGGGAGTCCTCTTACAATGCAGTCTAACTGGACCTTGCTGCCCTCTGGAACCTCCCTGCTTTTCAGTTTCTGGATGAAATGTGGAGGCTCACACACCGGCTCCGTTGGGTAAGGCTTTTCTGTCGAGGCGCAGCTTTCTGCCTCCTCCTTCACCTCCTGGGTAACAGAGTCGTACTGCACCTCCTCAGTAATCCTGCAGTCCTGAAACTCCACATGCCCAGTCCCAGAGTCTGGCTGAACCTCTGGTTGGTGGCTAACAGCAGGGCAGGGTCTTTCCTTCTCCTCCTCCTCCTCCTCCATGGGCATGGCAGCACGCTCCCTGTTGTCTGGGCTGAAGGGATAAATGGTCCCATCAGTCTGGCTCTTGTTCTGGTTCCTACTCCTGTGGGTTTTGCATGCCCTCGGTCGTACCCGTTTGGAGCTGTTGGCCTTGAAGAGAGAGGAGAGCTCCTCGATGAAGTCCGCTGCCTTGTTGAGGAATTCCTTTTTGGACTGGGTCTCCAAACCGTACGGAGCATTCCTCCCTGACCTGTTGAACTCATTGAATCCTTCGCTGGAGTCCCTGCTGTTCCTGATCATGTTTTCTTGCCGCGTGGACGCTCTGTACATCTTTCTGTCCGATGTGAATGCTGTTTGTGTTGCAGGCAGTTCTTTGAATTCTGGGGCTGGCTGGTTGAAGGGCACAGCGGAGGGGGCAGCAAAAGGAGCGGGAGAGGGGTTGGCCAAGGGAACAGATGGTAGTTCAGAGGAAGAAACTAAGGCTGAGGAGATACTGGAGGTGGGAAATGGTGTGACAGTGAATGGTGGCGAGGCCTTGACCTCTGCCCTCTCCTCACGAGACTCATGTCCGATGGCCTGGCGGGCCAGGTTCACGCTCTTATCCAGCTCCTCTTGGCTGAGGAAGGCTGAGAGGTCTGGGAATTGGGGATCATTGTGGCCCACAGAGTCCTCAGCTTTGCCTTTGAGTGATCCGTAGATCTGAAGGCGTGAGGAAGAAGCGTCTGAGCGGCTCATCTCACTGTGGCGCTGCTGGGCCCTGGCCTCTGCCAGGTAGCTCTCTCTTAAGAGCTGAGACAGTGACGGTGGCTGGTCAGTGTTCTCTTGCATGCTGTGGAAAGAATCCCCAAAGTATTCAATTACATTCAACGCACAGATATAGATCAAGTAGAGTTGTAAAATACTCTATATTTCTCACTTTATGTTTACATGTATGTTTACAATGTTTCACCTTGAGGGCAAACATAGATATTATACCAGTGACAATATGAACAGTAAGAGTTTGACAAATGGTATTACAAGCTGTAGAGGTGTAACGGTTAATCAGTTATTTGATTTGTGAAAATAAATAAATTGCAATAACGTCATTTTGTCACTGTCGGTGTAATTGTTTGAGCAAGAATGCCAAAAAAGTGAACAGGTTGCACCGTCTTAAATGAGAACATTTACTGCTGGCCTTTGTTTTCTTTGATGGAAACAGAAATATCCTTGGTTTTTGAGTTAATTTCTGTCTGATAATCTACACAAAAATAATTTATCATTTGAAACTGAGCATGAAACTCCTCACCAGATTAATGTTTTTTTTTTGCAACCATCATAAGCAGCAATATTAAGTTTAAACAACTTGCAGTGAATCTGATAGAATAACTGAACAGGGACTGACTAAGAGCTTGTTTTCACAGCTTTGCATATATTCTAGATATATCTGTTACATACAGAGCAGTTGATAAACACTTAACCACAGCTATAACTCACTTTAATATAACTCAGTGTTATGGCAAAACAATCCCATGTGGCACATTTGGTGCAAAGATAGACCCTGTATACAGAGACTGCAGTTAAAAGCAGGGATATGTGGTAAATATAGCTTTTTATTTTAGCCTAATTTCAGCCTCAACAGGGTATCAGGTTCATGCGCTGATACCAGATCTGAAGGGATAGAGGCAGGTGTTTTTGCCCGTCCACAAAACCAACACGTATGTGCCGTTTAGTCAAGTTTTTACACCAGACGTGGGCCCAGTTATTGAATACAGAAATGAGATAGGGTACACATATGCTACTGACACTCAAATCAGCGCAATTAAGAGACGCAGCGATGCCCTTCCAACAGACCTGAGGCTGCAGCTGTTGTGTACATTAATCCTTTGCAAACAGGCTCCAAGCCCACCAAGTCATATCTAATAATAGCGAGGGGTCAGTTTACATGAAGAAAATCAACAAAAAAAAAGCAGCCCCCCCCCCCCCCAATCCTGTGCGCCCTTGATATCGTGATTTTGATCGGCCACAACAATCAGTAATCACAATACACAACCAGAATTATAATTGTCATAAATGGGATGTCGCAGAATGAGATAAAACACAGCCACAGGCCCCTGCAGATGAGCGGGCCCCTGGCTAAACACGGCACCGCACATTCAGGCAGGTTCAGATAATTCAATTAAACATTCACACAGAAATAGATTCAAGCCTGTCTGAGGCTCAGTGTCAGAGATTTTCTAAGGCTATACACAGCGTATGAGGCTGATGCCAAACGACAGTCAACAGTGCACTGTGAACAACAATTAAATTAGGGGGTGGAGTGTTTTACCTTCAGAATAAACCCAGCTGGCCCCTGTGAAGGACTGGTAAATCCTCCTCAGAGTGCACCTGTGCTCAAAGAGGGAGATTCCGGTCTTCTGCTTGCTGCAGCCCGGGGAAATCTTGGACACAGGCAGCTGCCCAGCCTTCCCGGATTTTATCGCACAGAGTTCAACTTGGAGTTTACAGGAAAATATGGAGGCGAGTAGCTAGGGTAACTTGTCACCAGTACAAGTAGCAGCATTTGTCAGCGCAGTAGTCGCAGGTTATTTTGGGGAGGCCTGGCCCATGTGTCTGGGTGGCGTCCCTGCTCATTGGCCAGGGGGGGCACGCTGTAAAGGGATTCCTCCTCCAGCGGTCCGTCACAGACCTCCATCCTACAGAATTAGAAGTCCCTAGTTGAGCCTCTCACGCACTAATGTTAACACAGCCGATTATCAGGAATAATTCATTTCAGAGATACACTGTAAAAAAGCAAAGATGGTAAAACATCTGGATTTTATTGGTTTTAGGGAAAAAAAAGGATTTCTTTGCAATATTTAAAAATAACCCATTGGAGTTATTTTGAAGAAAAAGTCATTTAACAAAACTAACGTCCAGTGTTTAGCATCTGCAGCGACTGATTTTCTTCTGCCTCGTTAGCTTTAGTACAATGCCTACTTATTGAAGAGAGCATTTCCAAAAAAAACGGCTTTATAATCTTGAATTGTGAAAAAACCCACGGCGATCCACGTCCCATGATTAATGAAATTAGTTTATTTGAAAGACAATGGGAACCATTTCCGAGACCCACAGACAGAAACTAGCAAGCCTGAGCATCTATTTACACTTAAAACAGTGTAAGACCTTGGGTCAAATACTTCTATTCAAGTGATTCATTCAACAAAAACATATCAGTGACAAAAGCTAGTGTACACTGACAGCTATCCAAAGACAGAAGACATTTACATCATGAGCAGGCTATACATGTTAGAAACCTATAATGCACAGGTCCAGTATTTGCATATTATTTGTCTTGTAAAATGGATCAAGGAACAGATTTAATGTATTTACCAGCTGTGACAGAGACGCTGGTGCTGTTTTCACATTGTGAGTCTGTGTGTGTGTGTGTGTGTACGTCATTATGGCAAAATGTGGTTTTGGCGACACCTACTGTAGCGGGAACTACCACAGAATTGGTTTTGCCAGGTGTTTGTACGTCTGTGGACAGATTATGTCACTGCAATAGCATCATAACCATTCAAGAAGCAGTCACACAACATACAGATGACAGCTGAGTTTGGAGATTGGTGCTGTCCGACCCATGAGCAGTGTGTATTTGTGTAATAATGTATTAATGACTACTGGGTAGGCTACTCGTAGGCTGGAACACCTACATGTTGCTGGGCGTCACAGTTGGAGTGTGACCCCAACTCAAGATGCTCTGTAGTTAAAGTTTAGGCATGATTTATGTAAGCTGTCGAACAAACTTCAGTGGAATTAGGACACTGTCCACAACCGCAGCGTGGCTGTCTGAACTTTCTGGCAAACGGCGTAAAAATGTCCTACATGGCACTCCCAGCTAATCCTACATGCAAGGCTGAAACATACCAGTGATATTTAAAGTTAGAAACTGACTCCAGTCTAACAAAATACAGGTCCAAAACTTGTTAGTATAAAAAAAAGGAAAAAAAGAAATGGCTCAGCGACTCAGACAGCGTACAACATTAACAATGCCAGCTTGAATCTAATGCATTATATATAAAAGAACATAACAAAACAAGAACTGCAAATCCTCTTTGGCATAACAGGAAAGTACAATCCAGTTTACCAACACAGTAAAGGCAACATGAAGAGAATCAGAGTAGAGGTCAATGACTTCCTTGTTGTCATTTCTTTGCACACTCGGTTGCGTTGAGTGAAGCCGCAGGGTTGCAGACACAGTGGGATTTGTAGTATTATCACACGGACAGTATTATTAGCAGCAATAGAAAGTCTCGATTAGCCCAGTCTATCAAAAAAGACACTTCCATGTTAAAGGTTAGGAATGAAACACCCATCATCAAGCTATCCCTTGTTAGGATATCCCATCAGAACACACACCGTGAAGGCACTCTTCAGATGAGAAGAAAAGCGTCTCAGCGCACACATCAGCATCCCACAGATACTGCAGCTGGATGCGTCATAACCACAGAGGAAAGCACCCACCGTGGTCGTCTGTGTGCTTTTTTTAGTGCAGTGAGATTAAGCTTCTGCCCAACATCAGGTTATTCTTTGTTGTTCACAGTGTTTTGTGACCTTGAGTCGAAGGAGATGAAACTGACACATTGTCAACATTGTACCTAGTGCAGCGAGCCAACTTGTGATAAAGACGTGTGAGGCACAGTAACAGTTCTGCCAGGAGTCTGGTGACGGCGGCTCTCCTATCAGGAGTCATCGCTGGCCCGTTTGCGAGACTGGTCACCTCTGGAAAACAGACAAACATCACATCAGTGATTGAAAGTAAAGGGCAGAGTGTCAATGTACAGACTGTGACACGCCAGACCAAACGGACCGTGGAAATCCGTTCATGGAGAGCTCCATCTGTAACTTCTGGTCATGAGCTGCATAGTCAGGAAGCAGAGACTCCACAGCAGGAGGGTTGATTTGGGGAATAAACCCAGAGAAGAGAGCTGGGGCCAACTGGGCCCACTCTGAAAGAGGAAACCAAAATGTTTGAAACATGTGTCATGCAGCTAATTCTGAGTGCTTGAACTTATATGTCTGCTTTCCTGCAGCAGAACAGGTGTTAATACCGTAGCTGACCTGGTCGGAGGCTGTAGAGGCCTTTAACCACACTGGCCATAGTTGATGGCTGCACTTGAAACGGCATGGAATGAGCTTTGATGAGAAGAGCTGAACAAGACAAAAATGCATTTTAGAAGAGCTCGCCTTGGAGCTTTGGAGGATTTTTCGAATGCCATGAAGCGATATACTCACGCATCAGTGTGTTCACGTGATTTTCTGCAACATGGTCAGCAAACAGCTTCATCAGGTCCTCTCTCAGGTCTCTGTTCAGTTTTGACTCAATGTAGAACTTGTTCTGAAAACATGCAAAACAAATGAAATTGGGAAGCGTGCACAAAACTGAATATGAGTGACACCCTGCCACAGGACCATATTTGGTTTGCGTACATGGTGTTTTCAAGAGATGGAAAGACGCCTACCAAGTACATGAATACAGGAACTATACACTGAAGAGAAGATGTGTACTGTGTTAGAGCAACGTTGAAGTTCTCAATGAAGTTCTCCTGTGGGCTGGCCTGGGAAACAACAATACAAGTGTTAGTCAATTTTCTGTGTGTGCTGTGTATAACCTATAACTGTTCCCTTGTATTTGGATTTGCTTACTTGTAGATGGGTGGAAACCTGCTGCAGATGACTTGTTATTTTCAGCGTCAAATCGTTGTAGAGCAGCTCGGAGTGTTGCTGACAAACACACTTGTAGACGTAACTAGAAAAAGAAAAAAGAAACCCAGGGTTAGGGGGGCTCTCAGCACCTTCATACGGCTCATCAAGGCAACACCCTGCCTGTGCTGTCTCACCTGTATATCTGTGCATAAGAAACAGAGATGTGGTCTGTGGGATTCTGAATCAACAGACGGTCAATTGCTTTCTCCAGGTTTGGCCAGTGGTTCTTCCGGTAGTCTTCCACAGCCATTGCATTCAGAACTGGTTGAAAAAGAGGAGAAGTGGTCAGGTTTGAGATCAGGCACTTGACTCTGGTTAAAACCTTCAGGCCTAACAGACCAAATGACGACTGTCCGCCTGGACCGGGAGCATCAGTCTGCACACGGTATACAGACTGCAGCAGGCCGGGCTGCTAAGTGATTACAGCTTATCGGGCCCTGCTCCCAGCGTCTGCTCTAAGACAACTTACGAAACTTGGAGGTAGAGTCGAGGGTGAATTTTCCCTCGGCAGCGGCTGTCGGGGCCGTGCTGTCTGTCTCACTGACTTCGCTGCTGTCACTGCACGAATCCGAGTCCATGAACTTTGACCCTCCGGAGCTGCCGGTCCGCACTTTCCCTCGTCGAGTCCCCGGTTCTCCTCCTGGCACCGGCAGGCAGACGGGCTGGGGGACCGTCGTTGCATCCGACAACTGGCTTCCCAGGTACGTGCGGACTTTACTGCTGCTGCTCGCGCAGTAGTTGTGGTTATGGTCGTCTTTCATGTTCAAACTATCGTCTTCCATAGCCTCCATTGTCACAGCTGGTCTGTAAGCCGAAGCCTGGCGTCTCTACATCAACATTTCAGATAACAAATACGAATAAATGTTGCAACTGTCAGGCGTCTCTGTTGGTGTCCATCTCGGTTTGGCTTATGTTAGCTCAAGTTTTACGACACGTCGCAACGCCGGGCGGCCCAGAGAAAACAGGGAAATGTAGTTCTAAAGACTTTGGCTACACAAATAAAGTTTATAGACTTTGTTTCTGTGAACCTTATTTAGCACGGTCGCGTTCAGCTGTTTAAAGACTAAATATTAACGAACAGACGGTTGACACATTGACTGCCCTGATATTACAGTTAAATTAATGGTAGAAACCTCGTAGAGCGGAGTACGCATGCGCACAGCAAAGCCTTGCAGTAGTATTACAGTTTTGACACCATGTTCACGTTGAACTCGTAACATCGCATGTTGTGCTTATATTATTATTATAAATACACCTCACTCAGCATATGACTGTGTTTTAATGTTGTCGTCGTCTCTTACTGAAACCTAGATGAACACTCTTGGTGAACCCTGGAGGCCGGAACCAGGAACTATCAGGGTGAGCGCTAGATGGCGCACTACCCACAGTCTGAACCCCCATACCGAGGCAGTAAGGTGAACATCTGGCTGGACTGTTGATCAAATAACAGAAATGAGTTGTCAGTGTTCTTTCTCTTTTACTGAGAATCCCAGGGGAGATAACCGAAGTAATGTAAAATACTCACATTTCCTTAAACCAGAAGCAAAACATTACCTTGTAAACAGTATGTGAATAATGTTGGTGTAGACATGTATCCATCAGGTGGGCTCAAATGTGTCTATTTACCAACAATTAATCTTAACAGGCAGCATAAAGATCTGTATGATTAAAAAAGTTTTGACTTTATATTTCATCAAAAGCAACATGGGCAACAAAACGTTTTGGGAACGAAAAAAAAAAAGCGCCATACTTGATGTGAATTCATTGAATATATTCCTAAGGCTTAATATTACAACTTCGTATGACTCTGTACAGAGAAAAACTGTCGTCTACTCTTTGATGAGTATGTCTCACATCAGAGTATAAAAATAAGAGGCTTGACCATAAAAAGTAGCTGCCACATGTCAGAGGGAACACCTTGTCAATAGTTATATTTTTTCCAAGATTTAAATGACAGGTTAAACATACAAAGCTTATGACAACATAGGAGCGTGTTGATCAAGTGTTCTTTGGTCTAAAATTAAAGAGTACTGTTCCTTATTTCTAGCATTTACCCTCGTGAAAGGGCAGAGGTGGACTTTTTATATTGCAAGTTAGACAACGCGTTCAAGTAAACCATCCGAAGATTTATGTGTCTGAAACTCATAGTACCCACTATTTAGCTGGCAGTAGTTTACATATTTACATGTTTCCCAGATTGTAACATGAACCAACTTTAAACACATCATTATACCACAGATGACATCACACTATGGACTATGACTGTTGATGTCTTTTGCTTGTGATGACTGCAATTTAGGAATTAAAGCTTAATCTAGTGTTGCATTCGTGGTATGTTGCAGTAGATGAGAGCATTAGCTACATTTCTGAACATGTGAATGCAAAATGAGATGAGCGCATGGAAAGAAATCCTAAAAAAACAAAAAAAAACCCAAAACAAAAAACAAAATAAAATAAAATAAATGAACTACTGCATTCTATTTAGTAAGTAGTATACAGTATGAGGTTTCAGACACAATGCATGTGACCAAACGGGGCACAGGAAGAGAAAAAAACAAAACAAAAAACAAAACAAAACAAAAAAAAAAACTTGCATTTTCACACAACGTTGTCACGCAATTTCAATTTTATGAAAAATAATAGTAAGGTTGATGAGTCAAAAATATACGAAACATATATATATATATATAAAAAAAGACAATTAGTGCTTTATCGACTGGGTACTTTACATTTAAAGGTGTGTGGTGCTCTGAGTCTTTTCAGAAGTATTGTCTGTCTGCACACTTGACGTGGCCTCATTGCCTAAAGTGTGTTGTGTTGTGTCTCTGAGGCCATCAGCTGCTAGTGCGTCAGCCTCCTCTGGCTCGCTGTCTTCTTCTGGCCCATCTACGCTGCATTCAGAGTCGTCACTGTCACTCCCACAGGAGCTCGACGTCTCATCGTCAGAGTCAGAGTACACCTCAGCTCCATGGAAGATATAGTGATTTGGTGCTTGAAACAGGTACTGGCCCGCTGTGGGAAACAATACAGACAAATCAAAGTGCTGAAATTGATAACTGGTATATTTTATATCTAATCACTGTATGCAAATTGTTTTGTGTTTCTAATTATTTGAGTTGACATGCATTTTCCTGCTGTATGCAGTGGAAAATAACACTGTTCAGAAAAATTTAACGGAATCAACGGGTTAGCACATGAGCTTAAATACAAGTCTCACTTGATGCTGATACTGTGAATGACATTGTCATAAATAGTGTTGTTCTCTCTACCCAGTCTAAAGCTTACTCTCAAGGCGTTTGCTGATTGGACTTCTGTTGATTCGACTCATCCAGCATCGTCTGCGAAATTCAAGGTTGGAGGTTTGGCTCCTGACTTCAGCTGCATCCTCTTTTGGTGTGTCTTCTGCAGGTAACTCTGATGACGGCTCATTCGTCTCTTCACTGGGACATTGAGGATTTGGACAAGGCTCTGGAGGTGTAATGTTATTATCAGCAGTCTCTGTGACATTCGGACTCTCTGTCCCCTCTGAAGGCTTAGTTACTGAGTCTATACTGTGCTGCTTCTGCTCCTCCTGAGCTGCATCGCCGGAAGCAGGCAAGGCCTCACTTGGTGGCTGTTCTGGTAATCGAGGGGGTTTCTCTGTGATCTCAGTAAGTCTTAGAGTGTTGTAGCAGAGCTGCTCAAAGTCTCCACCCAACCGATGACAGAGCTCGTTGATTATGACATCACAGTCTCCAAGTAGCTCCACGTCAAAGTTGAGGTGAGGGAGCTGCTCCCTATTAATCAGGACCTGAGGCACTTCATGAGGAATGGAGTCTGGCAGGGATGAAAAGAAGACAGTGAAGTACAGTATGTTTGGATCTACTGCAGACTGGCTTTTTGATGCATCTTACAGGGCAAACACTTACTAGGGATGAGGGCAACTGGTCGGACTTTTAGCGAGGAGCCAATGACAATCAAGAGGTCCACCTCATCTTTATCCTGCTTCATGGCTCTGTGGAACATTTCTGGAAGATTTTCCCCGAAGAAGACAATGTCAGGTTTCATGATCGCCAGGGGAATATCTGGACACCGAGAACAACGAGGGACAACCTGCAGAACAAATTTATGTTATTATTGGTTTTACAACATATTGTCTTCAACAGAAGGCAAGGCAGAAGTTCATGTGTTTTTACATATGGGTTGTGTGTCTATTATACCCACAATACCGGCTAATGTTCTTAGACTTGGCACTGAACCATCCCGATTTACTGTCAGACATTGATGGATGGTGCAAAATCTTTGGGGAAAGCTGTAAATGGATGGCACGTTTCACTGTATGTGCTCTGCCTGGCTGTTTCACTACAGTCTGTTTGTGCTGAAAGTAAAACATTACACATCACATCCAACTGTTTATGACTTTCACAAAAATAAAATGAACTAAAAACTAAATAAAAGACAAACATAATTAATTTCTTACATCTAATGCCATCTAGTTAAAGCTATAGTGTGGGAAACACTGCATACACAACATGCTTATGACATCAAAGGCTCTGCTCATGCTCCTAGTTCCTGTAGCCTAATATGTAGCTATAGTGACTCCCTCTTCCAGCTCTGACAACCCAGTCATTGCTGGCTGATGTAAAATAGATTGTCACCAGTGTGGGAATATCACATCAGACTCAAGATTTTAGAAAGTGTGTATTATATTATATATTATATTATATATGGTGTTGATGGGCTTATCTAGCATTTTGTGAACTTGGCTGACAAAGGCTAGAATGTAAACAAACATTCATTACTTCGAAAAAGTCACAATATGGCTTTAAGCAAATAACTTTCTTTTGCAGTTGAATGCGAAGGTTTTCAAATATCTCCTGCTGCTAATTTTAATGAATGAACCTGCGACAAGAATCAATTATGCTACGCTATTGAGAATGGATGGATTGCTTTAAATGCTTTTCTACTAAAATTAACACAGCTCAATCGCTACAAGTTTAAAATTGAATGAAGAGTTAATGAGAGTGGGTGGTGCTTCACATTACAGTGTTCTAACTGCAGTATGTCTGGACACTGGTGACAACAATATAGATTTACAATACGTTGTAGCTGCTTTGCTACCCAAGTGATTCTTAGGGGTTTTCTGTCATGCAGCACTTTAAAAGGAAATGCTAAATGATGCTGCAGTTGGACAGCACAATTTGTCATGCAGGTTTATTTACATTGTTGTTTAATACATACAAACATGTATGTATTAAATTGCAGTGCCTTTTGACGCTGATGGTGCAGTATCCAACAGTGCATGTAAAGGGGTTATCTAGCTTTGAAATGGATAAATACCTGGTTAAAGATGTCTTCCCTGATGGCCTCACAATCCACTTTGTGTTTACAGACGAGACAGGATGCAGTTGCAAATGAACCTGAAATACAAAGTTATTAATGACTTTCACCATGGAGGGAAGTGAAAAAATAAGCAGGTGCATGATCAGTTTCACTTACCATGACACTGGATAATTCGCTGAACTCCAGCCACTTGTTCTAATGTATCAATATTTTGGGTGTAATTGCGCAGCAGCTTCCCTTGCTTGTCCAGCATAGATATGAATTTATGACAAGGTGAAGGCTGAAACTGACCAGGGTAGATCTCCTGCAAAAACAAAGGATGCATTCAGAACTTGTGTACCAAATTCCAGGATTGCTGTAATTTTGAAGTCTTATTATCAACTTACAACAACTTTTGTACAACTGATTTGTACAAAAGCAAGTGGACAAGTGACGGACCTTAGCAAACTTGAAAAAGGGTCTGGGGTCCCGTCTGAAGTACTCAATGTCAAACATAGCTTGAGGGTCTGGAAGATCAGGAAAATCTACAGCAAGCCGTGCATAAATACCATCTCTTGAGCGAAAGTCTGGTATCCCACATGACACTGACACCTACAAAATAAAAGCATACAAGCATTCTGACTTAATATGTGCACATAACAATTCAAGTGGCGCAACTGCATGATACTATTGCACGTGCGTACCCCGGCACCAGTCAGCACAAGGATCCTTTTGCTTTCATGGAGTAGCCTGACCACGTCCTCTAAGGTGTTGATATCCTTCCGCTTCTTTCTTTTTGGAGGTTCTGAGATGTTGATGATGATCTGCCATAATGTCATGTCATCTAAATCTGGTGGGAGCACAGTCTCAGGCAGCAGGTCCCTCAGAATGGTCCTCGGGTCAGTCTCTCTGATGTGCTGCTGGATGAAACTGTAAGAACCTGTCCAATGATAAAACATCACAGCTTGATTTGTATTCTTAAATGCATATGCAGTCTTATTGCGTGCAGATATAACGTACTGTAAACCACTGATTTTTACTAAATTAACTGTAATAGTGATGGGACTATAGTGTCAACTACACTCAAATTCAGCTGGTTACCTATTTGAGGTTGAGGGGTCCAGTCGCTGGAGCTGGCATGTGAAGATCTGTCATCCTCCTCGTTGATGTGGTCCGGTGTGACAGCCAGACCATTGGTGGGCAGCTCTTCGTGTCCAAGGAAATCTGAGCACAGACAAGTTAGGAGAAACAAGCAATTAAAATCAGAGGCATGTAGCATCTCTCTCTAATAACTACAACGATTAGTTGCGGTCAACTCCCATGACAACATCCTCAAGTGTGTTAACGTTGACTTATCCCAGCGTGAGTGTATAAGAACAGTAAACCGGCTAGCAAATGTTAAGTTGCCATCAAAGTTCAGTACCGTGAGGAAACTAGTTAAATCCCCACATGATGCGTCACTAGCATGGCAAACTAATTTCTTTTTTGCGTTCTTAACCCTCCTGTCATGTTCACCTTCCACCCCTTACTTTAGAGTTCCTGGTCAAAATTGACCGGTCTGTTTAAACTGCTCTTAAATTAGCACAAAAACCATTTTTCACCACCAAATTTTTATTCAACATTCTTTAGCTGTGAACAATGCCTCAAAGTAGTGTTTAATATGAATTTATAGAATTAGACATAAAATAACTGCAGTGAAAATACAAATAGGCACTGAAAATGTATTACAAAATGAACATGTAATGTAAAAAATAAATGGAAAACCAAAGACCAAACTCAACATGAAGTCATGTGTGTGTGTGCATGTGAATTCATGCACACGAGTGGCATGTGACACTCAGGTCAGAGTGGGCCTTGCAAACATAGGCATCACATTTGCAGCATCTCAGGCCTGTTTTGTTGTCTCTAGGGGCACAGAGCTCACAGCGCTTCCTTTTCTGCCCATGTCCTTGTTGGGGGAGAGCAGCCAGGGCAGCGGCTGGGGCTGGGGCTTGCACACTCCTAACCAGACTGGCAGAGGCTGGTGTGCGGGGAATGTGCTGGCGCCGTTGAATAAGAGGAGTCACCAAAGCTTTCCCCAGCTCTGCTAGGAAAAGTCTCCTCTTGAAACTCTTCCCCTGATTCCAGGTTGGGTCGATGGCTGTCCACACCACATATGCGTTGAAAGCAGACACATCAAGGATGTTGTGGAACAGTGCCACAGGCCAGCGGGCTGTCATTCGCTTGCAGGTGTATGTACCAGTAAGCTGCAATAAAAGGAACACTGAATAAGAGATTGGGAACAATATTGAATCTGTCGTACACAAAATGCTATGATTCACATAAATAAAAATAAAATGCATGATGGATGAAACTTTACATTACCTTATCAAGGCAGTCAACGCCTCCTTTGTTCTTGTTGTAGTCCTGGATCATAAGGGGTTTCCTGTCCTCTGTGGTGCTGACAGCGGCGTCTTTGTGTAGCGTGCTCATCAGGATGACATTTCTATTCTTCTTGGGAACATATGACACAAGAGTGTGTGTGTCAGTGAAAGCAAATTTTGATGAGAGTGCCTCTCTTCCTCGGGTCGATACCAGTGCAGGGGGAAGTTCAGGCTTGTTCTGCCTCACTGTCCCTACCATGGTGAGCTTTCTTTTCAGCAGCTCCTGACCAAGAGCATATGATGTGAAGAAGTTGTCACATGTGATATTATGCCCTTGGAGACCGGTTGTCATGTCCAGCACAACACGCATGCCCTGGTTTTTTTGGGCCCTTCCAGTACTGGGTTTCCCCATGTATACCTGCATATTCCAGGCATAGCTGCTCCTGGCATCACATGCTGCCCAGATCTTTATTCCATATTTCCCTGGTTTGCTTGGAACGTACACCTTGAAGGAACAGCGACCTCTGAAAGGAACCAGGCGCTCATCAACTGTCACCTCAGGGCCTGGATTGTACATAAGTGGTAGGCGCTCCACCCACCTGTCCCAAATGTTCCTGATGGCAGCCAGTTTGTCATTTCGCCGTCGTGTATCTCTGTTAACAAATCGAATAACTCTTGAAAGGACATGAAACTGTTGTAAGGACATAGTTGCCCGGAATATAGGCCTGCCAGACTCTGCATCCCACAGACTTTTTGTAGCCTCATTGTTTGAGCGATATACTCCTGCTAAAATCAACAGACCTATGTAGGCTTGGAGGTCTACCAGGTCAATTTCTCTCCAGGTGTCCCCAAACACACGCTTCCCCTCCAGGTTTGTCATCTTCAGTATAATTCCCTCAATGGACTCTGGTAAAAAGAGTTGGAAGCTGGACTTGATGTCATCCACACGAGATGTCGCATACCGTGTTGGCCCTGGCGTCACCTTTATGATGTTTTCCACTCTCGCTCTACTTCCTCTGTCCTGGGGGGCTGAAGACCAGAGCAAGTGTCCACTCTTGGACTGGAATGTCTCCTCAGGTGCCTGTTCTTCAGGTGCCTCTCTCTCTCCATCTGTTGACTGGTCAGTCTCCTCAAAGTCTGGATCAAAATCTGTGTTGTCTTTCACTTCCGAGACATCCTCCTCTATCTCTGGTTCAATTTCAGTGCCCTCTTCATCATGTCCAAAAACCTGGACCAGAACCTCTTCGACAGAGAACCGCTTGATCAGTCGCCTACTCATTGTGCTCAGAGTAAAAGGAGTGCAAGGCAAACATCAAGCTATATATATGGGGTCTGTGTGAAGATGATAAATTGATTAATCTGGAAGGTGTGGTTCACGTGGGGGATAGGCACAAAAGCGTGGGAAAGAGATGGGTTCACATAAGGTTGATTAAAACACTCAAAATTCAATGAAAGAGGTGATCATCACTTTTATATGTTCAAGTCCCTAACTGCTTAGAAGAACCCATGGTGCTGATTGTTGGGGCAAGGTCAGATGAGTCTGGGCATTTAAAACCTTTGAGATTGACATCACCTGGTCTTTACAGACGATGATTGAGAATCCATGACACTGTCAGGTCTCAGCTTTCCAGAGGGGGCGGTGCATGCTATAAACTCTGCAGGGTGCCCAAACTTTTGCAGATGCTTTTTTCCCTTTTCTGTTATTTTCAGAGTGTAAACAAATGAAAGAAGATCTGACTTTTTTAAATATGTTATAAGAATGTCTAATCTGTAATTTGATGCCTTTTGGAGATTTTTCCATCTTTCCTTGGCTTCTTTTTGCACATTAAAATAAATTTTAACCAGGGGTGCCCAAACTTTCGATCCCCACTGTATGAGTGTTTTAAGTTGTAAATCGGTCAGATTTGGTTAACCTTCCTGTCGTGTTCGAGTGAAAGTTAAAGTTTCAGAAGTACGCATCCCTTTACACCCACGCGCCTTTACAGTGTTTAACGTTAGCTAACGTAAACTAACGTTATTTTCTGTTTTAAACTCGCCGGCTAAGTTGTTAAAACGAGCACTGTCCACCCACTAACGTTGTACTTCGCGTAAATGTATTAAGCTCCGTAAAATGTCCGCCTCTTTTCTTACCGGCACCCTCCTCAGTCGTCCCGGGCAGAGCGCCGTCGTCTAGTTTCACAACTGGTTTGTGCGGCTCGCAGACCAGCAGTCCCAGTCCATTGTTGTCTCCGCCTAGCGCTGCTGGGGCCTGCTCTACCGCCATCACCGGCTTCGCTTCCTTCTCTGCTGGCTGCGCGCAATTCCCCGCCGCCTCCCAGCTCTCCATAGCCCCGGGTACGCATGGTAATTGATCTGATTTGGCAACCTTAAATCCGTAGTTAGCCAACGGACTGATTTTCGACCTTTTCGCAGCAGGTTCTTCCATTTCGGAGGCGCCTGAAAAGGCCGTTCCGAGACTGCTCTCTCCGTCCGCCATCTTCAGCCTGCAGAGCCGCTGAGCAGATCCTTCCTCTCGGACAGCTGGCTCATTTGCATAGAGCACGTGACCTGCTTTCAGCCAGTAGTCAGGGCCTGAACGTCCCCTTTTTACGTCGATGACATGAAACCATAACAAAATATTGCTGCCTTCAAAGACAGTCAGATTAATCTCGCGCATATAAACGCGCTCAGGAATGACTTCAAAAAGTCACGAATAAAATATAGCATGTAAAACTTTAGTCAACAGTATGTGAACCATGTCAGAAATATCATTCATAACTTTGAAAACGCACAGAGAAGTTGGAATTTTGCTGACAAGCTAAGTTGTACGCTTCCTGCAAATTTATCATTTTAATTTTGCCACATATTTCATGTGAAATACAGCCCAGTCATTTTTAAAAAACACATTTTTTCCCAGAGTGATTTATTATTTTACCTGGATAATTAAAGCTGCCTCTACCTTTATTTCATGCAAACGTCAATACTCGAAATTTCGATCTGAGTGGGAGCTTTAGTTAGACACTTGAATGCAGCACACGTCATGTGGTGAGTGAGGACCACTGACTTTTCACCACAACTAGATCTCCCTGCAGGTAATTTGAACCGTTTGGCAGTTTCTGTATTACACACTCAAAGCTAACCGACAAAATAACAATAAGATAGACTAGATAGAGTATTGTCAGTGAGTGTCCAATCAGTGCAGCGAGGGGGGAGCCCATCAGCTGCTCTTGAGCCGCACAGCTGTGATCCAGGATAGTCGAGATTCAAGCTGCTCCGTTACACGAAACCATCCGCATTTCACTTCAGATTTTATGGAGGCCGTTCTGAGCTGCAAACCAGAGGACTTGGAGGATTACTACGGGTTACTAGGATGTGATGAACTGTCCTCGGTAAGTTCTGGCCAGTCGGTTTTAGGATCAGCCTATTTGCTGGGTGACATAATCGTTGTTTTGATCGCGAAAAGTATACATGCTGGTTTAAGAGCGCAGAAGTAGAAAATGGCATAAAAGGCTCGACGTAAACCACTGATCATCAAACTCTAAGTCAAGATAAAAAAAGGTGAATGGATTCTGCTCCAAGGGTTAGTCTGAACCAACAGAGACCTGTTGATGCTTCAGGAGAAGATGATCAGAGGAGCTATCGTGCGTCATCCACTGTCAGTGTTGCAGTGTTTAATCACGCAGAAATGTGTATAAATATGAATGTGTCTTATCACTAAATGAAAGAGATGATTGCTTCTTGTGTTTCAGATATGCAGACTGGCAAAAGTACGTCATATTAATGTAATCTTTGACCTTGCAGACTGAGCAAATCCTCAACGAATACAAAATCCGAGCCTTGGCATGTCACCCAGACAAACATCTGGAGAACCCAAGGGCAGGTATGAGTGGGCCATTGCTGTGACAGACTTGTACATTTCAATAATAGAATAGAATAGAGAAGAATAATGTGTTTTTGTGACGTTTTAGCCAGACCTGTGAGCCGAAGTCAAGATGGACCCAACTGATTATTTTTATTACCTTTTTAATGACGTTTTTCCCCATTGTATTTCAATTTTCCTACTTACGGAACAAACCGTTAATGCCTCTTTCTGATGTCTTAACTTCAAAGCAAATTATGTTAATGGAGAGCTGCTTACAAGTGCATGCAAAGCAGAACCTTTTTATTTCTCCTAATTTGGTAAGCATGATGTTCCAGCCTGATCTTTTCTTTCTTTTCGGCAGTGGCAGATTTCCAGAAGCTGCAGGAAGCCAAAGAGGTTTTGTGCAATGAAACCAAAAGGAAAAACTATGACCTTTGGAAAAGAAGTGGAGTTTCTATCCCGTTTCATGACTGGCAAGCCTTGAATGACTCTGTAAAAACTGTATGCAGTGTCTTTACTTTGCAGTCAGTTTTTCAGCAACACTATGTTTTCTGCATAACCTAGAAAGCCCAGTGGTATATTTCTGTTTGCAGTCAATGCATTGGGCTGTGAGAAACAAGAAGGAGCCGATGCTGGAGGGCTCAAAAGCAGATATCCCCATCACATCCCAAGCAGAGGGCCCCCATGCTGAGCAAGATGCACCAAAGATCCCTTCACATGATGCCATGCCATTCTCAAGTAAGCAAATTTCCAAATGTTCACAAAGACATGGAATGTATGGAGATCTAGTTTCATCATCGAAAAATATAAAATCGAAAAATCCAAATATATGTGAATGAAAGTGGCTTGACAGAGCCATTCACAGAGTTAGGTCATATTTTCCCAGCAGAAACATGACACATGCAGCAGCACCTTAGTTGACTAAGGGGAAAACTTGGGCGTTGATGAGCCCCTCTGCTGTGACACCGTAGTACTCATGTTGAAAAGGACTCCCCCTTTTATGTGCAGTCATCATTTGGACTTCAAGACAGACACGAATGCTCTGAAGTTTGAGAACTTGACAAAAAGTTAGTGGGCTGAAAATGTGAACCTATTGTGGTTACAGTCAGTCCGTTTGATATTATCAATCAGTTTTACAGGAACTAATGTTTATGTTTGATCTCTGTTTGATCTTATATCTCATCGTAATGTGCAAGTAATGTTGGACAGTGCCTGTTACTTTACAAAATGGAATTATAACTTAACATTCCTTACTGTACTAAATGAACAGGTCTTAACTGTTTCTGCATGTTCATAGTTTTAAATCCTATCACATTTACTGACTTACTGACTGATTTTATCATCATTGCGTAGGTGATTACTGCCACCAACGTTTCCGCTGGGCTGCTGACTCACCATCTAGTCTGCTGCAGAGGTTCAGAAATTATGAAATATAAATATATATCAACAGTTTGGTTAGGTTTAAATGTTGGCCTTTCGTGTCTTCTTGTTGTCCTTGTTCATTTGGGACCTTGTTAACTGTGATGTCAGTACTTGTGAATATACTCTGGCTCTTTCTCTTGTAAACTCTTGACATAAACTGGAAATTGTGAACTTTAATGTGTCTGTTGCAAGTGTGAAATACAAAAAAATCAGATATGCTAGATAATGTGAATTATTTGCTTTGTTATCACTTTTCCTAATTTGTTAATTATGTTCACAACCACACAATGAGGATATGAACATAACTGATACTAAAGTACCTTAAGAGGTGTAATGTGTCTAATTTGTGTTGCTGTCAAGTTTGTAATGTTGTAATGAAAAATAAAAGTGAAACATGTTGTGAACATCAATTTGCTAATGTATGTTATTATCATTTTGAGCTCTATATTCTCCATATTACCTGTAATGAGTGAATGTGATTAAGTTAGATGAGGTAATAAATGGATGAAAAATCCCAAACAACAAAGAAGACAAGAAGAAGAAAATATGAAAAAGATCAATTGCAGAAGGTGGATTAGATCTAAA